>LR812520.1:258320-385820 GCA_903798195.1 Danio kyathit
CTGACAGGGAACCTGCGCTTAAACCTGGACCACAAGACCCTCGAGCAGCTCAAGTATGACACACACACACACACCCACTCATGCAGATATGGATGACATTCCATTGTGAACAGTGTTTGTGTGTATTATGGGATGTTTGTTGATCGGTCTCTTCTGTGTGTTTTGACTTGCAGTAACATCCGCTGTTTCCGGATAGACCCGCCCCCCTCGTCGTTCTCAGCCAATGAGGCGTCAGGAGGGCCAGCGGTGTGGAGTCATGGTTACACTGAAGCATCCGGCGTTAAAAACAAGTGAGCACACACACAATACACACACAATACACCCCACACACATACCCATAAACACAGATGCACTCTCTCTCTTTCACACGTACTCACAAGAACATACACACAAAAACACAGTATATGTAATTATAATTTTAAAGCGTGTGTGTGTGTGTCTCTGACTCTCTTTCTGTGTGTGTGTGTGTGTCAGGCTGTGTGTAGCGGCGCTCTCCGTCAACAGTTTCTGTGGCAGTAGGGAAGCTCTGTATGGAGTGTTTGACGGCGACAGGAACGTGGAGGTGCCGTATCTGCTGCAGTGCACCATGAACGACATCCTGGCGGAGGAGCTGCACAGGACCAAGAGTGAGGAAGACTACATGACCAACACCTTCCTCGTCATGCAGAGGTACACACACACACACACACACACACACACACACACACACTGGCCAGCCGTATGAAGAACATATGTTCAGTTGGAAGTACATCAACATAGTGAAAGCCCCGCCCCCTACTCAATATTCAGTTTCAGTTGGAAGTACATCGACATACTGAAGGCCCCGCCCCTTACTCTGTATTCATATTCAGTTGAAAGTACAATAACTTACTGAAAACCCCGCCCCCGTTCAATATTCAGTTTCAGTTGGAAGTACATCAACATACTGAAAGCCCACCCCCTACTCAATATTCAGTTTTATCTAGAAGTACATCAATATACTGAAAGCCCCGCCCCCTACTCAATATTCAGATTCAGTTGGACGTACATCGACATTCTGAAAACCCCGCCCCCTGCTCAACATTCAGTTTCAGTTGGAAGTACATCATAATACAGAAAGCCCCACCCCCTACTCAATATTCAGTTTAAGTACGTTAATCTACTGAAAACCCCGCCCCCGTTCAATATTCAGTTTCAGTTAGAAGTACATCAACATACTGAAAGCCCCGCCCCCTACTCAATATTCAGATTCAGTTGGACGTACATCAACATACTGAAAGCCCCGCCCCCTACTCAATATCCAGTTTCAGTTAGAAGTACATCAATATACTGAAAGCCCCACCCCCTACTCAATATTCAGTTTTATCTAGAAGTACATCAGCATACTAAAAGCCCTGCCCTCTACTCAATATTCAGATTCAGTTGGACGTATATCAACATACTGAAAGCCCCGCCCCCTACTTAATGTTTATTTTAAGTTGGAAGTACATCGACATTCTGAAAACCCCACCCCCTGCTCAACATTCAGTTTCAGTTGGAAGTACATCATAATACAGAAAGCCCCACCCCCAACTCAATATTCAGTTTAAGTACGTTAATATACTGAAAGCCCTGCCCCCTACTCAATATTCAGTTTAAGTACGTTAATATACTGAAAGCCCTGCCCCCTACTTAATATTTATTTTAAGTTGGAGGTACATCGACATTCTGAAAACCCCGCCCCCTACTCAATATTCAGTTTCAGTTGGAAGTACATCAACATACTGAAAGCCCCACCCCTTATTCAATATTCAGTTTCATCTAGAAGTACATCAGCATACTGAAAGCCCTGCCCCCTACTCAATTTTCAGATTCAGTTGGACGTACATCGACATTCTGAAAACCCCGCCCCCTGCTCAACATTCAGTTTCAGTTGGAAGTACATCATAATACAGAAAGCCCCACCCCCTACTCAATATTCAGTTTAAGTACGTTAATCTACTGAAAGCCCTGCCCCCTACTCAATATTCAGTTTCAGTTGAAGGTACATCAACATACTGAAAGCCCCGCCCCCTGCTTAATAGTCATATTCATTGTATGCATGTATGTAATTATTTATGTGTGTGTGCTTATCAGGAAGCTAGGCACGGCGGGGCAGAAGCTGGGCGGTTCTGCGGTGCTCTGCCATATCCGGCACGACCCTACAGACCCCGGCGGCTGCTTCACCCTCACTGCCGCCAACGTGGGCAAGTGCCAGGCGGTGCTATGCCGTGACGGGAAAGCCCTGCCATTGTCTCTGCTGCACAACATCAGCATCCCGGAGGAGTACAGCCGCATACGCCAGCACAAAGCCATCATCACTGAGGTACAACACACACACACACACCCACACACACACACTGTGTCTTTTAGTGTGTTCAGACTCATTTATGCTGAACATTAGAGTGTTGTGAATGTATCAGGGTTAATGATGCTGTGCTTAATTAAGTTATAGCATAATATTCAGAACATATTCACTTACCTCTGTGCTCGATTTCACTTGTCAAACAGGACAACAAAGTGAACGGCGTCACGGACTCCACACGCATCATGGGCTACTCGTTCCTGTACCCCGCGGTGCTGCCCCGGCCGTACGTCACCACGCTCCCGCTGACCCCCAGAGACGAGTTCTTCATCCTGGGCAGCAGGGGGCTGTTCGAGGCCCTGGAGCCCAGCGAGGCAGTGGAGGCTGTGAGGAAGGTGCCTGACGCCCTAGCAGCCGCTAAGAAGCTGTGCACGCTAGCTCAGTCGTACGGCTGCACGGATAGCCTGAGCGCGGTGGTGGTGCAGCTGAGCGTGGCTGAAGACTGCTGCTGCTGCTGCTGCTCCACACACACCGCCTCCGCCAGCATCCACCCGCAGCCTCCGCCCAGCCCTGGCCCCAGCCTATATCCGGCAACATCCTCTGGCGCGCCCCCGTCCTCCTGCAGCGAGATCAGCTCCGAGGTCAGCGCGTCCGAGATGAGTTCTGAAGTGGGATCTACAGCATCTTCAGATGAGCCGCCGCTGCTCCTGCAGGATGCACACCTCCACCTGCACCCCCACCCACCACGGGTACCGTGCTGCTCTCTCCACCTAGCACCTAACACAAGCGGCTCGTTCCAGAGGCAGCTCTCCAGCGCCACGTTTTCCAGCGCACTGTCTGATAATGGATTGGACAGCGAGGATGAGGAGCCGATTGCTGGTGTGTTCTCCAATGGGAGTAGGGTGGAGGTGGAGGCAGATGTCCACTGCCTAGGGCTCCTGCCTCCACCTTCCACTCCTGAGTTGCCGGAGCTGGACGCAGATAAGAGTCCGGATGCGTGGAGCAAGACTTTAGGCAAGCGTCGGGGGGAATGGATCGGTGGCGCCACAAGAGCGCAGCCATAATCTGATAGAGGTGGCGGCAGAGGCTCCGTCCAAGAAAAGCGGGGGTTATTTTACAGCGCCGGCGCAACCGGACCCCGACGACCAGTTCATCATCCCTCCAGAGCTGGAGGAGGAGGTGAAGGAGATCATGAAGCAGCACCAGCAGGACCAGCAGCGGCCCGCCAAGAGCGAGCGGCCCGCAGACTACTACGACACACCGCTCTGAGTTCTGCCATCATACACTCAGTCAAATCCAGAGATGATTCCGCATCGATTCGGAGACTGTAAGGATATATTGCGACTGTCTCTGGAATGGATTCTGAGCGTGGTGTGTACCACCAGATGGCGCTGTGTGATTTACAAATAGCCATACTCCGCTTGCGTCCAATTCCTCACACAGAGGCCTCAAACCTAAAACAATCATTAATAAAGATAGAGCGCCATCTGCTGTTCAATGCTAGCCTAGAGCATCATCTGCTGTTAAAACCTAGGCTAGAGCACCACCTGTTGTTCAAAGCTAACGTAGAACACCATCTGCTTTAAAAACTACCCTAGAGCGCCATCTGCTGTTATTATCAAGCCTAGAGCATCATCTTCTGTTAAAACACTAGCCTAGAGCGTCATCTGGTGTTAAACACTGTTGTAGAGCATTATTTGCTGATAAAATCCAGCCGAGCGTCATCTATTGTTCAAAACTACTCGAGAGCAACATCTGTTCTTCAAAGTTAGCCTAGAACGCCATCTGCTGTTAAACTAGCCCAGAGTGACATCTGCTGTTCAGAGCTATCTTAGAGCCCATCTGTTGTTCAAAAGTAGCCTAGAGCTACATCTACTGTTCAAAACTAGCCGAGAGCAGCATCTGTTGTTCAAAGCTATCCTAAAGCGCCATCTATGGTTAAACTAGCCTAGAGCGACATCTGTTGTTCAAAACTAGCCTAGAGCGCCATCTGCTGTTCAAAGCTATCTTAGAGCCCATCTGTTGTTCAAATCTAGCCTAGAGCGACATCTATTGTTATACTAGCCTCGAGCGACATCTGCTGTTCAAAACTAGCCTAGAGCGCCATCTGTTGTTCAAAGCTATCCTAGAGCGACATCTATTGTTAAACTAGCCTAGAGCGGCATCTGTTGGTTAAAGATGCCGCTCACTAGCCTAGAACGACATCTGTTGTTCAAAACTAAACTAGAGCGTCATCCAGGGGCGCCGCTGGCCGCCACGGGCCCTAATAATATCTCTGGGGGCCCCCAAAATGCGTGGGCCCTTAGAATCAACCCAACTTTACCCCCCCTAGCAGCGCCCCCTGCACCATCTGCTGTTAAACTAGCCTAGAGCGCCATCTGTTGTTCAAAACTAGGCTAGAGCGCCATCTGCTGTTATACTAGTCTAGAGCGACATCTGTTGTTCAAAACTAGGCTAGAGCGCCATCTGCTGTTATACTAGTCTAGAGCGCCATCTGTTGTTCAAAACTAGGCTAGAGCGTCATCTGCTGTTATACTAGTCTAGAGCGCCATCTGTTGTTCAAAACTAGGCTAGAGCGCCATCTGCTGTTATACTAGTCTAGAGCGACATCTGTTGTTCAAAACTAGGCTAGAGCGCCATCTGCTGTTATACTAGTCTAGAGCGACATCTGTTGTTCAAAACTAGGCTAGAGCGCCATCTGCTGTTATACTAGTCTAGAGCGACATCTGTTGTTCAAAACTAGGCTAGAGCGCCATCTGCTGTTATACTAGTCTTGAGCGCCATCTGTTGTTCAAAACTCGGCTAGAGCGCCATCTGCTGTTAAACACTAACATAGAGCGCCATTTGTTGTTTAAAAATAGCCTAGAGCGCCGTCTGCTATTAAACTAGCCTAGAGTGCCCTCTGTTGTTCAAAACTAGCCTAGAGCGCCATCTGCTGTTCAAAACTAGCCTAGAGCACCATCTGCTGTTCAAAACTAGCCTAGAGCGCCCTCTGCTGTTAAACACTACCATAGAGCGCCATCTACTGTTCAAATCTAGCCTAGAGCACCATCTACTGTTCAAAACTAGCCTAGAGCGCCATCTGCTGTTCAAAACTAGCCTAGAGCGCCATCTGCTGTTCAAAACTAGCCCAGAGCACCATCTGCTGTTAAACACTACCATAGAGCGCCATCTACTGTTCAACCCTAAGCTCAGAATCCGCTCTATAGAGATTGGCGGTGTGTTCTGCAGATCTCCACGTAGATGCGGTACAGCTCCAGTATGATGGATGATGGCGTCTGCTGTCTGTCAGTATTGACCGAGCGCCTCTGTTAGCGCAGCTGTGGGCCAAACGGGTGTGTGTGACGCATCGTTCCTCCAGATTTCCCTTTAAGAGAACACAGGAGTGGCTCCAGCGGTTCACTACTGACGACTGACTGTTCAACACTCTTATTCTCCTCAGAGCCGTCTCGAGTTCAACACTAGCGCCGCGAGACACTCTGGTTTGGTTTCAGGATGCTGTCCTCTTATGCTCCAGCAGCCTGTGAGTTTGATGATCAGCAGAAGCCGTGAGTTGTGTTGTGCGGTACACACGAGTAACACCACGCTTACCTGTTGTAGATAGAGCACTTACAGTAATACTGTTCCTCTGCAGTACAGCGAGGCCTCGGCCCCTATTAAACTAGAAATTTAGTGTAAATGTGAAAGACTAACTCCTAGGAGTTGCTCCTCTTATGGTGACCTTATCGTCACTTTACTAATCTTCTCTGAGAGAAATGGTGATTCTTCTTCTTCTTCTTCTCTTTCCAATGAGTGTAAATAAGACAGATGTTGAATACTGAGGCTTTCTACAGGAACTGAGTGTCTAGAAGCAGAGAGCATCACCCTTTATGCACACATGCCAATAGAGCTGTGTGTGTGTGTGTCAGAGCATACACGCACGCACACACACACACACACACACACACACACACACACACACACACTGTAAATGAGCTGTGCATTATTCTGCCCAGTGCTGTTTTCACTTGCTGATCAATGAGCCACGCACACACACACACACACACACACACACACACACATATACATTCACACACACAAGCTCATATAAACACTTTCTCTCACACACATATACACATGTACACACATACTCACACACTTTCTCACAGTCATACTAACGCACACACTTTTCTCCCTCACATTCACTCACACTCCTATTCACACACACATATACACTCACATACACACACGCACACACACACACACACACACACATACACACACACATACATTCATTTACTCATGCACACACACATACACTCACATTCACACACACACACACCCTCATAAAAACAAGTACACACTCACACTCTTTCTCTCTCTTTCACACACACACGTACACATATACACTCACACACACAAACTCGTACAAACACTTTCACACACATACACAAATGCACGCACACAAATATACACTCACACACACATCCATGCACACATACAATCACTTACACACACACACACACACACATACATGTATACACACACACAAACTTTCATACACACTCTAACATCCACACACACGCACACTCATACACACATCTACACACATACACCTTTATAAAAAGGTGGGTTAGGGTCACTCTCTGTCACACACATACATACACACACACACATTTACACACACACACCCTCATAAAAACAAGTACACACACTCTTTCTTTCTCTCTCTTTCACACACACAAAGTTATACAAACACTCTCTCACACACACACACACACACACACACACACAAATGTACACTCACATGCACACGTACACATATACACTCACTCACACACACATTTACACACACAAACTTTTATAAACACTAACACACACTCACTCTCTTTCAGTCACACACTTTTTCTCCTACACACACTCACATTCACACACACATACACCCTCATGAAAACAAGTACAAACATACACACTCTCTCTAACACAAACACACACACACACACTTTCTCTCACACGCACACTCATACACGCATTTACACACACACCCTCATAAAAACAAATACACTCTCTCTCTCTCTCTTTCACACACACACACACACATCCTCATAAAAACATACACACACACTCTCTCGCTCACACACATTCTCAAAAACAAGTACACACATACGCACATTTACACACGCACACTCATAAAAGCAAGTACACACTACCTCTTTTACACACACACATCCTTATAAAAACAAGCACACACACACACACACACACACACACACACACACACACTCAGACTCACGCGCCTCCTCACACCAGCATGACTGTGTCAGTCCTGTAATGCAGAGCAGCTCATCTGTAAGGAATCAAACACACACACACACACACACACACACACACACACACACACACACAGTTCCTAGTTTTGTTATAATAAATCTTAAATTTATGACTCTAAACTGGCTCTACTCGTGCTGTTTCTGAGTGTGTGTGTGTGTGTGTGTGTGTGTGTGTGTGTGTGTGTGTCAGGTTAATACTCACAGGTAAGTGCACTCATGCACACATTAATGATCATCAGTGTTGATAATCTAGACGTGTCATCATGCGCAGCCGCTCTAGTTTAGTGTGGATCAAGTGTGATACACTGACACAGAGAAGGTGATCATACACACTCATAAATATGAATATCAATCATGTTAATGTGACGTTTGCATACACACACACACTCCCATGTAAACACACACACACACACACACACACACACGTACACTGATATGTGTATATGTGCAGTTGTGTGTGAATGAATCAACAGCAGATCATGTATTACTGTAACACCATTGACAGCTGTTATACATTATATACTTATTCTGCTCCTCTACTAGATGCACAGTAAGTGTGTGACGCGTGCGGAGTGTGTGTGAGGGCTGAGAGAAATGATCTGGTGTCTCACTGCTGACTTCAGATCAGTTTCCTCAGAGCATTGGCAGATTATTCAGCTCGTCTTACTGATATACTCTCTTCATTTTCACTCATTATTTCTGAAAGCCAGACGATATGCTGCGCTCCTCTAGAGAGGTTCAGATGTCTGGACTAGAAACAGACCCACAGACCCACAGACACACTCTCAGTGTGTGTTGAGCAGGTGATGGGCAGTACCGGATCAGTCTGTGTCACTGCTTTAAGCAGTTATTCACCTTTGATTGTCATGATCTCTTTATTCATCAGGGTTGCCACAGTGGAATGAATCGCCAACTATTCCAGCATATGTTTTACACAGCGGATGCCCTTCCAGCTGTAACTCAGTACTGGGAACCACCCATACACACTCATTCACACACACACTCATACACTACGGCCAGTTTAGTTGATCAGTTCCCCTATAGCGCATGTGTTTGGACTGTGGGGGAAACTGGAGCACCCGGAGGAAACCCACACCAACACGGGGAGAACATGCAAACTCCACACAGAAACACACACTGACCCAGCCGAGGCTCAAACCAGAGACCTTTCAGAGAGCAGTTCAGTAATGTAAATGGTGTGATGTTGATCTGGACTCGTGTCTCCAGCAGTCGTGCGTTTACTGCGCTGTCCAACACAGGAGCTTGCCGGATCATTGGTGAGTTGATTGTATTTTTATTAATATGAGCTGAGTTGAACAGAACAGAACAGTGTGTGAAATGTTTCAGGAGCTGTGTGTCCGTCTAAAGATGCTGATTACACTGGAGTATCTCACACCCTGAGTGAATGAAGCAGCGTGTCCATATCATGACCCACAGCAGAGCAGCACTGACAGAAGTGGAGTGTGTGAACAGAACAACCAGACGTCCAGAATCAGTGTTTTCCTGTGTGTGTGTTCAGGCTTTGGAGTGTATGTTGTGCATGGTGATGGTGTGTGTGTCCAGTTTGACAGTCTTGCGTCGTTTCTTCACACACACCACGCTGACCGCGGTGATGGCCAGCATCAGCAGCAGCGTCAGCAGAGCCGCCAGCACCGCCGTCACCACTGTGTGCCGAGTGGAGCTCTTATGCTGACAGCGCTCGCCGTAATGCCACCAGTCACTGCCCACCGCACACCTGCACACACACACACACACACACACACACACACACGCACATGCAGTCAGACGCCCAAACTTGCTTTGTCTTGTTTCCAGTCCAAATATCTAAGAACTCCTAAATCCAGAAGCATTTTCTAGACGAGCACAACATGTAGTCCTGCTTCCAGAAATAATGAGGAGGAATGAGGAGAGTTCCTCACTATAACAAGCTCAATAATCTGCATTCATGTGGCATTTTGATGTAGGATTATTATGGTGGCTTGAGAAAGTCACCGGCTGATATTTTACATTAACTTCTTCTTCTTCTTCTTCTTCTTCTTCTTCTTCTTCTTCTTCTGAGACTAATTTTAAAGTGTATCTCCTCCTAAACCTTTCAAGCTACATCCTTCAAACTTTCGTCAAATCTTCACACTGGTCTGACTCGGGTTGCTATGTCTTTTCTAACTGATCCGACTTTCGGTTTTCCGAAAAACGACCCAGAAAATTCCCAAAAGTCCCATTGACTTAACATTGGATGAACCTTTGTGAGCTCATAACTCTGCATCAGACTGTCCCACAGACTAATGGCTGAGCTGATTTAACTCAGTCTAGCCAGCAGCCAATCACTGATGACTTTTTAACTTACTAGCCACTCCCTAGCAACCACTTACAACAACCTAGCAACTGTCCCATAGACTGTGACTAGCTATTCTAACACATGCTAATAGTTTTAACATCCTACTGACATGCTAATTTTGCTAGAAAAGATGCTAGCAACACACTAGTGACATGCTAGTCATGCTAGCACATGCTAATTCATGCTAGTAACATGCTCATTCATGCTAGAAACAGGCTAGTAACATGCTAATTCATGCTAGAAACAGGCTAGTAACATGCTAATTCATGCTAGTAACATGCTACTTCATGCTAGAAACAGGCTAGAAACATGCTAATTCATGCTAGCACATGCTAATTCATGCTAGTAACATGCTAATTCATGCTAGAAACAGGCTAGTAACATGCTAATTCATGCTAGTAACATGCTCATTCATGCTAGAAACAGGCTAGTAACATGCTAATTCATGCTAGAAACAGGCTAGTAACATGCTAATTCATGCTAGTAACATGCTAATTCATGCTAGTAACATGCTAATTCATGCTAGTAACATGCTAATTCATGCTAGAAACAGGCTAGTAACATGCTAATTCATGCTAGAAACAGGCTAGTAACATGCTAATTCATGCTAGCACATGTTAATTTATGCTAGTAACATGTTAATTCATGCTAGAAACAGGATAGTAACATGCTAATTCATGCTAGTAACATGCTCATTCATGCTAGAAACATGCTAGTAACATGCTAATTCATGCTAGAAACATGCTAGTAACATGCTAATTCATGCTAGCACATGCTAATTCATGCTAGAAACAGGCTAGTAACATGCTAATTCATGCTAGTAACATGCTCATTCATGCTAGAAACAGGCTAGTAACATGCTAATTCATGCTAGTAACATGCTCATTCATGCTAGAAACAGGCTAGTAACATGTTAATTCATGCTAGAAACATGCTAATTTATGTTAGCAACTGCCTAGCAACCACTAGAAACATGCTAACATATATGTACTTATCTATGCCGACTGTTTCAAACTTCATAAAAACTACTTCAGTTATTTACACTTTAAAACTATTTCAGTTAGACTCGGCTTTCTCAAGCCACCATGGTTTTTGTCCTCAAACTTTAATATCTTGTGTTAAGTAAAACTCTCTTCATTTGGACTCATTATTTCTGAAAGCAGCACTCGATTCTGTGTTGGTCTAGAAAACAGCTTCAGAGTTTGTAGATATTTGGGCTACAAACAAGACCCCAAAACTGAGTAAGCAGAGCAGCGTTTGCAGTGTGAGGGTCAGTGGTGTGGTGTGTTACCTGCAGACGGGCTGTCCTGCGTCATCCAGCACACACACTCCGTCATTCTCACACTGCAGCGACACACACGCGTCAGGAGGAGAAACAGTGGTGCCGGAGCTGATGGTGATGGAGCTGGTGGAGCTGGTGTGTGTGATGGAGCTGGTGGAGCTGGTGTGTGTGATGGAGCTGGTGTGTGTCGCCGGGCTGGCCGTGGTGCTGTTGGATGATGTGCTGTTGTCTGAGTTTGTCGGTCCGGTGTGAGCTGATGTTGCTGGAGTCACAGTTGTGGACGGTAAAGGCTGTGAAGCCACCAGATCAGAGATATCTACAGGAGGAAACACAGACGACACACACACAGAGGGAGAATGTCCATCAAAGTGTTTCTGTTTTGATCAAGTCTAATTAGAACAAACACACTTAATGCATGTTGAGCATTAGAGGCTGCTGGAGAGACTCATACACACACACACACACACACACACACACACACACACACACACACACACACACCCCCGCATGAAAGTCAGTTTTGCATTATAGGTGTCCTTTAATATATACTTTTTATTGTACTTTATAATAGTGTTTGTGGGTGACACGGTGGTGCAGTGGGTAGCATTGTCGCCTCACAGCAAGAAGGTCGCTGGTTTGAGCCTCGGCTGGGTCAGTGTGTGTTTCTGTGTGGAGTTTGCATGTTCTCCCCGTGTTGGTGTGGGTTTCCTCCGGGTGCTCCGGTTTCCCCCACAGTCCAAACACATGCGCTATAGGGGAACTGATCAACTAAACTGGCCGTAGTATGTGTGTGTGTGTGTGTAAATGAGTGTGTATGGGTGTTTCCCATCACTGGGTTGCAGCTGGAAGGGCATCCGCTGTGTAAAGCATATGCTGGAAGAGTTGGCGGTTCATTCCGCTGTGGCGACCCCTGATGAATAAGGGACTAAACTAAAGGAAACTGAATGACTGAACAGTGTTTGTCAGCGCTCACCCTCCATGGTGAGCAGGAATATGGCGTCTCCACCCTTGATGAAGTCCCGGCTCAGGGCTCTGGCCTGGGTCAGGTACACAGGGGTCCCGGCGCCTGGGCCTCGGAAATACTCCGTCCCATTGTCATCGGTCACTTTTACACCAACTTTACGTGGATCATCCCAGAAGAGATTCAGAGTTCCTAGAAATAAATGTACTATATTTAATATTATATTCACGTTCATCCTTCATCCCCCCCAAACAGATATCCAACAGGATAGTGTGACCACAAGCGCCGCTAGGAGAGGGAAAGTGAGGACTATTCTAAGGGTCCATGCAGTTTTGGGCCCCCAGAGATACTATTGGCCCCCCTCTTCTTCACTTTCATCATTCATCAAACCTCCAAACAGAAATCCAACAGGATAGTATTACTAGGACGCCGCTAGGCAAGGGAAAGTCAGGACAATTCTAAGGGCCCATGCAGTTTTAGGGCCCCCAGAGGTACTATTGCCCCTCCGCTTCTTCACTTTTATCATTCACCCCCCCGAAAAACCCCCAAACAGAAATCCGTCAGAATAATGTGACCACGAGTGTCCCTAGAAGAGGGAAAGTAAGGACGATTCTAAGGGCCCATGCAGTTTTGGGGCCCCAGAGATTCTGTTCTGCCCCCCGCCTCTTCACTTTCGTCATTCATCCACCCAAACACCCACCCCCAACCCCCCACAGACATTTTGTCTCCATGGGGCCCGAAACTGATAGCGGTGACCCCCTGAGTATGACTGGAATCTTAGAGTATTTTCTCACCTTCCACAGTCATGTGGGGGTCGGTGGTCACACTCCTCTGGTTGGACATGCGTCTGCGGATATCTGCGTTCTGGTCCATCATCATCATGGTCATCTGCTTCCACTGCGCAGGCCACACCAGCCCGCCGTCCACCGCTGCGTCTCCGGATGCTAAATGAGCATAGGCTCCCATCTCGCCCGGGTACCCCGTGGTGCCGTTGGGGTACAGGCCCATCTGGAAGCTGTATCCGTGTCTGGAGGTGAAGCGCGGGCTGTAGATGGCCGTGTCCATCGGTGTGTTCTCCAGAACACTCCTGAAGTCTCGGACGATCCACACGTGATCTGGACAGCGGGTCTCTGAGAGGTTGATGTCGTCTATTGAGAGTCCGCCGGAGCTCCCGGTCCCTTTAGTGCCTTCAAACACCACACGGAACTTTCTGTAGACGTTCAGACTGACGTGCTGAATCTGCCAGCGCTCGCCTGGAGGAGCTTTCAGATCAACACACAGCAGAGTCTCCAATCACACACACACTACACCCTTAAATACAGGCTAACACTATTGACCTTATTCTGCATGGCGGAGGTAGACGCTTGCTTTTGTTATTGATTTAGAACGTCTGATTCAGTTTCCTATAGGAGAAATGACTAATGATAATAAACAGCAGAACACAGTCAAGCTACTCGCTCTACAAACATGTGTGTTCATGACTATACAGAAAAGTAGAATAACATAAGAAAAGAGGTGTTTGCAGCATTAGTACACTTAATGAGCTGTTATTAACGTCTAAACATCAGTGGAGGTGAATGACAGAGGAAGTCTGCGTCCGCTTAAATCTGAAGAAGAATCTCAATAGTGTAAGTCACAATTCCCGCTATTAACTCCTGACTAATTACCTGCCAATTATTAAGATATTAGCTGTGTATTAGTGCTATAAATGATCTTATTTTACATCATTAATCGTATCTAAGACCTAAACCCAGCTATTACCTTACTATTATTATTAGTAAGCAGCTAATAAGAATAACTGGCATTGGAAACTCAACCCTGATCATTGTGACCGTATTAAATCATACTCTACTGTACTAAAGTGATCGCTCAGTGTAAACCCTCTGGAAGAGTGTGTGTACCGTGTATCTGCTGCACGAGATGCAGTGTCCCGTTGGGGTTTTCGGTGTCGAACTCTCGTGTCCAGATGCGCAGCTGGTCAGAAGTGTGTCCGCCGTTGAAGACGAAGAACTGCAGACACTGGAAGCCTCTCTTCGGGTACAGAACCCTGCTCTCCAGCAGAGCCTTGGCCCCCTCCGGCCCTCCCGCCGTGCTGAAGTGCATGAAATAACCCTTACCTGAGGACAGAATATCATTACTGCTAACACCGAGACATTCGCAAGGCCACATTTTAACCATCAGTATATTTACATCGCTCGAAGTGTGACTGAAGCTTAAGATGTTTAACAGTCAGTACGTTTACAATACTGATTTATTTTAATATGATTAAGACATTTTGTAAATGTCTTCAAAGGGTTTTTCACCTGTAATTTGGCTACAGACAGTAGAGTATTGGGAGAGAGAGGGGAAGGGTTAGCAAAGGATCTCAAGCTGGGGATCGAACTCGGGTTGCTGTGAGCACCATGGTGCTATATGTCAGCGCACTTAACCACTAGGCTATTGGCGGCGACATGATTAAACATTTTAGCAATTTTAACCGTCAGCATGTCGACTCCTGTTTTCATTTATTGCATTAGATTTTTTAAATATTATTGCTTAATTTTTTTAAGTAATGCATTACTTTACTCGTTACTTAAAGTACTCTTATTACATAACTTGCGTTACATTAATGTGTTACCCTTGAAGAGGTGGTCTCGGTACGCTTTCAAATAAACCCTGGACAAAACAAAACATTAGCTGATGGATCGTTGGTAATATTTTGGGAAGATGTCGCAGTTTAGCTAAATTAATTCACGCCTCCTCCTGAAGTGACGTGCGATGCGTTGCTAAAACATTGTTTTCCAGCCGCAGCCATGCTTCATTGTCAAGATGTAGAGTTTGTCTAAAGTGATGTATATAAACTATATAGTATACTATGAGCAGGGATATAATCAGCCAGCGCCGTCGCCCTCCAGAGTAAGAAGCCATTTAGTGTCTGCCGGTTTGTGTTGCGGGAGTTCCTCTGGCATTTCCCGCACGTTAATTCTGACCAATCAAAAAGCAGTTTTGTTCAATAACATCTGGCCAATGAGTGATGTGGATTTTGTCACATGACTGCATTTTGGTTCTGGTTTGGATCAAAGCGATCAGTGTGGTGTGAAAACGACCCAAAGACGGCAGAAAAAGCTTCAATGCATCATCTGCTGCGCTCGATCTGGACCACATGAACAGAACCACAGGTGTGAAAGCAGCCTCAATCCCGCAGACTTGCCTTCACAGCGGCCCATGTTGGTGTAGTCTGTGTCTGGTCCTCCTGCAGCTTCAGAAACCCGCCGCCACTCTGCAGTACTGTCGAGTTCATGCTTCTGGATCATCCCACAGATATTCTCCTGCTCAAAGTCACAGGAGTCCAGGAACGTGGAGGAGCTGGCTGCAGAGGAGAGAGTGTTAGGGTTAGTGTACTACTTTCAAACCACTAAACAAACCACAAGCACACTGTCAATCTCATTTTCATTTCATTTCTAGTAGTCTTATTTTGAGGACTTCATTATTTATTTACACTAATAATATTTATATGGGCACGGTGGCTCAGTGCAGTGTGTGAGCATGCGTGCGTGCGTGTGTGTGTGTGTGTGTGTTACTGCAGTTGTAGAGTCTGTTGAGCTTGAGCAGGTCGCTGTCGCTGAACTCCATGCGCTGGCCGATGACGCTGCTGAAGGCTGCTATTCTGGTGATGATGGTGGGCTTGGAGCCGCTCTGGAAGGCCTTCTGGCTGTAGTGCATCATGGAGCCGTAGTCGTACGGCACGTTCAGCGCACTCGATGTGCTGTCGTTGTATTTGTTGAAGTTGTGCTCCTTGCCTGTGAAATCAGTGTGTTCTGAATAAATCAGCCAGCGTGAACATGCATAACCATCTGAATATTGAGTAGGGGGCGGGCTTTGTTATTAAGCTCCGCCTCTCTTATCTTTCACTCATAGCAAACTAATGGTTGGAGGGGTGTGGCTAGGCCTATTTCACCCAATCAGAGTGATCAGAGAAGGGCTGCTGCTCCAGAGCAGATGAGCAGGTGTAAAGCTTCACCTGCAGGATTAACCGTTCACCTTAAGATGAACGATATGAGCTGCCTAATAAACACTACAGATAGTCATTTCATAGCATCAGTCACTCTCGAAGTTCCCGAGTGTTAGAATACCTTCTGTGATGCGGTCCCAGATGATGGAGACGTAATCGTCCCGGTCGGAGCGCGACTGCTCGTGCCAGAAGCCCAGCGCGTGCAGGAACTCATGCTCAATGGTGGCGATACGATCACAACCACTGCCGATAGACAGAGTCTGCCTGCCCACACGCCGGTTCCCCACTGACGAGAAGCAGCTAAACACACACACACACACACAGACATAGACATAGACATGTACACGTGCAAATACACACAATTAAGCACACATATGTATGCAAACACCCACACAAACACAGACATATGCATACACACACACACACATGGACACATACATATACACGTACACAAACACATAGTTATTAGTAGTATTAAAGCCCTGAAACTCATATAAGGAACACATTTCATTCATATCAACACACACACACACACACACAGCACTGAGCAGTGGAATTATTTTATTGGGATATAAAGAGTGTGTGTGTGTGTGTGTGTGTGTGTTTATCAGCTCACCCGTTGCCTTTAAACACAGAGATGTAGTTGTCCTCTCCAGTCCAGGGTTTGTAGTCGATGCAGGTCTTCAGCCGATACTGCTCGAAGGCCTTCAGGATCACTCCTTTAGCGTTGATTTCTGGAAAACAGACAAAAGCAGATTACTGAGAGCGTCTCCAGACACCACAGCGCGGGTGACGAGTCAAAGTAAAGATGCTCTTCTCAACTAAATCAGCAGTTAAATGAGCCTTCAGAAACCATGGTCTGATTATCATGTGTGCTGAAGACTGTGCCGCTTTTTAATTTCAGATCATTCAAACTCAATGCAAACTCAACACAACAGTATTTATTATTATTTAGTAAGATTACACTGTAAAAAGACTTTACTTAAAACACTATACATCAGTTATAATGTAGTAAACTGATTTACAACAACTCTTCTTTCCAGCAAACAGAACTAAAATATCAAACATGATCTAAAGCTCCTTCAATGTCTGTATATCAGCTCATGTAGACACAACAAGAGCAGTAAAGGTTACCACACGTACAGTATAATACAGCTGGAGAACATTGAGCAGTTATTTGCTTCTTTTACTGAAGCAGTTACTATAACAGGTGTACAGTAGAATAATGATCATTAATGTACTGTAGTGTTTACTATAGTAGGCTTCAGAAACACTACCGCATTTATAACACAGCCTATAGTAACGTTCCCTAAAATACTGTAGTATTCTTGAGATTCACAGATGAATTGTAAGTTCAAAAGGAAAGCATCTGTTAGAAATTAATCTTGTGTGATATTACACTGTGATTGACTTTACAAAGTGTGTAATGATGCACAGAGTTATTTACCTTTTTTAAAGCACACATCGTCACCTTTGTGTTATAATTCAATTTTTTTTTCAATTCTTTATTTGTATAGCACTTATACAGTGTAGATTGTGTCAAAGCAGCTTCACATGGAAGATTATAGTGAATGTAAACAGTGTCAGTTCAGTTTTCAGTGTTTAAGTTCAGCTCAGTTCAGTGTGGGTTAATAATCACTACTGAGAGTCCAAACACTGAAGAGCAGTAAGGTTGTATCTGCGTTCTGAATGATTTTGAGATATTGAGCTGTTAAAGGGTCAGGAAACACCAGAACACATGTTTTGAGCTGTTGACAGTCATATCTGTGTCCCACGCTGCTATAAACACTATTAGGACACATATATTGCACTAAAAAGTGAAAATTGGTTGTTTTTGCGTTATTTTGAGCAATTTCGTTCTTCCGGGTTAAAACGAATTTTTGAAGCTGCGTCACGGCCATGAGATACTTAGATGTAAATCCAGCCTGGAGAGTGGCTGTCTGTCTTTTCTAGGACGTTCTGACGTATCTGAGTGTGCGGCATTAATTCATGACAAAGACGTGCTTCAAACCAATCAGCGCGCTCTATTGTGTATGACGCGAAACTTCATTAATATGCATGATAGCTCCGGAGACTGTTTACCTGTTTACAGTGTTCATACGGCAGAGAGACGCCACGATGTGTTGCCAAAACAAGTGAAAGAACAAGAATTTCAAGACAAGAGTCGTAGGTGTTATTAGTGTGTTGCAACGAAGGTTTTGTTTTCATTTTCCCTCTATGAGAGAGCTGCTGGAATCACGTGTGGATTACAGTGCACGCGACACACGACAGAAACGCGTTTGTAAGGAACATTTTTACCCGAGAGCTTTTCTCATCTGGAAATGGTGAAATCCGGATTTGCCGCTCGTCTCCTTTTAATAAAAAGACACAGCTCCAGTTTGATTGTCTGTCTACAGATTTGGTAAGTGTTTGCAGTGGACTGCCCTTTGTTTAAATGCTGCTCTCCGAGTGTAAACATGTAAACACAAACTATTCCCGTCGTGCAGGATTTTCGCCGCATTTTGTGACAGGATAGTCTATACACACACGGCTTTCTGACGCTACCTACCGAGTACATAAGTTACAGAGAAATGCGGAGGATTTTTTTCTCTTATTCGCCGTATCAAATCAGCCTCTGTGTGTTTGTTTTTCCTGTCAAACTCAGCGCGTGCCCAAATGTTAACTCCCTTCTATGCAAAATCTTATCCTCTTTCCCTCCCCCGACACTCCCACACTCCCAGAGCTGGACACGCCCAACTTTCCTGACTTTTTTCAAAACAGAGGTGTGAAAACACCCTGCTGAGACGGGGTTTCGTGGCCCTTTAAAGCTTTTGCATTCCATATAGAAAACAGTACATGTGTAACATTTGATTTTTAAACTTATAAAAACTAATAAAAAACATCCCATAATGTAAATAAGTTGTCATTTAATAAGAATATGTCAATAACTCAATTTTGACAATATTGTCAGCTAGAAGTGTATAATTCTCAGGTGACGATATATATATATATATACACACATGTGCACACATTCAGAATACAGCTGAATAAACTCACCCAGATCGTCCTCAAAGTAATACGGGATTGTTTTGGGCCATCTGTATTCCTCCCCGATTATAGAATTTCTCCCCAGTTTCTGTGACAATAAAAATTATTTATCCTAAATATTGCACTTACGCCACTAAAAAAACAGCAAAGATGCATTTGAATTGATTAGTATCAGAGTAAAATCTCTTACTTCATCATATAAAATATCTCCCTCAAAAAGATCGAGACCAGCGTCTGAAAACACCAACAGAAGAGCAGTCGATCAGACTGACACGGAGTAATACCATAGTACACTGGAGGATTTAAACTGTCGTATAATTGCAGTATTTACTGTAATAGATTTCAATATTCACTTCAGTATAATGTAGTATTCATTTATTATAGCCACAGTCAGATCACCCTGCAGCCCAAGACCGGTTACTCACTGAAGCTGAGCAGGGCTGAGCCTGGTCAGTGTCTGGATGGGAGACCACATGGGAACACTAGGCTGCTGTTGGAAGTGGTGTTAGAGAGGCCAGCAGGGGGCGCTCAACCTGTGGTCTGTGGGAGTCCTAATGCCCCAGTATAGTGAAGGGGACACTACACTGTCAGTGGGTGCTGTGTTTCGGATGAGATGTTAAACTGAGCTCCTGACTCTCTGTGCTCATTAATAATCCCATGACACTTCTGGTAAAGAGTAGGGGTGTAACCCCGGTGTCCTGGCCAAAGTCCCTCAATTGGCATTTACCCATCATGACCTCCTAATCATCCCCATCTACTGAATTGGCTCTATCACTGTCTCTTCACTCCACCAATAGCTGGTGTGTGGTGAAGCACTGGCGCCGTTATCCTGTGGCTGCCGTCGCATCATCCAAGTGGATGCTGCACACTGGTGGTGGTGTGAACTGATCCAGCTCCTTTCATTCACACACATTTATTACAGTGAACTGAGTGTGTATGGGTGTTTCCCAGTACTGGGTTGAGGCTAGAAGGACATCCGCTGTGTAAAGCATATGCTGGAATAGTTGGCGGTTCATTCCACTGTGGCGACCCCTGATGAATAAATGCACTAAGTTGAAAAGAAAATGAATGAATGAAAGAGAAGTTTACCTTCATTGACGTCAAACAGATCCTCTTTACCCCCGTCTACATTATATTCTGTGAATGACAAGTTATACATTATATCCTGCAGTCAGACACGTCTACACATCAGCCTCGCCATTATACATATATATATATATCACAGTTTAAGGCAAAATTATTCACCCTCCTATGAATATTTCTCAAGTGCTGTTCAACAGAGCGAGGACAGGATTTCCTATTCTACTGGAGAAAGTGTTTCTTTTAGTTCAGGTGGAATAAAAAAATGAATGTAAAAACTGCTGTGGTCAATATTATTAGCCCCTTCAGCAATATTAGTGTTGGATTGTCTCCAGAATAAACCACTGTTATACAATGACTTGCCTAATTACCCTAACTTTACCCTAATTACCCTAGTGAAGCCTCTACATGTCACTTTAAGCTGAACACTAGTGTCTTGAAGAATATCTAGTCTAATATTACGTGCTGTCATCATGGGTATTGGAAATTACTTATTATGTTTAGAAATATGTTTGCATTTGGGAAATATTTCACATAATTTAGTCTTCAACTGTATACATTATATAATGAATATATTCACAGCTAAAACACACTCACCAGTCACTCGCTGTGTCGTCTATAATGGACAAAGCATGAGGAGACAGAAAGAAACTCGTGAAATTGTCATGCAGAGTAAAAACAGCTGCGTTACACACAGATCATTAACGTTATCCCAACACAAATCTATTCAGTTCACTTCAGAAATGAAAGTGCTTCAGCATAAGACAATTAAGCTGTGCCAAAACCTCATTTTACAACAGAAGTTTACTTTGAACAAAAACAATAAGTGAAAGCTCATAAAGGTGCATGCTGTCATTATTATCACAGTTTACACTAAATGAACTGCCTATTCAGTAGATCAGCGAAAGACTCTCACCTCACATCTAGCAGACAGAAATAATAAATATAAAAGAAATATGAGCGCGTGTGTGGCGTCCTCGTGCCTCATGATTCAGATATGAAGCTCAAAACAACTGGCAGATCTGAAATCAGCCCAACAGTCGTAAAAGATGCATAAAATGATGAGAAGTGCCGAGTGAGCATGATGGAGCCGATAGAGAGCTGATCAATGATTGACAGAGCCGTAAAGGACGCATGATTCTCCTGTGTCATAATCAAACCTGATCCCTCCTGATGGATTACACTTGATCAGAAACAATGTTCAGTCAAATATGGACAAACCCAACAGCTTTAAATCATCACCGCATGTTAATCGAAGTGTTTTAACACTGGGGAGACTCAATGGAGCAAGAAGGTCACTGGTTTGAGTCTCAGCTGGGTCAGTGTGTGTTTCTGTGTGGAGTTTGCATGTTCTCCCCGTGTTGGTGTGGGTTTCCTCCGGGTGCTCCGGTTTCCCCCACAGTCCAAACACATGCACTATAGGGGAGCTGATCAACTAAACTGGCTGTAGTGTATGAGTGTGAGTGTGTATGGGTGTTTCCCAGTACTGGGTTGCAGCTGGAAGGACATCCACTGTGTAAATATGCTGGAATAGTTGGCAGTTCATTCCACTGTGGCGACCACTGATGAATAAAGGGACTAAGCTGAAGGACTGTAGTGTCTCACATTTTGAAGAGTCTTTGCTGTTTGTTCAAACTACTTATTTAAAATGAGCTGAATCAACACAATTCTTGAGTATTTTGGGGAACCACTTCACTGTTTTATGTTCAATCCACTTAAATTTGTAAAAACTAGTTAGTGAACTTAATTGCTTTGTGTTGGCTCAACATGTAGGAATATGAACAGTGTGAAACTCTGCGTTTTTAACAGTGTACCCTGTAGACATCCACTACCAGAGTAGGAAACACATATATACAGTATGCTATGGCTGTCAATGATTTGAGCTTCCAGCACTCTTCAGTATATCTTTCTTTGTGTTCAGCGTTAGAAACAAACACTAACAGTTTGAATATATTGAGTAAAGATGGCAATTTTATTTTGATTTTAGGGTGAAGTGCACTTGAAAATGCCAGAGATACCAGTGATTCCTGTAGTGTTCACTGAAGGCCAGAACACCACACAGATAAAGACGGAGCAGATGACACTCATCGCTCAGATAGATAAGATAAGATTAATCCCAGAAGGACACGTGACACTGAGAGATATGTGTGTGTAGGTGTGTTTTTATTTATTATATTCCATCTTAAAAGTAAGAGTTAGGGTAAGGGTTAACATTGTTTAGAACAAGAATCATTCATTTTCCTGCAGCATAGTCCCTTTATTCATCAGGGGTCGCCACAGCGGAATGAACCACCAACTATTCCAGCATATGTTTTACTTCCAGCACCAACCAAGTACTGGGAAACACCCCTACATGCTATTTCACACACACACTCATACACTACAGCCAATGTAGTTGATCAATTCCCCTATAGCGCATGTGTTTGGACTGTGGGGGAAACCGGAGCACCCGGAGGAAACCCACACCAACACGGGGTGCTCTGGTTTCCCCCACAGTCCAAACACATGCGCTACAGGGGAACTGATCAACTAAATTCGCTGTAGTGTATGAGTGTGTGTATGTGTGTGAGAATGAGTGTGTATGGATGTTTCCCAGAGATGGGTTGCAGCTGGAAGGGCATCTGCTGTGTAAAACATATGCTGGATAAGTTGGCGGTTCATTCCGCTGTGGCAACCCTAGATTAATAAAGAGACTAAGCCGAAAAGAAAATGAATGACTGGATGAAATCCTCAGAATCCTGAAGTCTATTGTGTGTCAATACTATAGTGCTTTTGAACCACAGTGAAGTGCTGCTTTATATGATGTATATTATAGTGAACTACACAGTAAACAACTAATAACTGCGCTGAATACTGTAGTACTTTAGTGTTTACTACAGTAAACTGTAGTGTTTTGTGGTGTAGTTAAACTACAGTATTGGGTCATTTGTTGATATTACTGAAGTTGTTGAGTTACTGCAACTGTTTATTAATAATCAATATTTAAAATGAAACATGTGGAAATGTTGGCGCAATGTTCTGGATTTCTTGACCTCAGTCACTGATGAAGAATCAGCAGCACTAACTCTCTCTCTCTCCTCCACATCTTCATCCCTCAGATTATTCATGTTTTCATTAAACACAACTCTCTGACACGGTTACGGAGATAGTGTGTGGCATTTATTACAGTATCACATCATGAAAAGTGTATTGTTAACATCCGGATCAGAGAAGTTCGGCAAATTCGTCTTTCTGCTGTGAGGAAACGCGTTTCATTATGTTTCGTCTCGGGTTATACATTTGCGCCACCTACTGGGATGGAATGAGAATCATGAGGGGAAACGGTATAAATGTAAACTACACTGAATATCTGCAAAAATCATGATTAAATATATATATATATGTGAGTTTAAATGTATGTCAGCATAATCCTCTTCTGACAGCGTGCATGATTTCCTCCAGACCTTTATTTTGCTCAGCGCATGCGTGGCGCGGTGAACTTGACGCGTGACGTCACATGGGCTGCGGCGCGCGCTTGGACTGCTGTTATTATTCTGGAGGCTTTGAGCTGTGTGAGTAGTTATTAAATCTGTTAAAAGTTCTTTCCTGTCGTCTCCACATGTGCTTCATTGTGTACAGCAAGCATTTAATGTAATGCAACGTGGACGCGGATGTTCTCAGTCGGGTTTCTGAAGTTCGGTGTCGCCTCAGTGTTTATAAGTGCTGTTTTCAGGTATTTATTAAGAATTTCTGCTTTATTCTGGTAAAATATTGCTATAATCTAAAACCTGACTAAGTCTGTTTTCCACACAAGCAGGAAGAGGCCAGCTGGGCTCTGAGAGATGTGTTATTATTATTGTAAACATGGAGATGGTGAAAGAGGAGAGTGAAGACATGAGTGATGCTGAGGAACATAAAGGTTGGTCATCAATCTAAAGTCAATTATTATCCTCAGAATGAGTATTCTGTCATCATTTACTCACCAAACCATAAGACTGATGTTCATCTTCAAAATACAAATGAAAATATTGATTCTTCCAGTCCTCTTGTTCAAACAAAGATCATAATATCCAATCAAGAGCTTTGATCCAAATTTTGTGCAGAGAAGTATAGCTTTGTATGATTCAGAATTAAAGGAAACCACCCTAAAATCAAAATGTACTCGCTGTTTGTTTACTCTCTCCTCCGAGTGGTTTCAATCCTCTTTATTTTAGTTTCTTTTTATTTTATTTTAGTTTCTTTTATTTTGGTTTCTAAATAGTTTTTCAATTAACAGAATATTTTTGTTATGACACCATATTAGTTCAAATGAGCACTTGATTAGCCCTCAGGCACTTGTCCTGCAGTAATGTCTGTTCTCCACTATGTGTGCTCAAAATAAATGGGAGAAATCAATGTTGCTCCACTCAAAAACTGGAGAGGAGAGGAATCCAAAGCTCATCAGCCTCAGGGATCTGTTCTAGGTCCCCTTCTATTTTCTATTTACACCACAGTCATGGGAACTATCATCCAATCACACGATCACACTCAGGGGCGTTGCTAGGGTCAAAAGAGATAAGGGGCTTAGCCCCAAAGTCCCCCCCCCCCAAATAAATAAATATTTAATTCACCCTGCTGAAATCTAAAATACCCCCATTTACAAAAGGTGATTTACTCTAATCTTAATAATAGGATTATAAATAATTTAATAATAAATAAAAGGTTTTTGCGTTGACAGTCTTTTAACAATAAATTGTGAAGCTTTGTGACTTGTAACACCAAAAAAGGAAAAAACATTGATAAATGAACCCACTTCTCATTTACTAGTCTGTTATGAGCCATATCATACCTCTTGAGCCTCCTATCTCCTCCTGATTTGCAGTTTCTGTTTGGTTTTTAAAAATAATGTGTAATTTCCTGCAAGTCTTCAAATCTACAAATATGATTTATTTTATAGTGTGAGTTGTTATCCAATGTGATATAAAGCTACTGTTCATTTGGACAGAGTGATTATTTAAGGTGTAGTGTTGTCAAAATACTGGAATTTCTAAATTCAATTCCTTGCAAAATATTAATATTCAATAGGCTACTCTTATTGATATAGTAACAATTGTATCAAAAATAGTACAAAATAAATAAAGATTTATATGCTAGAAATATGTTTACTTCAAATTTCTTTAGAGGGAAATTTTTTTCAGTTTTCCTCAAAATAGGTTGATGTAGGCATTGTAGCACTTTAAATGCATGTAAAGCCTGTTTCATTCATACTTGAGCAGAAATTCCATATATGCCTCACAAAAGCATTGAACATTCCAGGAAATCCCTGATATGGATGAAGGCATCCAGCAATTAATGTAGTTGAATGAATGAAAATAGAATCGGAATAAACATAAAAAGGCTTTATTTACATGACTGCGACAATAAATGGTTTATATGTGTTCATCCAGCCATCTTAGGTATTTTCATAAGATTAAAGTCGATTTATAATTCAATGCTAACTGACAGCATGTTACAGTAGAATATAGCTATAAAATAATATGCTAGATCCATGAACTCACTGTGATTTAACTATTACGTAAACAAATGGCTATATCATATCTAGATAAATATGTCTAGATATCTATATCATATCTAGAAAGCTAGTATAATTTACGTTTTTCTGACTAATTAGCATGTATTTACATTTATATGATGCACATTTTATTGATTACAGTTATTTTATTTCACCAAAACTACACACATTTATACTGTGAAAACAAATATTAAGCTTCATCAGTATTTAGAACTATTCAGTTTGGCGAAACAGTTGTATTAATATTACCTCATCAGCTTCAATTCCTCAAAATAATGAATGAATGATGCAGGGGCGGGATTTTTTTAACACCATGTGACAACAGTGCCACTCCCACCTGCCGGTAGAAACATGTACTACTGAACAGCTGCCCGACACAATCACTGCGTTAAGTGGAACACGGGTGAGGTATGTGGCACTTTTAAGTACTTAGATAACAAAATAAATGTTAAACAACCTATTTTTATTTAAGTGTAACATATTCCAAAAGATCAGGGGCTTTTGACAATACATCAGCCCCCCCCTCGCAACGCCACTGATCACGCTTATCATTGACACACAGCTCTATTTTTCTCATAATGCTTGGATGAAAGGCCATCACTAGGCCCACACGGAATCTGCGCGCGCAGAATTCCGCAGATTTTCTGCAGATTTTCCGCAGATTTCCGCAGATTTTTTAGCCCATCATTAATTCTGTTTATTTACTTAAAGTTAACTATTTACAGTTAATCTAATTGGATTTGCATTTTAAACATTAAATACAAGTTAAAAAGATATTCTTTTTTATTTCACATATTAAGGTTTTAGTTATGATACTCCCAAAATAATTCCGCAGAAATCCGCAGATTTTTACCAAAATTCTCCGCAGAAATAGCAAAAAACGTCCGCAGATTCCGTCTGGCCCTAGCCATCACCTACTGCTTAATCTGGCAAAAACTAAAATTCTTGTCTTCCCTGTAACTCCACACATTCAACATTACTATTCCATATAGCCGGGATCATCCACCATTACCCCATGTAGTTCGGTAAGGAATCTTGGCAATCCAGGCTTATTATTGATACGTTCCCCTGTATACATTTCTGGAGAGCGCCAAATACGTCCCAGGAGCTACATTTTTAGGCCGCTGTGTAGGCTTTTTCAGATCTTAAGTTTCTTTCGCAAGAGTCATTCCCGCCTGCTGTTCTCTCGTAAATCCACCAGAGGCCGCTGTCGACTGACTGACTGAGTGACCAACCGATCCCCCCCGCCCTCCTCCTTCCCTAAACCCCAACTGACAGTGTTTTCAAAAGCAATCCAGAAAAAGAAAAGCCCTTACGGCCGCCTGATTTTTCCCACGTTTTCAGATTTTACCAGATTTTCACCCTGTTATTTACTTGTTTATTATATTTTTTGGCTTGTGTTTTTGTCTCACCTGCTTTCTGGAACCGTTCTTCACCAGACTCGAACCATGTTGTTGCGGTCAACTTCTCTCTGTGTCTCAAGTCCACTGATGTGCATAGCAAGCCACTGGGCAAACTGGTAATAGTGGGAAAGGCGTCCATAAAGAGGTAAGCAGTCAGCTGGTAGCGTGAAAAGAAACTGAAGCCGTTGGCGGCATCATACCGCCCTAAAGCGTTTGTTTTAAAGTCGGAATGCAGTCATATGTACCTCTGGCTACATAATTCGCACTCTCCAGAAATGTATACTGGGGTATGTATTCACAGTGAGCCTGTGTTGAATCTTGGGGTGATCCTGGATCCTTTTCAGCGCAGATCTTGAGTCTGAGCTCTGGTGATCTAAAGCCTGGGCTCCTCATCCTCTACAGATGCTCCAGAACACTCTTCAGTGAGACTCCATGTAACTCCTCTCTTTATCCCTCTGCATTGGTTATCACTCGAGACTCGGATCGAGTTCAGATCATTGATGCTTGCTTACAGGACAGCCACTGACTCTGCAGCCTCTTACCTCCACCTGCTGCTGAAGGTCTACACCCTGTCCAGGAGCCTCCGGTTGGGGAGTGAGCGCTGCCTTGTGGTACCATCGCAGAGAGGCTATAACTCACTTTCCAGAACCTTTTCATTCACTGCTCCACATTGGTGGATTGATCTTCCCATTCTCACACGGATTCAGTAGTATCGCCAAACCACAGCTATAGACCATCTCTTCAAGGTCACCCGAGCACATAACAATTACTCTATCTCTTAACTCTCTGAGCACTAACATTACCTTTCTTGTATTGCCTGTTCTTGTTGAATCGCTGAATGCCTCCTCATTTGTGAGTCGCTTTGGACGACTTGTACAGTTCACTGAACAATTAGCATTTGGGTGATCATATATCCCAGCTGTATACAGCAGATCGGATGCTATTAAGTTGTTTCTCAGTTTGTCACTCTTGAATTAATTTCCGTAATTTAACCTTTCAGGCATGATGGAACTGAAAGATGAACACCAAGAGTCTGAAGAAGCGGAGATGGATGAGCGGAATAACATCACCAATGGAGACCAATCCTGCAGTTCATCACAGAACGATAATAATGTTTCGCAAGCCGAAACCCAATCGAAAAACACTTTCATTTGCTCTGAGTGTGGGAAGAGCTTCACGCGTAGAGGACACTTGAGGATCCACATGATAATCCACACAGGTGAGCGGCCGTACCCCTGTATTCAGTGCCAGAAGAGCTTCACCTGTAAAGGAAGCCTGAAGGATCACTGCAAAATCCACTCTGGAGAGAAGCCGTTCATGTGTCCGCAGTGTGGATGGAGCTTCGCACGCCAGGAAGACCTGAAGAGGCACATCAGAATCCACACCGGAGAGAGACCGTTCACCTGCACTCAGTGCGAGAAGAGCTTCACCAGCTCTGGAGACCTGAGGAGACACGTGCGGATACACTCCGGCGAGCGGCCGTTCAGCTGCGCTCAGTGCAAGAAGAGCTTCACACAGAAAGAAGGACTTAAAGAGCACGCTAAAATACACTCCGGGGAGAAACTGTTTGCGTGCATGCTGTGCGGGAAGAGCTTCACTCATCAGCGGAGCTTGAAGAGACACATGAAGGTGCATTCTGGAGAGAAGCTACACCAGTGTCCTGAATGCGGCAGGAGGTTTGCTGAAGCAGGTAACCTGAAAACACACCTGCTGTCTCACACTGGAGAAAGACCCTTCAGCTGTGAGAAGTGTGAGAAGAAGTTTTTCCTGGCCGTGCATTTAAAGACACACATGAGGATTCACGAGGACGAGCGGCGGTACGTGTGCTCATTCTGTGGGAAGAGTTTCCTGTGGCTCAATGGCTTTAAGGACCATCAGAAAACACACATTGGGGAGAAACCCTACGTGTGCTTGGAGTGCGGAAGCACTTTCATCAGACCTGGAGAATTAAAAGTGCACGAGCGCATCCACACTGGAGAAAAACCCTACAAGTGCTCACACTGTGAAAAGAGCTTCACTCAGTCAGGAGCTTTGAAAATTCACGAGCGAGTGCACACTGGAGAGAAGCCGTACCTCTGCCCTTCCTGCGGGAAGACTTTCAGCAGATACGGAAATCTGGGGAAACATCTGAAAAAGGCTTGTCCAAAGCTGAAGCAATGAGTTCACTTTTAAAGGTGTCCTATTATTACCCTTTATACAAGCTGTAAATGCGCCTCTGCTGTCTCTAGAGCGCAGCTCTCAAACTGGATTCCTGGAGGGCCGCAGCTCTGCACAGTTTTGCTCTAACCCTAATCAAACACAGCTGATCTAAATAAGCTAGGGCTGCGTCTGAAATCGCCTGCTACTCAGTACGTACTGCATTTGAATTTAAATGTACTACTCGACCATTTGAAAAGTACGATCTATACCAGAGATGCCCAACGTAGGGCTCATTGTAACCTTTGATTTGGCCCACCATCCCAACTGAGATGAATGATGGAGAGGGCTGGGGCGAATGCCTTTAACACCGAGATTGTCATTTCTAATTAGATTTTTTGTTAGTTTTATAGTTGAGCTACAAAAAAAGCAAACTGAAATTAAATGTTGTAAATGATTCTGAGTTTTTAAAGTGAAAATACTGTAATTTAACAGATAGAGGACTATGCAGAGGGTATCAGCAAGCAAATCAAGTCAAAAACTAGTGTAATTCTGTTATAAATGTTTTGTTTTTACTGTAATAAGTTCATTATGAAATGTAAAAAATTAGGAAATTACCCATGGCAACTATATTTACCTTCGGCCCACTAGTCTCAATCAAGTTTGGTTTTTTGCCCTTCATAAGAAAAAGTTTGTGCACCCCTGATCTATACAGTATGAATGTGAGCAGTATGAATGGAACTCGTTCTACAATGGTTCTAGTACTACATCCGCCATTTTGTCATCATCACATGACCTACACGCGTCAGTTGCGTCGCTTCGCTCCGATTCATGAATTCTCTTCGCGGTGCATCATGGGATAGCGTAGCGTCCTTCCGATGTGCACTTCAGAATCTCGCCTGAAGCAGTAGGTTATCCGGGTACTTCTCACATACTGTTTTTACAATTCTATGAATTCAGACATGCTACTCGGCTTGCATACTGATTTTAGTGTGCTATATAGTAAGAAAGTATGCGGTTTCAGACGAAGCTTAGGTGCTGTAAAGAGTCTTGAACATCTTGGTTATCAGCTGTGTTTGATTAGGGCTGAAGCAAAGCTGCGGCCCTCCAGGAACTGAGTTTGAGACCTGTGCTCTAGAGCAGCGGTGCCCAAACTTTTTCTCATAATGGGCCAAAAACCAAACTTGCCTGTGGGCTGTGGGCTGAAGTATACCAAACCGTATTACATTACATTTGCCGTGTGTAATTTCCTAATTTATTTGCTAATATTTAAAAACAACTTGAAAACGTTGCTTTAAAACATATTCACTAATGATGCAGTATCATTTTTAATGTTTTATAATGAACATATTATAGTAAAAACATAAACAATCCCATTTATAACACAATGGATATCAGTGCTGAATACACTAGTCGAGCTGCTCCTGCCTTTGCCTTGATTTGCTCACCGATGTCTTGTGCTCTGTCCACTATCAGTCAAGTGGCAGCATTTACATGTTAAAAGTCTGATTCATTTACAACATTTCATTTTAGTTGGCTGCTTTGTAGCTCCTCAATTAAACAAAGACACAAAAGGTTAGGTTAAATTTGAAATGACAATTATTCACTCCATTCAGCTCCCCGTCATTCTCCTTCTCTTTTCAGATAGGATGGCAGGCCAAACCAAACGTTACCATGGGCCAACATTGGCCCACGGGTCCTACTTTGGGCACTTCTGCTCTAGAGTAAAGCCTCAGCTCTAGCACACAGATAATGTTCTCCAGCTCTCTGAAACTGACCCTTTCAGGCTTTGATCCTAATTGTGGCATTTTGGTGACTGTCGCTTTAAATGCAAATGAGATTGTGCTCTTTTCAGAAGAGGGCGGTAACATAATGTAAACAAGTATGCATTATGCATGATTATACATCATTACAATACACATTAATTACATTAAATTTCCCGGCATCACAACATCATCTGACACTGATCTGTCTGCGTTCAGAATCAAACCAGTCGTGTGCATTGTGGATGTTTGGATCTTTTTATTCACAACAGCTCCATGATTTTGCACAGATTCTTGTAAATACACTCATTAGATCCTCTAATTTAGAGGAGTGATGTTTGTTGAATGTGATTTAACTCCATGAGATACAGAACTATATCATTTTAATTATACACTACTTAACAGAAGTCTTGTGGTGGATCTCAGTTGTATGAGTAACAAATAATAACTCGACTTCTAGTTAATTATAAAGTGTCAGAAGGTGGATTTCTCTGCTGAATCATCTGTTGATCTGCATCCCAATCATCACCAATACTGCAGAAGACCTACTGAAACCAGCATGGAGCCAAGATTCTCACAGAAATCAGTCAAGTTTGGTGAAGGAGAAATCATGGTTTGGGGTTAAATCATTCAGTATGGAGGCTTGTGAGAGATCTGCAGAGTGGATGATCAACATCAACAGCCTGAGGTATCAAGACATTTGTGCTGCCCATTACATTACAAACCACAGGAGAGGGACAATTCTCCAGCAGGATAGCGCTGCTTTAATATTCATTCTGTTTCCACTGCAGCATGACTTTATATTCTATACTGGACATTATTGAAGGTTCAGTGATGAGACTTTAGTCTAAGCAGAGTCAGACCTTACTGTCCTAATGAAATCATTCAACATCAAGACATGATCAGATTTTATTGTGCTCAAATCAGCAAAATCTAGAGGCCTTTACCTTTCATATAAGACACTTCTGACACCAAATCATCAACTAGAAGACCAGTTATTATCTGATGCTCCTAAAACTTGGATAGGCCACAAGAATTTTCTTAGGTAGGGTGTATAATTAAACATATACAAAACCCACATTACAAAAGAAATGTACTAAACCTAAAAGCCCACATTATTACAGCTCCTTCAGTGTCTGATTATAAATATTATTGTTGATTGTAGAATATAATTTTGTGGTATGTCAGCATTTGAATTGTGACAATAAACTGATAATCAAATGGTTTTAAAATAAATAATTTATCCACAATTTATGTACAGTTGCGATCAGAATTGTTATACCCCCTGAATTATTCGCCTCCCTGTTTATTTTTCCCCCCAGTTTCTGTTTAACAGAGAGCAGATTTCTAATCATAATAGTGTTAATAACTCATCTCTAATAACTGATTTATTTTCTCTTTGTCATGATGACAGTAAATAATATTAGACTAGATATTCTTCAAGACACTTCTATACAGCTTAAAGTGACATTTAAAGGCTTCACTAGGGTAATTAGGGTAACTAGGCAGGTTAGGGGAATTAGGCAAGTTATTGTATAATGATGGTTTGTTCTGGAGACTATCGAGAAAACAAATATAGCTTAAAGGGGCTAATAATATTGACCTTAAAATGGTGTTTAAAAAAATTAAAAACTGCTTTTATTCTAGCCGAAATAAAACAAATAAGACTTTCATCAGAAGAAAAAATATTATCAGACATACTGTGAACATTTCCTTGCTCTGTTAAACATCATTTGGGAAATATTTAAAAAAGAAAAAAGTTCAAACCGGGGGTTTAATAATTCTGATTGCAACCGTAATTCTGTCTGGGGTTATAGTTAAATCGACAGGGTTAATATACTATATAAATGCTGGGTTGTTTTAACCAAATTATAAGCTAAATATGGACAAAAGTGAAATTTAATTAAAACATTTAATTAAGAAATACATTATACATCGTTAATTTTGTTAATATTTTAACCAAACAGCTCAGCGTTATTTAGAGCGCATGATGCAGAATTACCTGTATTAATGAATCGATAAATATGTAATACTTTATCTTTTAAATGAGTTATTTCTAGAGAACGTGACACTTTTGCTGTCATTTATCATTTATTTAACTTTTATTATTATTAATAGCGGGCGTCACGGTGGCGCAGTGGGTAGCATGATCACCTCACAGCAAGAAGGTTCGTGGTTCGAGCCTTGGCTGGGTCAGTTGGCATTTCTGTGTGGAGTTTGCATGTTCTCCCTGTGTTGGCGTGGGTTTCCTCCACAAGTCCAAAGACATGCGGTATAGGACAGTTGGGTAAGCCAAATTGTCCGTAGTGTGTGTGTGTGTGTGTGTGTGTGTGTGTGTGTGTGTGTGTGTGTGTGTGTGTGTGTGTGTGTGTGTGTGTATGGATGTTTCCCAGTGATGGGTTGCACCTGGAAGGGCATCCGCTGTGTAAAACATATGCTGGAACAGTTGGTGGTTCATTCCGCTGTGGCGACCCCTGATTAATAAAGGGACTAAGCCGAAAAGAAAATGAATATTATTATTAGCATTGTTATAAAAATCCACCACGTTTCTGGTATTATTTAGTGCTTAACAGTGGAAATGCTCACCTGTAATCGCCAGAGTTCTTTAATTAAACTATAGTTTCGGTTTTCCTTTTTCCATCAACATGAAAACATCACTCGGCGCGGTGACGTCATCAGGGCTGCGTCAGAGCTGCTGAAAATCGGCCGAGAGAGTTTGGTGTTCCTCAGCGGAATAAATACATATTTAAAGACACAAAACGTTCAGAGATGGGTCAATATTTACAAAATCATTCCGACGACTTCATTATTTTTCGTTAGAACACCTCGAATACGTCAGTTAAGATCACTATAGCTGCTGAAGGCTTCGAGTTTTGTAAATATCGTGAGGTAAATGGCGGTTTTTGTAGTGAAATGCCTTCAGATCGATAAACTGTTTTCCTTCCACTGGTATTTTCGTCTTAAACGTGACAAGAACTAGAAGAAAATCTGAAATACTGCAGTAAATATGGAGTGTGTTAAGGAGGAGAGTGATGCAGAAACACACACCATGACAGATGAGGATACAGAGGGACATGCAGGTTGGTGATTATCATCCATCTATAATATAATGAATAATCATATAAAATGAGACATGTTTTATTCATAGTTGTATTTTTATTCAGAGCTGGGATAGTAATGGACTAATGGTAATCTGGATTACCTAATCAGATTCCAAGAATCAAGTACTTGTAATTAGAGTAGATTACTTTTTTGAATACTTGTAATCAGACTGCAGTTACTTTTTGTGGATTACATCATTACATATTATTAACAGAAAGGCAGCAAGTTGTTTATAGATTAATTCTCATAATATTTCTCTTATCTTTATATTAATAAACCTGTCGCTTAATATACGTGATTTTTTGCGTTTGTAGTGTTGCTGTTTGATGTTTTTCCACTGTCATCTACACATTTAGTGTTTTTAGTTGATGATTCACTGATATTGCTGGAGTTTCATGTGTTTAATTGGTTTTTGTAATGTTGCTGTTTGTTAAATGTACTTAATCTGAAGTAAAATAATCAGATTTAGTGTTGCTCAGTGTTACTAATAGTGAGGTATATTAAATAGCTGTCAAAATAGCAGATTATTCTGCTTCTGTGACAGAGTTAGCACTAAAGTCATCTAAATGTAATCCAAAAGTAGTCTGATTATGTTATTATAAATGTGTAACTAAGATATTATTTAACTAACTACAAAAGAATTTGTAATATTGGATTATTAAATTAAAGATACAGATTACAAATTACTTTATATAACAATACATATTTATGGTAACATAACCAAACCACTTTTGGATTACATTTAGATTACTTTTGTATCTAAAAGTAGTCAGATTACATTACAAAAACATGTAATATAAAGCTAATATATAAAAGATTACACTACAACAATTATCTTTAGATTACATATTTATGCTAACGTAATCTAACTACTTTTGGCTTACATTTAGATTTGTTTTGTATCCAAAAGCAGATTACATTACTGTAATTATGTAATCTAAAGATAATATATTACAGATTTCAAATTACATTAAAACATTTGTAGAAAGCAATATAATATCTTTAGATTACATATTTATGCTAACGTAATCTAACTACTTTTGGATTACATTTAGATTACTTTTGTATTGAAAAACCAATCAGATTATCATAATTATGTAATCTAAACCTAATATATTACAAATTACATGACAACTTTTATAGACAATGATATAATATCTTTAGGTTGCATATTTATGCTACTGTAATTGAATTAATTTTGGATTACATTTAGATTACTTTTGTATCCTAAAGCAGTCAGATTACATTACCGTAATTATGTAATCTAAAGATAATATATTACAGATTATAAATTACCTTAAAACATTTGTAGAACGTAATATAATATCTTTAAATGACATGTTAACGCAAATGTAATCTGACTACTTTTAGATTACTTTTATGCTTTGCCCAGCTCTGTTTATATATCAGCTAAACAACACTTTCTTTTCCTGTTTATGTCATTTCAGACCTGATTAAGGCGAAAGATGAAGAAGCGAAAGAAGAGAAGAGTTCAACAAGTGAAGAAAAGTCCTCTAGCGGATTAGAGATTGCTCCACCAAAAGGCTCCTTCTCCTGCCCACAGTGTGGGAAGAGTTTCACACGTAAAGGACACCTGGAGGTCCACATGGTGATCCACACAGGTGAGCGGCCGTACACCTGTCCTCAGTGCGCCAAGAGTTTCACCTGTAAGGGAAGCCTAAAGGATCACTTCAGAATACACACTGGAGAGCGTCCGTTCACATGTCCGCAGTGTGAAAGGAGCTTCACCAATTCAGGAGGACTAAAGAGGCACTTGAGGATCCACACAGGTGAGCGTCCGTTCACCTGTCGACAGTGTGCAAAGAGCTAAACGGCACATGCGCATTCACTCCAGAGACAGACCGTATGCCTGCTCTCAATGCGGGAAGAGCTACAAACAGAAAGAGGTGCTGAGGGAGCACGCAAAAACACACTCCGGAGAGAAACCATTCACATGCACGCTGTGCGGGAAGAGCTTCACTCAGCAGAGCACGCTGAAGGTGCACATGAAGGTGCATTCTGGAGAGAAGCTACACCAGTGTCCTGAATGCGGCAGGAGGTTTGCTGAAGCGTGCAATCTGAAAACACACCTGCTGTCTCACACTGGAGAAAGACCCTTCAGCTGTGAGAAGTGTGAGAAGAAGTTTTTCCTGGCCGTGCATTTAAAGACACACATGAGGATTCATGAGGACGAGCGGCGGTACGTGTGCTCATTCTGTGGGAAGAGTTTCCTGTGGTTGCATGGCTTTAAGGACCATCAGAAAACCCACATTGGGGAGAAACCCTACGTGTGCTTGGAGTGCGGCAAAACCTTCGCCAGAGCCGCAGAGCTGAAGGTGCACGAGCGCATCCACACTGGAGAAAAACCCTACAAGTGCTCACACTGTGAAAAGAGCTTCACTCAGTCGTCAGGGCTGAAAGTGCACGAGCGAGTGCACACTGGAGAGAAGCCGTACCTCTGCCCTACATGCGGGAAGACTTTCAGCAGATACGGCAGTCTAGGGAAACATCTGAAAAAGGCTTGTCCAAAGCTGAGAAAGTGAACACGGGTCACTTAAAAATTAGATTCTAGGGATGCCGCATGAAAAAAAGGAGGTGTTTTTTAGCCATACTACAGTAAAGTACTTGAATTAATCTGTTGTGGTGATTCTATAGTTACTATGGTAACACAACAACTACAGTAATTGATCTGCTGTGGTGATTCTACAGTTGCTATGGTAACACAACAACTATAGTAATTGATCTGTTGTGGTGATTCTACAGTTGCTATGGTAACACGACAACTATAGTAATTGATCTGTTGTGGTGATTCTATAGTTACTATGGTAACACAACAACTATAGTAATTGATCTGTTGTGGTGATTCTACAGTTGCTATGGTAACACAACAACTATAGTAATTGATATGTTGTGGTGATTCTACAGTTGCTATGGTAACACAACAACTATAGTAATTGATCTGCTGTGGTGATTCTACAGTTGCTATGGTAACACAACAACTATAGTAATTGATATGTTGTGGTGATTCTACAGTTGCTATGGTAACACAACAACTATAGTAATTGATCTGCTGTGGTGATTCTACAGTTGCTATGGTAACACAACAACTATAGTAATTGATCTGTTGTGGTGATTCTACAGTTGCTATGGTAACACAACAACTACAGTAATTGATCTGTTGTGGTGATTCTACAGTTGCTATGGTAACACGACAACTATAATAATTGATCTGTTGTGGTGATTCTACAGTTACTATGGTAACACAACAACTATAGTAATTGATCTGTTGTGGGGATTCTACAGTTGCTATGGTAACACAACAACTATAGTAATTGATCTGCTGTGGTGATTCTACAGTTGCTATGGTAACACAACAACTATAGTAATTGATCTGCTGTGGTGATTCTACAGTTGCTATGGTAACACAACAACTATAGTAATTGATCTGCTGTGGTGATTCTACAGTTGCTATGGTAACACAACAACTATAGTAATTGATCTGCTGTGGTGATTCTACAGTTGCTATGGTAACACAACAACTATAGTAATTGATCTGTTGTGGTGATTCTATAGTTACTATGGTAACACAACAACTATAGTAATTGATCTGTTGTGGTGATTCTACAGTTGCTATGGTAACACGACAACTATAATAATTGATCTGTTGTGGTGATTCTACAGTTGCTATGGTAACACAACAACTATAGTAATTGATCTGTTGTGGTGATTCTACAGTTGCTATGGTAACACAACAACTATAGTAATTGATCTGTAGTGGTGATTCTACAGTTGCTATGGTAACAACAACTATAGTAATATATATGAAAGATCCAATACTGTGGTTTTCTACAGCTATAGGGTATATTATACGTTAAGTAAAGCTGAGAGTAAACAGTAAAGAATACTGCAGTATTTATTACAGTTCATTAGTTCACAACAGTTAATACTACAGTATGCTGGAGCATTCAATAATAAATAATATAGTACACTTCACTATAGTATGGTTTGAAAACACTATAGTATTGATTGTAAGTTGTCACGCAAGGATGTTTAAGATAAGTTAAAGTATTAATGATTTTTAAAATGCTACATTATTTTGTTGGTGTACATTTTTATTAGTGTCCCAGTTTTCTAAATTATTAGTAGAAAGTGTTGATGAATTACTTCAAATCGAGTCAATTATTACAATTGGAGCAGGAGTTAATGTGAATGTCTGACTTTAGAAAAGTGTACCTGGTGTTTTCTGTTTATCTTGCTTCTGAACGCTTCATATTACAGCAGTGTTGATCTGTGCAGCTGCTTTATTTACAGCAGTAACTAAAGAAACAGGATATCAGTGCTGTTTATTAGCGCCTCCTGCTGGCAGAGAGTGAATCTGCAGCTCATCTGCTGTTTCCATCATGTTTTATGACTGACTAAAGTCACAGCTTTCTGTTTTTGCGTTATATTTAGAAATGCTGGATCTTAATTGGGATCCTGATTGAAATGCAGTGGTTGACTCTAATTTTAAATGGAAAGCCTTACTTAGTTTATATGAAGAGATTTCTTTTATGCACATTTTTGTTCTAAACAGTTTATCTTGTTTTTATATTTTAATAAAAAGTGTACAGCAGTACCTAAATCAAAGGACATTTGTGTAATGTCTTCAATCTCATTTTGTTAAAAAGATTGAGAAAATCAAATTCATGAATTGAATCGTGAGTTGAGTGAATGGTTACATGCTTAATTATGACCTTTTTTTGCATGTGGTAGCATTCATCAAACTACACTGATGTCAGTATATTTTCATTTTTTATATCTTCAAAATGCGAATCGTGTATATGATTTCAGTAAACTTTGTTACTTTTATAAAGAAATCAGTTGAATGTATGCTAGTTTATACTTTGGTATTTTAATCATGACGTAAACTGATAAAGAAGGCAATTATTGTTTATTTGAGTGTTTGTGGCCATGTGTAAAAATATCTACAAAAGAGCAGCACCTTTTACTTACTTTTTTAGCACAGTGTCGTATCTTTATTGTAATATTGTTAATTCCTGCTTTGATGAAAGTGATAAATGTGAAATGTAACCCATGAACAAATGTGCCTTTAAATCCCCTGTTGCACCAGTAGATGGAGCCTGCCACACTCACTGTTTACTGCTATATTAATATTAATACTGATATTAATACATCCTTTACCATGTGTTTGTGGAGCCTGAATACTCTTAAAACTATTGTCATATTAACAATATCAGTCATGTGTTTATGAATGTTGCTTGACATCTTGTGTTTTATCTGAATTGTTTGCCAAAATATTTGACAGCCACTTTAATAAAACAGAGAATATGGTTTCCAGCTGTGTCTGATTTATACTGTAACTTTTGCCACAAAATATATGATATCATGTGTAGTATCATGCTCAAGCCTTCATTTGAAACTGAATATTTCACCGAACAGATTTTCTTCAAGTTAACGACTAACTTTAGTAATTCAGCAACAAATACCAGAGATTAAAGCTAATTTAGAAATAGATCATTTAAGCCATCACAATAATGCGACTGTAAAGTGTTTATATATACATTTATATACAGTGATTTAAAAAGTAAAATCTGCTTTTCATTCCTTTAGACAGAACCTCAGTTACAGAAACAGAACAAGCTTATTAAAAACTAAAAATACAGACAATACGAGCAGGAAGATAAAAGCTATTACGCTGAAAAAATGCTATAGTAATTTATATTAAATAATAGTACCATAATACCATAGTAAAGTGTATTATAGTATCTACAACCTATACTGTAATATTAAGTATTACTAAACTGGTAAATTGTAATAAATATTGTAGTATACGTTAGTTTTTACTACAGTAAACTGGTGTATTGTAGTATAATTTATTTGTGGAAAACTACAGTACTGGCTCTTTTGCTTATATTACTGTAGTGGTTGTGTTACCATAGCAACAATGCAAAACTGTTAATTATTACTTCTGTTTAAAAACGGTTTATTTCTGTTTAAAAAAAAACGTTTGTTTCTGTTTAAAAACGGTTTATTTCTGTTTAAAAAAAAGGTTTATTTCTGTTTAAAAAACGGCAATTTCTGTTTAAAAACGGTTATTTCTGTTTAAAAACGGTTATTTCTGTTTAAAAACGGTTTATTTCTGTTTAAAAAACGGCAATTTCTGTTTAAAAACGGTTATTTCTGTTTAAAAACGGTTTATTTCTGTTTAAAAACGGTTTATTTCTGTTTAAAAAACGGTTATTTCTGTTTAAAAACTGTTATTTCTGTTTAAAAACGGTTGTTTTGTTTAAAAAAAAATGTGTTTTCTGTTTGAAAAGTGGTTATTTCAGTTTAAAAACAGTTGTTTCTGTTTAAAAAATTGTTTTCTATAAAAATAAAAAAACGGTTATTTCAGTAAAAAAAACGGTTATTCCTGATTTAAAAACGGTCATTTCTGTTTAAATATTCAGACTTATTGTGCGGCTAAAGAATGAAAGTGTTTAGACTGCAGTGTGCAGAACATCATACATAATCGAAATGAAAACTAAGTTTTATTAGAACAGACTTTTATTTTGGTCCTGCGCTGTGCGTCTGCGCAAAAGACACGGAAGAAGTGAACTGGTTTTCGGCGCATTCAAGTATGAAACAGAAGGAAACTTTTTGGCTAGGTTTAAAGAATCTTCTGTGCTAGTCATTTAAAATGAATGTATATTATTGAATATAATATTGTACAGCTTCATGTGAAGTGCTAGTAGGCGTTTTGTTTTTAAATGGAGTCAGAAAAGATGTTTTTTCTGCTAGTAAATCGAATCCACACGTAAGGAAAACATTGAAGTATTCACGATCTTAAGCGTGACAAGATTTACAAACACTCAGGAAAGGCTAAGAGCTGAATCTGCTGTGAAGATGGAGATTGGTAAAGAGGACAGTGAAGATATGAGTGATGCAGAATCCTGCAGAATGGAGGATGAAGATCCTGAAGAACAAACAGGTTGGTGATCGTATCTTATAATATTTTAACCCTCAAACCTCCCACATTGGTGTTTTTGGACGTATTTCATTGGTTTTATTGGTTTTGAGGTCTGCATGAAATCAGAATGTACAATGTTTATTTTGCTTGAAGACATTGTTGGTTTTATGGGGAACAATGAGTAAAGTGAATTGTTCTGGTAATCTTTGATCTGCACACCTGCTTCAGCTCTGGAATGGCAGTTATTCTCTTATGACGTCAGTTTTACGGAATAGGTTAAATGTTCTTAGCCACGCCCCTTCAACGCTTAGTTTGCCGCAAGTGAAAATTGAATTAGCCCCTTACCACGCCCCCTACTCAATATTCTGTTGGAAATATGTCCTCATACTGATTAAGATCTTTTCACATTGAAGTCTGACATTTTCATGTGTAAATCCGAAATTTCATCTGAATCTGAAAAATTCAGCATGCCCATAAACCTGATGCATATCAATGAATCCATTTGTAAATAATTTACAAAACAATACAAAATCTTCTTTTCTGTAGCGGACGTACATTTCCTTTAGTTTGTGCCAGATTTTCCTCACTGATTCGACTGTTATTCATATTAGCAACAGGCTATTGTTTACCTCAGTAACGTTACTTTATAATCTTTCAGACACCGTTTATTTTGAAATCAGTACCTGCTATCCTGGTTTCCAAGCTGTTCCACAGTCACCTACAACAACTGTGCCGTGTCTTTATATTCCATACTTTGCTTATCATAATGGGCTTTGTGTTGTGAGACCAAGTGCATTAGTTTCTCCAACGCTATTTTGGATTTTGCCATTCGGCGGCACCAAATTGTCAAAGCACCTGTCAAAATGCTATTTCCCATGCAGAAAACGAAAAAATCAAACCCAATTAAACAATTTTGATGACAGATGAAAGTTTTGCAGGCAGTGTGGGAATACAATAAACACAATGTGAGCTAGAATTTGTTTTTTAACATGCAAAAGTTATGGACAGATGTGATTTCAATGAAAGTCAATGGGGCAAAAACAGCCCCCAACATAATGAAGGGGTAGTACATTTGCCCAGAGTGTATTGTCAAGTTTTTGAAAAATTCCAATGTATTTTCCCAAAATATGTGTCAAAATAAGATTTTTCACTAACATTCATTCCATTTGCTGAAACAGAGAAAGTTAAGACTCAAAATCAGCCCAGAGTGGATGAAAACGACCCAACAGCACACTAGGGTTAATAATTCACAGCCTGTCGTCAATTATTGCTCAAAAATAAACTCGTTCTCTTGATGTTTTGTTTGTGTTTTTCTCTTTACTTTAAGACCTGGTGGACGTGAAAGATGAAACTGAAGAGCAAAATGAAGCGGAGGAGAGTCCGTTTCAGGAACCTCATGGTTTAATACCTGGAGGAAACTCCTGTAGCTGCTCTCAGACTGAAGAAACAGAAGATAATAGTCCCTACGCCTGCCCAGAATGTGGAAAGACCTTCACCTGTAAAAGAGACCTGAAGAGGCACATCAGAATCCACACCGGAGAGAGACCGTTCACCTGCGCTCAGTGCGACAGGAGCTTCGCAAACTCTGGAGACCTGAGGAGACACGTGCGGATACACTCCGGCGAGCGGCCGTTCAGCTGCGCTCAGTGCAAGAAGAGCTTCACACAGAAAGAAGGACTTAAAGAGCACGCTAAAATACACTCCGGGGAGAAACCTTTCGCATGTCTGCTGTGCGGGAAGAGCTTCACTCATCACAACAGTCTGAAGAGACACATGAAGGTGCATTCTGGAGAGAAGCTACACCAGTGTCCTGAATGCGGCAGGAGGTTTGCTGAAGCGTGCAATCTGAAAACACACCTGCTGTCCCACACTGGAGAAAGACCCTTCAGCTGTGAGAAGTGTGAGAAGAAGTTTTTCCTGGCCGTGCATTTAAAGACACACATGAGGATTCACGAGGACGAGCGGCGGTACGTGTGCTCATTCTGTGGGAAGAGTTTCCTGTGGCTCAATGGCTTTAAGGACCATCAGAAAACACACATTGGGGAGAAACCCTACGTGTGCTTGGAGTGCGGAAGCACTTTCATCAGACCTGGAGAATTAAAAGTGCACGAGCGCATCCACACTGGAGAAAAACCCTACAAGTGCTCACACTGTGAAAAGAGCTTCACAGTTTCAGGGGCCTTGAAAGTGCACGAGCGAGTGCACACTGGAGAGAAGCCGTACCTCTGCCCTTCCTGTGGGAAGACTTTCAGCAGATACGGAAATCTGGGGAAACATCTGAAAAAGGCTTGTCCAAAGCTGAAACAATGAGCAGAAATATGCTTTAGGAACAGGAGTGTTCAAAAATACTTGGATTTTTATGCTTGGACTGGTGGTTTAAGGCATTTTCTTTTTTGTCCACTATGTTTTAAGAGTGGGGCTTTTATTTTGACTGAGTTAAAGACAAATTCCTCTTCTCTAGCATACAATGCTACAGTTACATTTTCATACGATGTCGATAATGACATTCATTTAAAGTCTTACAGACTGTTTAATAAACATGTAAAGGCAATGGCCTCACAACTAGGTTTCGAAAGTGCCGCTGTCTGTCCGTATGAAGGATCTCAGCACTGTGAGTTGGATGAGGATTGTTCATCTCAGAGTGTAAACAAACACTAGCTGTAACCAGCCAATCAACTAGCATGATCAATAACAACAGAGCTGTCCTTTGTAAAGTTAGTTTGTTTAGTTGACTCAACTCTAAGCTCATATATAGTCCTTAATGCGCTGTCTACTGGTTAAAAATGCGGCTTTCTTTATATTTCAATTTAATATAACTAGAAAATTGATTAAACTAAAATTGCTTATGTGTCATGAATACAGATAATCTAAAATAATTATAATAAATAAACTTCTCTTAAGTGCACTTCTCTAACTTCTCATTTTGTGCACAGCCGACTGGTTGAATTTTAGTTTGTTATTTCTAAACCTGAACATATCCAAAACAAAACCTGAACATAACCAGTACAGGTCCAGAACATATCCAGAGCATAACCTGAACATTCCAATAACACATCGAAACAAAACCTGAACATTACCAGAACATATCGAGAATATATCCTGAACATGTCCAGAACATATCCAAAACATAACATGAACATAACCTGAACATAACTAGTACATGTCCAGAACATAACCAGAACATAACCTGAACATTCCAATAACACATCGAAAACAAACCTGAACATTACCAGAACATATCGAGAATATATCCTGAACATGTCCAGAACATTTTCAAAACATAACATAAACATAACCAAAACATATCTAAAACAAAACCAGAACATATCCAGAATATGTGCAGAATATATACAAAACATAACCCTAACATAAGTAGTACATTTCCAGAACATATTCAGAACAAAACCAGAACATATCGAGAATATATCCCGAACATGTCCAGAACATATCCAAAACATAACACGAACATAACCAGTACAGGTTCAGAACATATCCAGAGGATAACCTGAACATTCCAATAACACATCGAAAACAAAACCTGAACATTACCAGAACATATCGAGAATATATCCTGAACATGTCCAGAACATTTTCAAAACATAACATAAACATAACCAAAACATATCTAAAACAAAACCAGAACATATCCAGAATATGTGCAGAATATATACAAAACATAACCCTAACATAAGTAGTACATTTCCAGAACATATTCAGAACAAAACCAGAACATATCGAGAATATATCCTGAACATGTCTTTAACATATCCTGAACATATCTAAAACAAAACCAGAATATGTCCAGAACATATCCAAAACATAACATGAACATAACCTGAACATAACTAGTACATGTCCAGAACATAACCTGAACATGCCAATAACATATCTAGAACAAAACCTGAACATTACTAGAACATATCCCAAATGTAACCTGAACATGTCCAAAAAATATCCTGAACGTAACCAGAACATACTGTAACATGATGACCATAACCTGCCCTGGAGCCGATTTAGCTGTGCAGTATAAGTTACCATGGCAACGAGAATGAGTAAACCCCAGCTATAATCATGGTACCTAAAATCCAGGATTGGTTCAAACTAAACTGAAGCGTAATCAGCTAATCCTGCTTCATGGTACTGGCCTCTGGTCTATCATTTCTATTATGAAAAACCAAAACTTCATTAAGCTTGAAGAGTCTCGAGACGAGCTTTCAGAGCAGGATATTAATGACACACGCCAGTTAGTACAGTGTGTTCACTAATGTAATGTGTGAAGACATGAAATGAGAATTCAGTGCACTTACAATCAACAGTTTTGGTGAAACAAACGCTGATTTCACTGTTTATATGTAATAATATAAATATAAAGGTGCCAAATCTATATATACTTAGGCAGAGTTAATAATAAGAGTTCAATATATGTAAACTTCATACCATGAGCCTCAAACACCAATGTTTTCTCATTCTTATTTAGATCTTGCTTGAGCAAAAGACCACTAAAAATATGTGAATCAGCACATAACACTAACTGTGACGTTACACTCGGGATCAATAATATGTAGGCTGCACCAAAATCTCTTTTAGGGTATACTGTAGTCTATGGCTATTTCCTGAATATTTCTCGACTATTGAAGTAATTTCTGTTTAAATTCAACTTTAAGATAACAACACAACGCTAAAGTACTACTACAGTGATGGAAACCTTAGCTAACCAGCTAACTCCATCTAGCGTAGTTAAATATTATGACAACCTTTCTAGGTTATTATTGATTCCTGCCTGTGTTGTCGAATACATCTAATTTACAAAATACTAAATAAAATACAAATTAAAAACTACTGCAGTGGGCGGGGACTCGGCAGGGGGCGTGGCCTCAGCAAGCAGATCGCACTACTTTTGTTAGAAAAGTGCAAATGTACAAATTCATCAACCGTTGCCTTGGTAACGTACGTGTGATGTAAACAATGATATGGATGAAGATCATATATCAAATTTTTAATCCAATGTTTACTCTAATCAGTTTGTTCAAATATTTTTAGTTTGACTGCTGATATATGATGATTTCCCATGTTTGTATTTCAAGTACTGCTCCTGCGTTCACGCCTGACGGTATATTTCTATTTACTGCGTAAACTAGTCAGTGAAATGAGCTGTGCACAATCATAGCAGAGCTCATTAATATTCATGATCCTTCCAAATAAGGTAGAAGCAGAGTGTTTTATTCTAGGGGGAAATCCTAGGGTTGTAAATGCACACATAAAACTATTCCTGAAGACTTTTTGCACTTATCTAAACCACATAGCTTCTATGTAGAAGTTAGAGAACAATTTAACATGATGTATAAATGCATTTTATGACACATTCAATGGTAAATCAAGGTGACGGGGCTTTTGCAGGTGGAAAACATAGTAAAGAATAGCACAATTGTCGAGCCAAAAAGAATGGCTCAATTGTTTTGTTTTTGTTAATAGTTTTAATTAAGAAACACAAAATATTGAATTTCATTAATGCGTTTTAATGAGAAAAACACTTTTATTGATGCTGGTGGTGGGCATTTGGAGAAAATTTACAGCGCGGTAAATTTATAATAATAATGGAAAGCATTATTGTGTTATTTTTTGCAAAATTGGAGAAAATCTGTTGCCCAAATGGGAAACTTGTGGGTTTTTTAACCTAAAAGCTGCATGCATGTAACTACAGTTTTGTAGAAATTATTTCAGATTTAGTTTCTTAACAAAGGTATACTTAGAAAAGTTTCTTTTGGTATACTTATTGTGATGAATTGTACACATTTTCAGTGGTCAAAAACCAAATACAGCTGATACGTTTTGTCTTGTTCAAACCTGAAATGTGTGCCATTTCTTTTCTTTTCCTTTCATTTCCATTGAACATGCCAAAAATATTATTTTGCCAAAGTTTGAATGTCTGACGATTAAATATTGAGATTAGAAAATGTCTTCTTTGTATGAATTATTGCACACAACATGTTTTATTTTTCAGTTTGCATGCATGTAACTCAATGTGTATTAAATATATTTTAATATAATGTTGAATTTTGATTTTTAATAAACTGTACTTTTGAACATTTCAGTTTTGAAGCCCATTATGCTTCAGATTTATTGTCATCTCAGAGTGGGAATGTGTAATACTGCATATTTGAACTTTTCAGAAGCTGTAAAATAAACAAAAACCTGAATTTAAAAAATATTTCATATATAGAATCTGAAGTAGGGATAGTCCACCCAAAAATCATGTACTCACCCTGTACTTGTTTCAAACCTTTATGAGTTTTTTCTTCTGTTGAACATAAAAGAAGATGTGTAAAATGCTGGAAACCTTTAACCATTAACCTCAATAGTATTTGTTTTTCCTACTATGGAAGTCAATGGTTGGTTTTCTGTGTTCTCCACGGTTTTCAGCTCTTCTTCAAAATAACTGATTTTGTGTTCAACAGAAGAAAGAAACTCATAAAGGTTTAAAACCACTTGAGGGAGAGTAAATGGTGAGTACATTATCATTTTTGGGTGAACTACCCTGCTGAAAAAAACTGCTTAAATCAGCTTAAGCTGGTTGGCTGATTTTAGCTGGGCGACCAGCCTGGTTTTAGAGGGGTTTTGGCCATTTCCAGCCTGGTCTTAGCTGGTCAGGCTGGAAAATGACCAGCTTAAACCAGCTTGACCATTAAACCAGTTTAAGCTGGACATAGCTGGTTTTAGATGGTCAAGGTGGTTTTAGCTGGTCATCTCCCAGCCCGACCAGCTAAGACCAGGCTGAAAATGGCCAAAATCCCTCTAAAACCAGGCTGGTCGCCCAGCTAAAATCAGCCAACCAGCTTTGGCTGGTTTAAGCTGGATTTTTCAGCAGGGAATCCCTTTAATGTACCTCAATTTGATCATTTGCATAAAGACTTAAGTGTCAAGTTTCTTCTATTCAATTGTTTTGGCACAATGACTTTATTAATAATGCAGATATTACTCTTTAAAACATTTTAAATCCCTTTTCAGTATCAGCTGTGTGAACACTTACCGACGTCATATATAGGTGGCGCTGATGCTGTAAAACTGTGTTTAACCGTCTCTAATACTCCAGAAGAAGAAGAAGTCTCTCAGCTTCGGTGTGTTTCTCTGTAATATTCTGCTCATTTATAGTGTGAAACAGCAGATATTAAACACAAACTGACTCTGGATCTGTTCAGATAAACACACATCTACTGCCCAGCAGGAAAGAGCGCGAATCCAGTCAGAAAGAGCGCGAATATTCCCGCCCTGACGGAGACTCTTTTCCTGTCAGAGCGAAATAAGTGTGTTTTATTATTAAATGATGTCTTCAACACACACTGCTGTCAAGACTGAGTTTATAAAGGAGGAGAGTGAAGAAGTGCGGATTCCTGAGCCGTGTGGAGATGAAGAAGAAGAAGAAGAAGCCTTAACCCTGAAGAAAGAAGAGCCGGAGGAACACACAGGTCTGTGGACGTTTTCTACACTCAGAAATAAAGGTATGAGAGCTGTCACGGGGGTGGTACCTTTTTAAAAGGTACACATTTGTACTTGAAAGGTCCATATTGGTACCTCAAAAGTATATATAGTACCTACAAATTTTAAGAGGAACACTTTTGTACTCTTTAGGTACCAATATGTGCCTTTGAGGTATTAATATGGACCTTTTAGGTACAAATTTGTACCTTTTGAAAAGGTACCACCCCAGTGACAGTTTGCATACCTTTATTTCTGAGAGTGTACACCTTTTTTGTAGTAACTTTTATGTTAATTACCTTTTACATAATTATTTGATAAAAAATAAAAAACATCTATATAAAATAATGAGGCATCACATACAGTTCTTTTTCTTATAGTTATCTTTCTATTGGTTATTATTATACCTAAATCTGATTTTCTTAGCTAGTTTTTGTGTTTCTAGTCTAAATATCTAAAATATCTTCAATCAAGAAACATTTTCTTGACTAAGTAAAACATATTGTGTTGTTTTAAGAAATACTGAGTCAAAATGAAGGGACTTTTTCCTGAAAATAATCTGCCAATGCGGTAAGCAGAATAATCTTATGTGAAATTATTTTTCTTACCCCGTTGGCTTGTTTTCTTTTACTCATTTTAAAGAAAAACTCAGTTTTGACTCATTATTTCTGAAAACTAGACAATGTTTTTTGCTTGTCTAGAAAATGCTTCTCAATGTAAGCATTTTTAGATATTTTGGACTAGAAACAAGACAAAATAATCTTAATAAAAACATTTTTTTCAGTGTAAATTTCTGCAAAATAATCCCAATCAATCTAAAATCATGAATTATTTCCAAATAGGGTTATTAGCAATCTTGTGACATTTTCACACAGAAGAATAAAATACTGTAATGTCCTTTTTTTACAATATCCTGCAGCTTTGTTTACTTCCAGTTCCTTGGCGGTCATTAATTTGTGCTTTAACTTTTTATTCTGTTATCTTAAGATCAGATTGAGAGTAAACTAAACGAGGGTCTTCAGGACTACGAGCAGCCTCAGTATTTAAGCTGCTCCAGAATCGGCACCAGCTTGACTCAGAAAAGAGCTCAAAGAGGAAAAGGCTTTTTCTTCTCCTGCCTCGAGTGTAAGATGAGCTTCGAGTCTAAGGAGCACCTGATGGAGCACTTCAGGGTCCACACTGGAGAAAGCTCCACACAAACACACACCAACACTTCGCAGAACCAGCCGATGTTCTGCCATCAGTGTTTCAGAGAGTTTTCCTGTAGAGAACATTTGCTGGAGCACTACAGAATACACAAGGTGGAGAAACCCTTTCCTTGTGAAGAGTGTGGGAAGAGTTTCTACCATAAGCAAAGCCTCACAAATCACGCAAACTCTCACACTGACTTGAGACCTTATGTATGCCAGCACTGTGGGAAGGGCTACATCCATAAAGACAGCCTTATTATTCACTTGAGGATTCATGAACTAGACAAACCATTCAAGTGTGATCAATGTGAGAGGACTTACACTCATAAACGCAGCCTTACGTATCACCTTAAAGTCCACGCTGGCCTTTAACCATTTGTGTGGATGGAGTTAAAGATAAATAAGATCTAGATGGTCTGATTAATCACATCTGGAGCCACACTGGAGAGAAGCCTTTGCCAGAAAGTGAAAAGTGCTTCACAATAAAAGCAAGCCAGAATGAACTCAAGCCAATCTCTCTTGGTCAATCAGATCTTTCAGAAATGTCCAATATGGTTTAGGTCTGGGCTCTGGTGAGGCCACTCCAGCACATTCAGGTGGGAGAAATATTCATTGATGTGAATGCGATTATTTCTGTAGTAATTCAGAATCGTTTCTGTTTTTAAATTAGATTGCGATGGTGCATGTCTGGGTGTGTTCAAGATAGAAACAGAAAAATAATAAGCATTGACATTCGCCAAGGGCATTGATTTGCTTTTGATGTTGGTAGGGACCTAATTTAACCCCACCCATCTTCAAATATAAAGTATTTGCACAGCTGAAGAAATAGGAAAATAATGTGGGTCCATGAAGCCGCTAAAGATCCCAACACCTCATTTTCCATAAACAACGCTCGTATGTTGTGTTATTTAAGGAATAATTGCTAACATGCAGTGGAGTTATTGAGAGTAACGCACAGCTGAGGTGGTCACGATATGAAGTGGGTATGCATTTCCAGCTAACTGGAGCACATCATTCTGCTTATGTTGTGTTTTTGTCAGATTGTCAAACTCAAAACACAAAATAACTGTTCATTAACTAATATTTTTACAGTGCAGTTGTGACAATTACAATCAAAACGGTTGAATCTGATACATATGAGTCAGTATTTGTGTGATCAAATGTTTACATTATTAATTAAATGTTCTAATTATTATATTAATATGCTTTAAGGTAATCTAAAACCCTATATGGACACTATTTTACTTTGTTAGCACATACTGCTGTTATTGAGAGGAACAGTTCGTCTTGGTGTTACATTACTCCAGTCTTCAGTGTTTATGATCCTTCAGAAATCAGTATAATAAGAGAATTTGATTAACGTTTACTGATTATTATCAGTGTTGAAAACCAACTTTTTGCTTTATATTTTATTTTTCAGGAATGTCTAATAAATGGTTTAAAATGACAACATTTTCAGTAATAAATTATAAGCTCAATATTTCCATATTCTAAGAAACAATGTTAAAACTGAATTTTGAAGAAACTGTACGCAAAATCTAATTGGGAATGTAATGTGCCCTGCTATATTTAAAGATCTTTTTAAGCTATATATTTTTTAAATCATTTATTAAGTGGCCCTCTTCAGTAGGTGGCGCTGATGCTGTAAACTGTGTTTAACCGTCTCTAATACTCCAGAAGAAGAAGTCTCTCAGCTTCGGTGTGTTTCTCTGTAATATTCTGCTCATTTATAGTGTGAAACAGCAGATATTAAACACAAACTGACTCTGGATCTGTTCAGATAATCACACATCTACTGCCCAGCAGGAAAGAGCGCGAATCCAGTCAGAAAGAGCGCGAATATTCCTGCCCTGACGGAGACTCTTTTCCTGTCAGAGCGAAATAAGTGTGTTTTATTATTAAATGATGTCTTCAACACACACTGCTGTCAAGACTGAGTTTATAAAAGAGGAGAGTGAAGAAGTGCGGATTCCTGAGCCGTGTGGAGATGAAGAAGAAGCCTTAACCCCGAAGAAGGAAGAGCCGGAGGAACACACAGGTCTGTGGATGACGGATTCATTATTTTCACACACACACACACACACACATTACAGCATATTTACTGTGTAATGTAATAAGACCGTCGTTAAAACATTCCTGGTACAGTGTAAGAGCTGGGTTGTGTTTTTCCGATGTCTCAGAACTTCTTTTTACAGCACAACAGATGTCTATCGTCCTATAGATCTGTGTTCCATAAAGCTATTTCTATTTGTGTCTATCTAGGTCGTCATAAATATTATAGATGGGTAAATTGAGTCATGATATAAAGGTACATTTATTATAACAAAATGTAATTGAGCACTTCCCTTTAGGTGGTACATTAGCATAAGCAGTTATAGATTTAAGCTAGTGTTACATTTTCAAAATAAAAGTAAAAACATAATAATCAGGCTTCAGACTTATTATATTCATGCATTCTCCTTCAGCTTAGTCCCTTTATTCATCAGGGGTCGCCACAGCGGAATATAACCCTAACCCAAATATTCCAGCATATGTTTTACACAACGGATGCCCTTCCAGCTGCAACCCAGTAATGGGAAACACCCATACACACTCATTCACACACACACACACACTCATACACTACAGCCAATTCCCCTATAGAGCATGTTAGGGCTGGGTGATATGGGCAAAAAGTCATATCTCTGTATTTTTAGGAGGAATGACGATATACGATATATATCCGGTATTTCCCGTAAATGGTTACTTCAGAGTCAAAGCCTTTATTAAACAGCTTTTGAGCAAAATATAATTCAAACACAGCGGTTTCCCTCCCTGTTATTATCATCATTATAATTATCACTCTTATATTGGTATTTGTTGAAAGAGTAGCTAACAGCGAGATATTAAAATAGAAAAGGAAATGTTTGGTAGACAAATGCATGCTTTTTTTTTTTTTTTTAAAGTTTTAATAATCGTTTAAACCACCAAGCGTTTGTACACTATAGGCACACACACAAATCAAATCACGTCTTCCAGTTGAGGATCTAAAATAAATAAATCAATTAAACACAATAAATAAATACAATGATTAAAATATAATCAGAATTGAAGTCAATATGTAATAACAGACCAGAACGCAGAGCTAAACGTGTTATAATGTAAAGAAGAGACCGTCGTGTAATAAATACTGAACTTATAATCAGTGAATATGAGGTGCTTTCACTTTCAAAATGCACTATAAATTCGTCCCATTTTGGCGTTTTTAATTCTTGTGAACACATTCAGGTCCTGCTGGTCAATTTGACAAGGCTTCTATGTTCGTTCTTGCTGTCAATTGTGGAAGAAATGATCGATTAAAGGTTTCTGATAAAGCGCTGTGACAGCTGCAGGCGCTGTGTGACGTGCGTGCATGCGAGAGGAAGTCAGATTTCGTTACCAGCACTGCATGTTCCTCCATGTCGCGTGAGTGATGGGTCGTTCTTGAGCGGTTCGTTCATTTTGAACAAATCTTTTATGACTCATGGAGTGAATCATTCATTTGCGCATGCGCTCAGTTGTGCAAGTGGAGCTCGCGTGCTACCTTGGAGTGGTCTTTTTCGCGCAGAATGCGCACGTGTGGCCTCAAACCATATTAATATGAAAGATATTGGATAATCCTGCATTGCGTTGGGGAATCATATCGATGGATATCCAGAACTCCATATACCGCCCAGCCCTAGTGCATGTGTTTGGACTGTGGGGGAAACCGGAGCACCCGGAGGAAACCCACGCCAACACAGGGAGAACATGCAAACTCCACACAGAAACACACACTGACCCAGCCGGGACTCGAACCAGTGAGGCCACAGCGCGACACCACTGAGACGCCGTGCCGCGACTTACTAAATTGTTCATCATAAAACATACAAAGCAAAACTTACCACAGGCTGAATGAAACTGAAGATTCCCACTGCATGTGGTGTCTATACGTGAAGTTTATTTATAAACTAATGTCGAGAGGATCACGTGCTTATGATTGCTTGAGGCTGGTCCCGCATTATTCAATTCATGATTCACCAATCAGACGATTCCTAAGCCACTATAAATACCCTCAGCTCCATATCACAGCCATCTTGCTTTTGAAGAATCCCTCACTAATCCCTCCACCCCTACTCCTCCTCCTCCTTTCCTAGATGGGTGCCACGGTGACCCAGTGGTTAGCACTGTTGCCTCACAGCAAGAATGTCACTGGTTCTAGTTCTTACCAAGCCAGTCGTACACATTCTCCACGTGCTCACGTGGGTTTTCCCCGGTTTCCTCCCACCGTCCAAAAACATGCAACTTGAGTTAATTGACTAATCCAGATCGGCACCATAGACATGCTCCTAGTAAGTAGTTCTACAACCCACTCTACAACAGCTTCACTGGCTTCCCATCTTTTTCAGAATTAATTATAAAATACTTCTCACTTTTAAAGCCATCCACAATCTTGCTCCTCCATACCTTACTAGTCTTGTTCATATCGCCACACCTTCTCGAACACTCAGGTCTTCTTCTTCCATTCACCTCACTGTTCCCTCTGTCCGCCTTGTCACCATGGGGAGCAGATCCTTCAGCCACTCTGCTCCTCAACTTTGGAATTCACTTCCACCTGATCCCCGTAATTTAGACTCTCTTTCACAATTTAAATCCAAACTTAAAACACATCTGTTTAGAACCGCTTATTCTCTTTAACCCGACTGCATTTTTTAAAATTTGTATTGTATTCTATTTGACTTTTATTGTTTTTATTTGAACTGCTTGTTCTTGCTGTCATGTACGGTGACCTTGAGTGTCATGAAAGGCGCCTTTAAATAAAATGCATTATTATTATTATTATTATTATCTCTTAAGAGCAATCACTATCTGTTCGTTAGCTACAGCAGGGGAGTTCTCCAGATCTACCTGAGCTTAAACTCCCCTTGCAAATGGGAGGGAGCCCCGGGCTCGAGGATCTTGTGAGCTAGCCCTGCTGAAAAAAACAGCTTAAACCACCCTAAGCTGGTTGGCTGGTTTTAGCTGGTCGACCAGCCTGGTTTTAGAGGGGTTTTGGCCATTTCCAGGCTGGTTTCCAGCCATTTCCAGCCTGGTCTTTGCTGGTCAGGCTGGAAAATGACCAGCTAAGACCAGGCTGGAAATGGCCAAAACCCCTCTAATACCAGGCTGGTCGACCAGCCAACCAGCTTAGGCTGGTTTAAGCTGGATTTTTCAGCAAGGAGGGCTCTCTCCCAGGACAGCATGTCAAACACGCTTTATAATCAATCATCAGCGAAGTGTGAACTCTGTCATCATTTACTCTGTAAGGGTCACACAGCCCTTCAAACTGAGGTTTTTGAGCAAAGAGACTCAAATGCAAAAAGGGACATTCATAAAGTAAGTGTTACAGTCAAAAACAGCAGGATATGGATTAAAAGTGTCCACAGTTTGTGATCATATCTCTGTTTTGTTTTGTTGCTTATGTGATCCAAATATTGGTAGCTTATATTGGTTAGCTTATATTGGAGATCTCAGTGTAGTCGCCATTACAGCTCAATGTTTACTGTATGCCAGGTCTCCGCACAGATAACGAGACTGAAAAATATCAGCTGTGAGTTTGTGTGTGAACTTTTTATTCTGTTCCCTTCAGACCAGATAAAGCAGGAAACTCAAGTCAAAGTGGAGGAAAGTGACGAACAGAATGAGGACGAGGATCTTCAGGACTACGAGCAGCCTCAGTATTTAAGCTGCTCCAGAATCGGCACCAGCTTGACTCAGAAAAGAGCTCAAAGAGGAAAAGGCTTTTTCTTCTCCTGCCTCGAGTGCAAGATGAGCTTCGAGTCTAAGGAGCACCTGATGGAGCACTTCAGGGTCCACACTGGAGAAAGCTCCACACAAACAGACGCATCGGAGAACAGCGCTCAGAGAGCTGTCGTGTTCTTCTGCCATCAGTGTCTCAGGAGCTTCACCCGTAAAGAACATCTGCTGGAGCACTACAGAATACACAAGCTGGAGAAACCCTTCCAGTGTGAGGAGTGCGGGAAGCGTTTCCTTCATAAACACAACCTCGCGAACCACGCTAAACTGCACTCCGGCTTTACTCCGCACCTGTGCCAGCTCTGCGGGGTGAGTTATATTAATAAAGACAGCCTTTTTGATCACATGAGGATTCATGAAGGGGATAAACCGTTCCGGTGTGAGGAGTGCGGGAAGAGCTACAGTCAGAAACGCAGCCTGAAGAATCACTTCAAGTTTCACACTGGACTGAAGCCGTTTGTGTGCCAGCAGTGTGGACGCAGTTACCTGGATAAAGACAGTCTGACTGGACACATGTGGACCCACACTGGAGAGAAGCCTTTCCCATGCCGGCAGTGCGGAAAGAGATTCCTGAATAAAGCAAGTCTTGATCAGCACATGAAGATCCACAGCGAACTCGAGCCCATCTCCTGGTTCTCCTCAGCTTGAGCTCTGGTGAGCTGCTGTGCTGTATCGGTGTGCTGAGATGTGCATAACAAATGCTTTATCGGATATGAAATTATGTGCATAAACTTTGCTGTAAACATATTTAATGAATAAACTCTGCGCGCCAGTCTGTGTGATGGGATTTAGATTTTCACAGATGATGATCAGATATAAATGTGTGTGTGAGGACACGTTAATGGACAGCAGAGTTTCCAGCACATTGTAAAACACCTGAAATGTTGTTTTGCTGATTGTAAATTCAGATTTAACTTTGCATTGTCTAAAGCCATGTTCACGTGTAGCGTGATGCATGTTAAGCGCACGCTGAAGCAACAGGGGGCAATAATGACAATTCAATGCTGGGTCCACATTAAATGGAGAATTATTATTGCAAGTGAGCTGCATACAAGTCAATGCAAACTAGGGTTGGGTTGATAGATGATGGCTGATAGACATCATGATCCTCCACCCTGCCCCCGTCACAGCAGCAACCTGCTCACGAGAAATACACACTGCCCCACACACACACACACACACACACATACAGTCTAATTTAATAAGACTGTCGGTAGTAGAATATTGCTAATTCAGTGTAAGAGCTGGGTTGTGTTTTTCTTTTATTATCTTTTATTATCTTTTATTACTTTTCTGCACAACATTTTTTAGTGACAGTTAATTGTCATTAAATTCTATCTATCTATCTATCATTCTATCTATCTATCATCTATCTATCTATCTATCATCTATCTATCTATCATAGGTAGGTGACTCATGATTTTAAAGTAAATTTATTAGAATAAAACACTTCATTTTAGGTGTTATTAAATTAGATTATGTACATTAAAAACGCATGTCAGTCCCCACCCACTCCAGCAGGTGGCGCTGATGCTGTAAAACTGTGTTTACAACCGTCACTAAAACTCCAGAAGAAGAGCCAGCAGCAGTAGCAGTAGCTTCGGTGTGTTTCTCTGTTACATTCTGCTCATTTATAGTGTAAAACAGCAAATACTAAACACAAACTGACTCTGGATCTGTTCAGATAAACACACATCTACTGTCCAGCAGGAAAGAGCGCGAATCCAGTCAGAAAGAGCGCGAATATTCCCGCCCTGACGGCGACTCTTTTCCTGTCAGAGCGAAATAAGTGTGTTTTATTATTAAATGATGTCTTCAACACACACTGCTGTCAAGACTGAGTTTATAAAAGAGGAGAGTGAAGAAGTGCGGATTCCTGAGCCGTGTGGAGATGAAGAAGAAGAAGCCTTAACCCTGAAGAAAGAAGAGCCGGAGGAACACACAGGTCTGTGGACGATTCAGTTATTGTGTTTAGCCATAGCAGCGAATCACAAAGAGGGATGGATGACCGCGATAATCTGCTTTTTATATAAATCTAAATTAAGTTTTTACTTATGATCAATAATAAAATACTAGAACCATTTTATAGTGGAATAAATAAGACTTTTGTCCATTAATAGATTAGTCAGATTTCACTCATTTCAGCATCAAATAGCCATGACTTCATCACGGTGTTGTTTCTAAAACATGAGTTTTTTTATAGTTCTTCTGTCAGAATTATACTCAAATATCATGTGCCATTTCCTTATGGTCTCTGTCGTTTTGGACACATCTAACCTCTTATTATCTGTTTTGTTAATTGTTGGATTTATTAATTTTCAACCTTATAAGTCTGTAAAATATAGAGTTGTGAAAAGTATGTTTATGTGGTCATAAATAAATCTAAATATAATCTGTAGGAAGCGTTCTGAGAATGTTGTTTCTATTTTAAAGTTCAAAAAAGGGAATTTTCAGCCTATAAAAAATAAGACTTCAGAATCAGAAAGAGCCTTGTGGCCAGGCATATTCACACATACGAGGAGTTTGTTTTGGTGACAGACAGGACAAAAAACAGATCATAAATATATTTTAAAAATAGAAGTAAATAGTGAATACAGATATACAAATTGACAAGTGTATGTACAGGTATATTACTGTATAGACCATTAAATGTGATGTCATTGGCCCATGAACATTTCCTCATAACTGTGACAAGAGGAAATTCAATCATAACTTAACGTTAAAACAGCTATCATAACATTATTTATCAATATGTGGCTCTTTTTGGATTCTCGGAAGCTGTAGAAATTAAAAATGTGAAACAGGAAATACGTTAGAACCATTGTTTTTGTTTACATCCCTCAAAATGGTCTATACAGCTTTATATGTGCAGCTGTTATGTGCAAATTGACATCTAAAGTATGTTGTTAAATAAATAAGTGTATATGTGTATGAAAGGTAGTGATGTTTGTTTCACAGTTATTATCATAAAGTGTTCATGAGATGGATTGCGTGAGGGAAGAAACGGGCTGTTCTGGTGCGCAGTGCTCTGTAGCGTCGACCAGAAGGGAACAGTTCAAAGAGGCGGTGTGCTGGGTGTGAGGAGTTCATAGTGATTTTGGCAGCCCTTCTGCTCGCTCTGGATAAGTACAGTTCTTGGAGAGTAGGGAGGGTTGTACCAATGATTCGCTCAGCAGTCCGAACTGTTCGACGTAGTGTTTGGAGGTCCGATTTGGTAGCTGAGCTAAACCAGACAGTTATTGATATGCAGAGGATGGATTCAATGATGGAGGTGTGACATTCTAGAAATTAACCCCAAAATAATCAGGAGATTCATGACTGAATGTTCAGTGTAGGTTGCATGGTCACACACCCTGCCATTACGCACATTTTTGTCATCGCATGATCTGTTAAGAAGACTAAATCACATCACTATATTAATGTGCATGCTGGAGGTTATTCACTAAACCTGTTTTCATATATTTTATGTGCACTTTTCTTACTGGATGAAGAGTTTGTCCTGCTCAGTTGTGCACATAAATTGTTTACGCACATCTTGGCATTTTCAATAATGCAATATTTCAACATGCGCATAAAAGTAGGTTGATGTAAACACAGCTAGTGTGGTCTGAAAATCAGAAAAATGCTTCAATTTATTGTTTATTACACTGTAAACCTTGCTGGGTTCCACACAATCGATTTGTGTTGGAACAACATGAAGGATTTAAGTTAACTTGTTAGTTTTGACAAATGTAAGTGGATTGAACATAAAACAATTAAGCTTTCCCTCCAAAATCTCAAGAATTGTGTTGTTTTGGCTTATTTTAAATAAGTAGTTTGAACAAACAGCACACGTCATCTATTGAGTGCACCGTTGGGGTGTACTCACACTAGACACGGTTGTCTTGAACCATGCCCAGGTGCGATTGCCCCAACCCCCACCCCCCGCCCCCCTCTCCCCCTCGGCCTGCACTCACACTGTATTTTACCTCCTGAGCCGGAGCACGCTTCCATCATTGATGATGCGGCTGTTCAGTTTAGCAGAAGAGAAGCGCTCTCACTCTGTATAATGGAGCTTGCTTTAGTTCTGTATTATTTTTAGTGGTTTGGGATGCAGTGAGACGCAGTCAGATCTCCTGCTGAACAGATCCAGCACTGTTTATAAGCGCTGATAAAGTCCTGATGCTGCAGGTATTAGGAGGTTTGCAGCTGTGGTGCAGTGAGGGGTTTGTGTCTTTATTAAACTATGACAGTTTGCGTTCATTGAACAGTAAAAATGATTAATAAATTCATAGCAAACACTCCCTTAAAAGTGACGTTGCGTCTTCAGTTTCACACTCAGACATGCTTTGCACTCACACTACAAGCCTACCGCACCAACGCTCAGCTGAATCGCGATCTGGCACACCTCTTCCAACTGGGCCAGGGCCGGCCAACTGAACCATTCGCATTCGGAGCACTCACACTTGTCAAACGAACCGGGAAATTGGGTTCGGATAGTCTAGTGTAGGGGTGCCCAAACTTTTTGTTATGAAGGGCCAAAAACCATCCTTGATTGAGGCTAGTGGACCAAAGGTAAATACAGTTGCCATGGGTAATTTCCTAATTTATTTAATAATATTTAAAAATAGCTAGAAACCGGGTTCATACGGTCATGGAAAACCTGGGAAAGTCATGGAATTTTGACGTCATTTTCCAGGCCTGGGAAAGTTTTGGTAAAACAGAAAAACCCACAAAGTTTTAGAAAAGTCATGGAAATGAGTTTAACAAATATCTGTATAGTTGAATTAGTGCTGCGCGATATTGAGAAAATCTGACATTACCATATTGTGTATTTCTGTGATGTATATTGCGATGTGAATACACTTTCTCCAGATGATTTAACAGGTTTATTTGGATTGATTTGGGGGGATTTTGTAGAGGAGTGAATCTCCAATAATAAATAACAAATAAATGACAAGCAGAGATCAATAAAATATAGTAAAGATAAAAGGGAATTATAGTTATCAGGTATTCACTATTCAGATATTGAATAATCAACACTGCACAGACTTCATTGTATATTATTTAATCTTTATTAAAGTTACAAAACATGTCTTGTGGCCGGATGTTTTAAACTCAGTCACAGGCCTTAAAGGGACAGTTCACGCAAAGATTAAAATGTACAAAAACTTGCCCTCACATTATTAGTGCTGTGTAAACATTATCAAAATCAATTTTACATAGATATAAAAACAAATTTAAACTAAATAGATTGTTGCGTGTTCTATAATATGCTGTAATACATGTAAACGTCATTATTTTTCTTATTATTTACCATGTATAAGTACAAATTGCATGAATCAATAGGTCATGAAAATGTACCTGAAAGTTCTGGAAAAGTCTTAGAATTTTAGCAGTAAAAATGTGTCTGAACCCTGTAGAAAACATGGCTTTATCTGAACTAATACAGCATAATTCTTTAACATTTAATAATAAACTTATTGCAGTAAATACAAAAACAAACTATCTTCTAACAGAATGGAGTTACACTAGTTTTTGCCTTGATTTGCTCGCCGATGTCTTCTGCATAGTCCTCTATCTGTCGAGTGACATCGTATACATTTAAAAAAATCAGATTCATTTACAACATTTCATTTCAGTTTGCTTTTTTGTAGCTCAACAATAAAACAAACAAAAAAAGGTCACGTCAAATTAAAAGTGACCCCCAAACCTCATTCTCCCCAACCCTCTCTATCCTTCCTCTCTTCTCAGAGGGGATGATGGGCCAAATCAAAGGGTACAATGGGCTAACTTTGGCCTGCGGGCCCTACTTTGGGCATCTCTGGCCTAGTATGAGTACACCCTTAGACCAGACCAAATTAACCCAACCACAAGTGTGAACGCACCCTCATATGGAATTCATTTGTGTGTTAACTAACGTTCGATGCATACTAGCTTGTTTTAAATTGCACCCACACATGCTTAACAGTTGTTATTGTGTGTGTTCTGTTCCCTTCAGATCAGATCGAGGTGAAGGAGGAAGCTCAGATGGAGGAGAGTGAAGAGCTGAACGATGACGAGGATCTCGGGGATTATGAGCCGCCTCAGTTCCTGAGCTGCTCAAAGATTGTGAGCAGATTTTCACAACTACGAGTTCAGAAAGGAAAAGGCTTTTTCTTCTCCTGCCTCGAGTGCAAGATGAGCTTCGAGTCTAAGGAGCACCTGATGGAGCACTTCAGGGTCCACACTGGAGAAAGCTCCACACAACCACACACCAACACATCGCAGAAACAGCCGATGTTCTGCCATCAGTGTTTCAGGAAGTTCTCCTGTAGGAAACATCTGCTGGAGCACTACAGAATACACAAGGTGGAGAAGCCGTTCTCTTGTGAGCAATGCGGGAAGAGTTTCGCTTATAAACAGAGTCTTAACAATCACACGAAGCAGCACAGCGACTGCAGGCGTCACGTGTGCCAGGACTGCGGAGCCGGTTTCTCTAGTAAAGACAGTCTTACTGATCACATGAGGATCCACGAGATCGAGAAGCCGTTCCGCTGTGATGAGTGCGGGAAGAGCTACACCTATAAATACAGCCTGAGGTACCATCAGAAAGTCCACCGCCCCCCCAAGTCGTTTGTGTGCCAGCAGTGCGGACGCAGTTATTCGGATAAAGACAGCCTGACGGGACACATGTGGAGCCACACCGGAGTCAAAGCGTTCCGCTGTCAGAGATGCAGGAAAAGCTTCACCATAAAATCCAGTCTTGATCAGCACATGAAGATCCACAGCGACCTCAAGCCCATCTCCTGGTTCTCCTCATAGATTAGAGCTTCTCAAAGTCTCCAGTGTGCTATATATATATACACACACACACGGATGAAGTCCGAATCATTAGCCCTCCTGTTAAATTTAAGTTCTTTTAGATTTTATGCCCAATTTCTGCTTAACAGAGAGATTTTTAAACGCATTTCTAGACATAATAGTTTTATTATTCATTTCTAATAACAGATTTCTTTAATCTTTGACATTTAAAGGCTTTCATTCATTCATTCATTCATTTTCATCTGCTTGTCCGGGGCCGGGTCGCGGGGGCAGCAGTCTTAGGAGAGAACCCCAGGCTTCCCTCTCCCCAGACACTTCCTCCAGCTCCTCCGGGGGGATCCCAAGGCGTTCCCAGGCCAGCCGAGAGACATAGTTCCTCCAGCATGTCCTGGGTTTTCCCTGAGGTGTGGCGCGGCTGGGATGAGAATCAACACCTCCAAGATTAAGGCCATGGTGCTCAACCAGAAAAGGATGATTTTCCATCTCCAGGTTGGAGGAAAGTCTTTACCCCAGGTGGAGGAGTTCAAGTATATTGATGTTTTGTTCACGAGTGAGGGAAGGATGGAGTGTGAGATTGACAGGCGGATTGGTGCAACGGCAGCAGTAATGCGGATGATGGACCGGTCTGTTGTGGTAAAGAAGGAGCTGAGCCGAAAGGCAAAGCTCTCGATTTACCAGTCAATATACATTCCTACTCTCACCTTTGGGTCTGACTGAAAAGACAAGATCTCGTATACAAGCGGCTGAAATGAGTTTCCTCTGCAGGGTGGCAGGGCGCACCCTTATAGATAGGGTGAGGAGCTCTGACACCTGGGAGGAGCTCAGAGTAGAGCCGCTGCTCCTCCACATCCAGAGAAGTCAGCTGAGGTGGCTCAGGCATCGGTTTCGGATGCCTCCTGGATGCCTACATGCCTTAACTAGGGAAATTAGGGTAAAGTTAGGGTAATTAGGCAAGTCATTGTATAACAGGCAATCCAAAACTAATATAGTTAAGGGGGCTAATAATATTGACCTTAAAATGGGTTTAAAATAATTAAGAACTGCTTTTATTCTAGCCCTAATAAAACCAATAAGACTTTCACTAGAAGAAAAAATATTAGAGGAAATACTGTGAGAAATTCCTGAATCTGTTCAACATCATTTGGGAAATATTTGAAAGGAAAAGAAGAATCACAGGAGGGCTAATAATCCTGACTTCATCAGTATGCACAGTGCTTTTCAGTCACCGATAAACATCTGCTTTTCAATTGCAGGTTACTATTACAGCATCAGTGTTGTCATGTGACCCGCAGATTAATCATCTTTTTTTGTACTTGTAGATGAATCCTAAATCTGTAACGATCGCAGGGAGACCGCCTGCCTCGTCATTCACATCGCATGCATTAAAACATATTGGTTTCCCTGTAAAATATAATGATGACAGACGTTGTGGAGGCACCTAAATGCTTTCTAGGGTTATTAAAGGTGTTTTCTGTCACTGCTTGTTTAGCATTAAAGGGAGAATATCAGTCAAAGTGTTTCTGCAGACTGCTTTCATCAAGTCTGATTAGAACAAACACAATTCATTCATGTTGACCATTAGAGGCTGCTGGAGATACTCACACACTGCTGACACACTACTGCGGTTAAACCACGCATAAAAGGCAGTTTTGCATTATAGGTACACTTTAAGAAAACTTTCCAAAGTAACGTTCTCCTAACATTCCCAGAACGTTCCCTAAACCCAGGTATTATGTACCCTTCTGTATGTCAGTATAAGCCAGCACTCCAAATAATCAACACTAATAGACCACATCATGATTTAATCAATCGTTTGGACTGATGAATACCAAACATAAAAGCAATTACTAAGAGTTGTGGATGTGTACGTTTAATTTTTACAGGGGTAAACAGATTTTCCTCAGCATCAAATAATGACTTCAGTGCAGTCTCTGGGGTTTTTACAACATTACATTTATTCATTGACGTTGAAAAAATTAATTAATAATTAACATATTATTAGCGACACAAGAAGGTCTCTGATTTGAGTCTCGACTGGGTCAGTTTGCATGTTCTCCCCGTGTTGGTGTGGGTTTCCTCCGGGTACTCCGGTTTCCCCCACAGTCCAAACACATGCGCTATAGGGGAATTGATCAACTAAACTGGGCGTAGTGTACGAGTGTGTGTGTGTGAATGAGTGTGTATGGGTGTTTCCCAGTACTGGGTTGCAGCTGGAAGGGCATCCACTGTGTAAAACATGCTGGAATAGTTGGCGGTTCATTCCGCTGTGGTGACCCTCGATGAATAAAGGGACTATGCCAAAGGAAAATGAATGAATGAGTGGAGAGTTTCAAGCCACGTTGATCCAATCACAGCCATTTCTGTTGAGCACATGAACACAATAGCCAATCAGAGTTTAACAGTGCTCAAATGTTAGCAGGAAATTGATATTTGTTTAATTTCTGTACCAATTGGTTCCAAACTATATATATATATACAGTGTTTCCTCTAGGATTTTTCCCAGCTGTGGCGGCAGGATTTTTTTTTTTACACAGATCTGCCAACTATTTCAAAGACAAATATTACACGCAGTATTACAAGTCGAGATAGCATTCATGTAATATGAGCATGCGAATCTCTTTGCTTGCGCGCCGATTTTCTCTGTTCGAGCACAGAACTTCTTGCACGCACTCAAATTTACACGTTCAAGTGCAGATCTTCTCGTGCGCTCTCCAGTAAGCGCTGCTGAAGCGTGATTTAGTGTGTTTTTGTGCGTTTTCCGACATTAACGCGTCCTGAAGTAAAATGAAACAGCTATAAACTCCAGCAAGATAAAGTCATTGTATGCAGAGCCATTGACCTTTATTAATAAAGTATACTTATGGAAACTGTGTTCATCTTAACTGAAAGCTACGCGGTGTTTGCTGGACTCACGCACCTGTCAGTCAGTCTGTCAGAGAGTCAGTCAGCATGTCACCTTGAACAAATAGCGCACAGCACTACTACGGTTACAGAAAAGTTTGCGCGGTTTACCTCTAATATGTTTTGGTGCGATTATAATCCGCTATAAAAAACACGACTAAATGTTTTAAATAAGAAGCTGTAATGTAGCCGTGGCGGGATGAATGAATGTAGCGGAAACCTTGATATATATATATATTAGGGATGTGACGAGGCATGTAAACGCCGTAATCAAACTATTACAGTCGTGTAGGACTTTTAGCTGCATTTTGCGACCGTATAAGCCACACACACAGTTGTGTGACGCCATTATATGCACCTATAGAGTCAGTAAAAGACCACAGACACACACACATCTTCTCTGAGCCAGTCAGTAGAGTTTATAGCTAATATTTTGCAGTGTTTGAACAATCTTTACGGCATAATTCATTAATATAAATGTAAAATAACATTCGTTACAAGTTGCATAATTTTAATTTTAAGTGCATTAAAAAAGCTCAATTGTTTTGCATTTTGTGATTTTTTTTTTTTTCAGTTGAATAAAAATGTTATTTACATTCATATATTAGCAAATATTTTGCTAAAATTTAAAATTATATATAAACACTATTTTCCATTCAAATATTAGCAAAACATTGTGCAGTGTTTGCATGTCCTTCACTGCATAGAATTCATTCAAACAGAAGTAAAATAACATTCATTACAAGTTTATTTTTAATAAAAAAACTAAATAGTTTTGCTTTTTTATTTTATTTTCCGTTCATGTATTTCATCATTGAAGATTTCTTAAAAATAATGTAAACGTCTCGTCTCGTGGAGTAAGCATCTCGTCACACCCCTAATATATATATATATTTATTATGTCTATTTACATTTCATTTCCTCTTTAAATCACAGATCTACTCACATGTAGGGTTGTTTATAGATGTATGAATTCATTGTTTTCGTATATTTAGAATATATTTTAGTATGAAAGTTTTGATGAATTATGATTGATTAGTGAAAACATCCATACACACATTTCACTAATATATTTGTGCATACAGATGGTTAGTGAATGACCCGACGTCTTGTTTTCAGAAATAAGTTGTGAGCTATAACGTGATGTACACACTGGAGAAAAGGCTTATTTAACTTATTTATTCATACATTTTACGTCGACTTAGTCCCTTTATTTGCTACAGTGGAGTGAACCGTCAACTATTCCAGCATATGTTTTACGCAGCGGATGCCCTTCCAGCTGCAACCCATCACTGGGAAACACCCATACACACTCATTTACACACTCATACACTACGGCCAGTTTAGTTGATCAATTCCCCTATAGCGCATGTGTTTGGACTGTGGGGGAAACCGGAGCACCCGGAGGAAACCCACGCCAACACGAGGAGAACATGCAAACTCCACACAGAAACACACACTGACCCAGAGAGGCTCAAACATAGCGACCTTCTTGCTAACCACTGAGCCACCATGTTGCCATACTTATTTCTAGACAAGTAAAAATATAGTCTTGTTTTCAGAAATGTTTTTCTCAATAATCTTATGTCAAAGCAGAAACAAGATTACTCTGCTCGCCCCATGGCAGATTATTAAGATCAACTCTCCTGTAGAGTCCCGCCCACTCCAGTAGGAGGCGCTGATCCTGTAAAACTATTTACAACCGTCACTATAACTCCAGAAGCAGCAGAAGAAGAAAAGCAGCAGGACTGTCTGTTTCCATCTTGTTGTTAGCATTATCTTCTGCACGCTTTACAGTCTATAACGGAGATTAATAATCATAAACACCGCGACTGCATCTCATAAAGGACTACACTTAATCCACGGCAGGAGCAGTTTATGAACTAAACCGAAAAATGCCGCGAATCTCCTAAAAGCGACGGAGACTGTTCCGAGAGTCACACACAGGCCGAAATAAGTGTGTTTTATTATTAAATGATGTCTTCAACACACACTGCAGTCAAGACTGAGTTTATAAAGGAGGAGAGTGAAGAAGTGCGGATTCCTGAGCCGTGTGGAGATGAAGAAGAAGAAACCTTAACCCTGAAGAAAGAAGAGCCGGAGGAACACACAGGTCTGTGGACGACGGAGAGATCCATTCTGCACACACACACATACATACACACACACATTATACAATACACACACATTACAGCATATGTACTGCTTAATTTAACAAGAGTGTCGTTAGGTGGGTCTTATGTGTTTAGTTGAAGCGATCATTCATCTCAAACATAAAGCTGTTTCCTGCCAGTATATCAGGCCTGTAGTCAGCCTGGAGAATTGGGGGGGGGGTCTTTATTTTTACAAAGTGGATCTTTTCGCTGTTATATCCCTCATTTAGGCTACTATTTAATAATTAGATTAAAATTCTGCATTGTAATGACATTTTAAGCTCTACTTTAGCTTGTCGCATGGTCATCATAACCAAAAAAGTACATTAGAAAATTCATGGATAACAACATTAGCCAAACTAGTGTTCAGATTCACTTTAGTAAGGGCCGCTTTAGGCTCTTTACAGCTTTTCACTGCTCATTTTTTGCTTCTAGAATAAAGTCCAAGATTTAGAATAGAAGTTACTTGTAAAATATTCTATATTTGTATTTAATAACAATACAGTAGTGAAAGAAGACTTCACTTACAGCAGATTGTGTGTTTTCCTGCACAGCTGAACTCAATGTTTGTTAGCATTGGCCAAAACCAGGGCTGACTGGGACAAAAAATCTGCCCTGGCACATACAATCCAGAGCGGCCCACTACATACAATCAAAATGCTATCTGTGCACGCTCTTGAATATGTTTACCAACTCCTATTCTGTAAAGTCATATATAAATAGGAAATAATCAGAGTTGACTAATTAAAAACCTTTTCAAAAGTTGTTTTATTATTATAATCCACATTGGCAGTCCATCTTGTGTGTCTGTGTGTTTTGAGGGAGCCTATATTAAATAATGAACAACAAAAACTGCCTGCTGACGCACACAGTTAATGTTGACTAACAATTATAAAGTTAAGTAATAAATGCAATGTGTCAGAGACCCTTACGAAATTAAAATGTTTAACTCAACAGTGAAACATCAAAACACAGCTTAAAGATTTATATAGTCTATCAAATGAACTTAAACGATAAGAAAAAAAATGCAACAAATATTTATTTGGGTCCAAACTACAAAACTAAATTTAAAACAATTTTAGTATTAGTTTTGCTTAAGTTGCACACTAGTTTGATTAAGTATAAATATCATTATAACTATAAGCTTACATGCTGACAATCAAAAACAAAATGACATGATATCACAGGAAATTGTCTGATATAGTGCACCTGAAAAGACGTGAATGACTCTCCTCATAGACCGAGAGGCAAACAGTTCTTTAGCATCTATATTATTTGTAAAGTCTTGCAGGTTAAGGAAACAGCATGGGAGGAAGTTGCCGCGGGACTAAAAGTAAAAATAAAAAGTGTATTTATATAGACAGAGGGGTAACTAGATAGAATAGACGGAGATAGATTGATGTGCAACAGCCACCAATCCGCTGCGCGCTGCAGACGCAGCCCATGTGAAAGGCAAACGTCATGCGCGCTGCTTCTGTTCTCCATACGCGCTGCGCAAAAGAGGAGTTTGTGATTAGGTCAGCCCAATGTCAATAAGGGAAAAACCACAGGGCTGCAGATTATCACATGGGCCGGTCTGTTCGGAAAAAAACAATCTAACTTTCAGAGCACCACAGATCACAGCATCGTCAATTAATTAGGCAGAAAAACTATAGCCTGCTGAGCATTTAATGGGCTGATCAAATCATAAGAAGATGATCAGCCCGGCCCAAAAAAGTACGTCGGCCCAGCGGGAAACTGCCCGCTCCTGGCCACAACTGATTAGCTGAAGTCACACCAAAGCGACAGCCAACAGAGGGTTCCACCTGCTCTTAAAGCCTCTTCCGATGGGTTATTTTCACTATTTATGACGGCATAGCAGTTCAGACAACAAAACACAGCGTTCAGACTTGCATGCTTTACTTTAAAGTTCAGACTACACAAGTTTATAACGAACTCCCGAGGACATGTTGAGTAAATCTGAAATGTAACGGCAGTGTACTTTATAACGTCATTCACCCTGCTGCATTTCATTATCCTAACAATAAAATGAAAACCTGACATAAAGCACTGTCTCTTTTCATTTATATATTAACAACTTAAACATAACAGACACTAGCGCTCCATTCACACGGGGCGTCAGCTTCAACGCTTCCCATTCACTTTGAATGGGACGTCAGGCGTTGCTGAACTGCATTGTGGATCCGTCGGCGCCGCTTCAGTGGTGTTGCTCGCTGCAGAAGTTGGGACTTGCTTAACTTTTCAAGCGCCGACGGAAGCGCCAGCCAATCAGATCGCTGTATGCAAATGCACCAGCTCAGACAGTGGCCTATTGCTGACAAATTTCATTGGCTGACGCTGCTATGATGATCACATCAACCCCAACTTCAGACACGCATGTGGAGGCGTCGTGTAGCTGCATGTTTATATGACCGTCATCATCACTGTATGCACATCTATTACAAAACACAGCCCATAACATCACTGCCTCCTTTCATTATCAGGGATAATATGAAACCTCAGGCTCACTGTGGGGTTTTGGCTATATGTGCTTAATGTCAGGCAATATGGACACACTAAAGATTACCAGAGGAAATGCATGGTGGAATATGAAATAGCCATCTGTTTTGCTGAATATAATCATCAGTAAGCTATCATTTTAATACTTATTATAACAAGTGTAAAGTATAATAGGTTTATAGGAAATCAATCGGTCAAACATACATTAATTAATAGGTATATTAACTGTGCTCATCCAAAACACGTTACCTGAGAACAGGTAGGCTACTAGATTCAAAAGACCGACTCGTTAGATATAGATCTACTACACTAGATGGCGTTTAACGATTACAGACAGATGAGATCCAGCGGCAGATTTGGGATGGACCGGCTGACTCTCGGCTGCTCTCAGCTGGGCAGGTGTGCTCAGAGCTCCTGCTGACTGCCTGGAGCTCAGACATGAGGATACGCTGGAGCAGCCTTCAGCGCATGCCAGAGTGTGTGTGTGGACACGTGATGTGTGTTTTCAGCAGTGTAGTGTAGACGGAGAGCTGTGCAGTAACACTAGATGAAACACCAGTGTGGACGTGGATCGCTTTCATTCTAAAATGCTAAAAAGAAACTGTAATGGTGTAAACGGGGCCTGAGGCGCAGCTCGATTATTAGAGGAGAACAAACACCACAGTGGAGAATCCCCACAGTGCACTCCTCTCAGTGATATCTGTGCAGGAGCTGAGCAGGCGATGATGCTCTTTTAGTTCTCATTGGATGCAAGGCTGCGTTATTCACACATTTATGCAAGATTGCAGATTTGTGCAATAGTTTAATTCCCATATTTTAATGCAAAACATCCTTTTGTTTTTGTCTCGTTTCTAGTCCAAATATCTAAACATTCTTAAATCAAGATGCATGCAGTATTCCAGTTTTGTGCATGAATCTAATTAGCATCTTTAAAAGTAAACACAGCTCTTAATGCATAGTTATCATCACAGCATGTGAACAAACATTCTAATCTGCTCCTTTTAGAACAAACCGAAGTGAAGGAGGAAAGAGAAGAACAACATGTGCATGTGCAACATGTGCACGACTACGAGCAGCCGCAGTATCTGAGCTGCTCGCTAAACGGTAAAAGCCTGACGCAAAAGAGAGCGGAGCGAGCAGGATGCGGCTTTTTCTTCACCTGCCTGGAGTGCAAGAGGAGCTTCGAGTCTAAGGAGCACCTGATGGAGCACTTCAGGAACCACACCGGAGAGAGCTGCACTCAAACACAAGTGATTATACCTCAGTGCACCACTGAAAAAGGAGTGTGTCCGTTACCGTACACCTGCCACCAGTGTCAGAAGAGCTTCACCTGTAAAGATCATTTACTGCACCACTACCGCATACACACGGTGGAGAAACCGTTCCCGTGTGACGAGTGCGGCAAGAGTTTCATACACAAGCAGAGTCTTAAGAACCATCAGAAAGTTCACTCGGGATTGAGGCCGTTTGTGTGCTCGCTCTGCGGGAAGAGCTACATCCATAAAGACAATCTCACAGACCACATGCGGATCCACACCGGAGAGAAGCCGCACACCTGCAAACTGTGCGGGAAGAGCTTCACACATAAAGGAAGCCTCCTGCACCACATGAAGATCCACACCGGACTCAAACCCTTCACCTGCAGGCAGTGCGGACGCCACTTCACACACAAGGGAAACCTCAAAATCCACATCCGCATTCACTCCGGGGAGCGGCCGTTCGTGTGCTCGCAGTGCGGGAAGAGCTTTATTTACCACGGGAATCTGGTGGGCCACTTGAAGAAGCACTCTGGAGAGAAGAAACACCGCTGTGATGAATGCGGGAAGAGTTTCGTCGAGGCTCGACACCTGCAGAAACACATGAAAATACACGCCACCGTGCGCCCCTTTGTGTGTGCGCATTGTGGGAAGGACTTTTTATGGCCGCACAACTTCAAGGAGCACATGAAGGTCCACACCGGAGAGAAGCCGCACGTGTGTTTGGACTGCGGGAAGCCCTTCACCAGGCAGATCTACCTGAAGCGGCACCAGAGGATCCACTTGGGGGAGAAGCCGTATAAGTGTGAGCCCTGCGGGCTGTGTTTTACCACGATGGATTCGCTGAGGGTGCATGAGCGAGTGCACAATGGCGAGAAACCTTACAAGTGTCCATCCTGCCAAAAGAGCTTCGGCAGATTGAGTACGCTGCTGACGCACAAGAAGAAACACTGCCCCATGCTGAGGAAGTGAACGTCAGTAGAGAAGGGCTTTTTAAGGGCTTGGTTTAGAGAGTGCTGTTTAAAAGTTCTTAAAGGGGCAGTTCACACTAAACTGACATTTACTCACTACTTACTCTTTCAAGTGGATTCAAATCTTTGAGTTTCAACTCATGAACAAAGAAGATGATATTTTGAAGAGTGGTGAAAGCATTGACCTCCATAGTAGGAAAAACAAATGCTATAGAAGTCAGTCTTGGTTTAGAGAGTGCTGTTTAAAATTTCCTAAAGGGACAGTTCACCCAGAAAGGAATTTAGTCATTATTTACTGTCCCTCAAGTGGTTTCAGACCTTTATGATCTTCTTTTTTTCTGTTGAACACTAGGGATGACGGACGCAAAACTGACGTTTCGACACCGTGTCGAGATCCCAAAGTGCAAGTGTTCCGAAACATTTAGGTCACGTGACTAAAGCGATTCGAAACATCTAGGTCACGTGACTAAAGCGATTCGAAACATTTAGGTCACGTGACTAAAGCGATTCGAAACATTTAGGTCACGTGACTAAAGCGATTCGAAACATCTAGGTCACGTGACTAAAGCGATTCGAAACATTTAGGTCACGTGACTAAAGTGATTCGAAACATCTAGGTCACGTGACTAAAGCGATTCGAAACATCTAGGTCACGTGACTTAAGCGATTCGAAACATTTAGGTCACGTGACTAAAGCGATTCGAAACATCTAGGTCACGTGACTAAAGCGATTCAAAACATTTAGGTCACGTGACTAAAGCGATTCGAAACATCTAGGTCACGTGACTAAAGCGATTCGAAACATCTAGGTCACGTGACTAAAGCGATTCGAAACATCTAGGTCACGTGACTAAAGCGATTCAAAACATTTAGGTCACGTGACTAAAGCGATTCGAAACATCTAGGTCACGTGACTAAAGCGATTCGAAACATCTAGGTCACGTGACTAAAGCGATTCGAAACATCTATGTCACGTGACTAAATCAGTTTGAAACATCTATGTCACGTGACTAAATCAATTTGAAACATCTATGTCATGTGACTAAATCAATTTGAAACAGCTATGTCACGTGACTAAATCAATTCGAAACATCTGTCACGTGACTAAATCAGTTTGAAACATCTATGTCACGTGACTAAATCAATTCGAAACCTCTATGTCACGTGACTAAATCAATTCGAAACATCTATGTCACGTGACTAAATCAATTCGAAACATCTATGTCACGTGACCAAATCAATTCGAAACATCTATGTCACGTGACTAAATCAATTCGAAACCTCTAGGTCACGTGACTAAATCAATTTGAAACAACTTGGTTACATGATTTAAACAGTTTGAAACATCTAGGTCACGTGACTTAAGCTATTCAAAACATCTAGGTTTTATGTGACCAAGATGTTTCGAATCGCTTTAGTCACGTGGCCTAAATTTTTCTAATCACTTTAGTCACGTAACTACAGCGATTTGGAACACCCAGATCACGTGACTTAAGCAATTTGAAACACCCGGGTAACATCACTAAAGCTATTCGAAACACCCAGGTCGCGTGACTAAATCGATTTGAAACCCCTTTATGAGATTGTATGCATGCTTTTGACAACTTATATCAAGCTTCATTCGCTCAGTTAAGCAAAGATGACAGTTTGAGATGTCTTTTTTATGGCATTAGACAACAGAACTCATCATAAATCTCTCATAAACATGATCGTCATGAGGCATAATAATTGTGAGTTTGTGTGTAACAGCATTAATAATATATTATTTATTTGACCTCACCTACACTGCTACAAATCAAAATTGTCATTAAAATATCATAACATTTATCATTTCAAACGCAAATTCAGTTTGTTTTACTGAGAAAAATTTATTAGAAAAATATTTGTCACAGAATTATAATGGACAATCGTGTTTATGACAGAATAAATAAAGCGTGACATTTGATTCATATTAAAAAAACACACAAACACACATTTTCTTGATAAATGCACTAAAATGACATACACTGTCTAGAGATTAGTGAATAAGTGAGCGGTTTGGGACAGCCTTTGATTTCTAGATTTATTGTCCTATTATGGAAGTCGGTGGTTACAGGTTACCAACATTTTTCAAAATATCTTCATTTGTGTTCAACAGAAGAAAAGAGAAACTCCAGTTTGGGAAAAGTGAATAAAGGAGTTAATTTTCATTTTTTGGTAAACTGTCCCTTTATTTTATTTTATTTTTTTAAATTGTATTTGTTGTAAGGTGATGCATGGAAAAATGACGTTGGAGACGCTTTAAACTAACAAAAAACATGTCCGAATTACTGCTGTGGAACACAAACTCATGTTTATTACTGAAAGTCCAGCATCTATTGTGTTTAAATGAGAAATGTGGCTCCAAACTACCAAAATAAGCACCTTAAAAAAAGAATGAACTGTCGTGACGTTTCATATAACAATATTAATTCAGAATATTTGTTTCTGGAGTTCATAATAAACCCTTTCAAGCTCCTATTGGTCCATGCTGGTGATGTATTATGTGGGTGTGGCTCTGGGGCTCCTCCTCTTTTAACGCTTCATTTCTGCTGCTGTCATTCAGAATCCAGCATCCTTGAATATACACAGTAAAGAGATGCTTTATAGCAGAAGTTTAAAGTTGTAGACATGTCATATAAATGTGCATTAGGCAGTATTTGATCAATGAAATTAAGAAACAACAAGAAAAAAGATCTGTAATATTAGTGGTCATTTCTCTGCTGTCGCTTCTGTATAATCACTGGCCTGACGTGTCATTGGTTCTCATGTTTGATTAATGACATTTTTAGTTGGATGAGAATCTGTCTGTTTTTATATATGTTTATTTTGGGCATGCTAGTGTTCATACTGTGGAAATGTCTTCATTTAGTGTCTTCATAACCCAGACTGATAGTGTGTGGTGTACATGACAAAATTAACAAATAATAATAAAACCAAATCACCAAACTAAAGGCGTTAGACTTCTCTGTGTGAGTTTCATGGGGTTTACAATCCTATTTGGGTTTTATGGTTTATTTTTTTTAGTTCACAATAATTTTTATTTATTGATTACATTTTTTTCACTGACTTTATTACAAGTATACTGCATGTTTGATCTTTTTATGTGATTTGGGTATTTAAAAATGGACTCTTTTAGAGTTATTTATTGTGTCAAAAGGTATGCGTTGATTTATTTTAATTAAATTATTTATGCATTTTTGATTTTATGAAACATTACATTCAAGCTGAAGTAGTACAAATATCTCGAGAGTCTCCTCTCATCTTTCACTCGTATCTAAATATATGCTGTACATGAAGATGTCGCCAGTGTTATTGGTTAAAAACTAAATTGGAGATGAGCTCTTAAAATGTATGGAGATATTCTTAAAAAGGTCTTAAAAGGTGTTAAATTTTATTGTCTGATTCATGTACAATATTGGCTCATTTGTTTATATTATTATAGTTGTTACCATAGCAACTGTCACCACAACAGATCAATTACTGTAGTTGTTGTGTTACTATAGCAACTATAGTTGTTGTTACCATAGCAACTGTAGAATCACCACAACAGATCAATCACTGTAGTTGTTGTGTTACCATAGCAACTGTAGAATCACCACAGCAGATCAATCACTGTAGCTGTTGTTACCATAGCAACTGTAGAATCACCACAACAGATCAATTACTGTAGTTGTTGTGTTACTATAGCAACTGTAGAATCACCACAGCAGATCAATAACTGTAGTTGTTGTTACCATAGCGACTGTAGAATCACCACAACAGATCAATGACCAGTTGTTGTGTTACCATAGCGACTGTAGAATCACCCCCACAGATCAATGACTAGTTGTTGTGTTACCATAGAAACTATAGATGTTGTTACCATAACAACTGTACAGTCGCCACAACAAATCTATTACTGTAGTTGTTGTGTTACTATAGCAACTATAGATGTGGTGTTACCATAGTAACTGTAGAATCCCCGCAGTGGATTAATTACGATAGTTGTGCTTCCATATCAACTGCTAAATCACCACAACAGACTGATTACTATAGTTGTCTTGTTACTATAGCAACTAATTGTTGTGTTACCATAGCAACTGTAGAATCACCACAACAATTTATTCTCGCTCTTTACTATAGTATGGTTCAAAAACACTGCACTATATTTCTTTATATAAAGTATACCACTGCAAACGTCAGATTTGAACAATCAAAACCAGCACATTTGAGTTGTTTGTAGTTTGTTTTGATTTTCTGTTTTAACATGTCACCAACAGAAAGCAAATGATCACCGGCAGAAGTCATTACAGTTTCCATTAAAATCACTATCATTTCCATTATAAGCAATACAACCATTACTAATTCTGTACATTTATTAAGTGGCGCTGTTTCTGAGCAATCTGCCCATTCATTCATTTAATAAATCAAGACACAATAACAATGACACACAAAGTGATGGCAGAAATGAGTTTATTTGTCTTAGTTGTGTCTGCTTTAATGCCAGCCCAAAGAAAATTTAAAGTTACTGCATCAGTATCATCATCATCATCATCATCATCATGTTGAGATTTTCTTACTGTTGAAGACCAATATAGAAACCACACAACCATAAAGACAAAACACCAATAGAACATTTATTTACAATCAACGATCAATAAAAAAGTGCATACATGATTCAAAAGATCAATCCATTTAACATAATAAAATAAATGCATAAAACGGTGTTGCATCCCGGCACAGTCGTCTGTTTCTGAACAATTCAAAGCAAATATCAAATGTATTCATTGAAGGATGTTCACTAACTAGAGCAAGTGAACATGTAGACGCGTGATATCTAATCCATCTTCTGGCTAAAGCTGTGTTCTTCTGTGCGGTTGTGATTGTCTTCATGATGACGTCTGCTTATTATGTTCCTGACAGGAGCTGAAACTCGTCCTGACCACTGCGTTGTGTCCACAAATTGTTTACTCAGCACAGATTGATTGCTTGAGGAGGAAACAGAGTGAACATTAATATTTCTTAAGCTTCTTAAAAACATTACTTGAAAAGTTGTGTCACTGAAAATAATGCAGAATACTGTGGTGAGCGTACATGAGCACACTTCCTTTTCTAAGTGAATATAGACAATCATTTGTAGAGCATTTATACAAATCAGTTTATTAAGCGGTTCTATTCACTTAAATAACAGAACACTTTATGAATAGAAAGATCACGCAATTAAATTCAGATGAAGTATTGGGGAAAAAATGACAAACTACCAAATATACAGCAGCGGAAATAAGGATTGAAGACTTTGTCATGTTTTTTTCCTGGGAATAATATTTGTAAAGGAGCTGTTGACATGAAGCAGATTTTGGTAAAAACCAAAACAAGACAAACATGAAAACAAAACAAAACAAAACAAAAAAAATGTGGAATGACAGAAGGAGAATATATAAAATATGTAAAAGCCTTCTTTAAAGACGCCTCTCATATGGAGGATGAAGCCTCCTGCATTGCTCAGGTGTGAGTTTCTCACAGTCTTCAGCAGAGTGTCTAAATCTGGATGCTTCTGTGGGTCTCGTCTATCAAATCTGAGCTTTATTCAGTATTTTCAATTGGATTCGGATCAGGTGATTGGCTGGGCCATTCTACAGCTTGATTTTCTTTCTCTGAAAGCATCTGAGCGTCTCCTCGGCTGTGTTTTGATCATTGTCTTGCTGAAATGGTTTGATCTTCATCCTCCTGCTGATGTAGATGTTGGACTGAAGCAGCGGATGTTCATTTACACTGAGGAAGGCCAGAGGCTTGCTGAAGAACTACTGAGAGTTCAGCTGCAACTACACCTCCCTGCGTCATTTCATTTTATTACACACAACTTCATTTGTAAACTCATTAGACTTGTTATCTTTGTAAATATGGATGCTATTAACATCCAGTGAACATTTCAAGTCAACAGCACCTTTAGAGATATGTTTTCTGAGAAAAAGGGTGACGTGTTCAATACTTATTTCCCCCGCTGTATAGTATCACACACTCAATGAATAAACTGTAAGCACTTGCACTACATATAAAGAGGAAAATCAAGCAGCTCAATACGTTACACTTACCGCTGGGCATCCACCTCCTCTGCGTCTGCTCAGCTTCTCCAGTTAGCCATCGCTGGAGATTGAATGTTAGAGAAAGCACATTTTCAGCATCTCAGACACACACAGAGCATTCATAACACTATCTACATGCGAGTCCAGAGTGTTTGTAAGACATCACTGTAAAACGGTGGGCTTTTTCTATGATGAAGTCGCATAAGCATGATAGATCTCCTTTAAAAGATCTCAAAGATATACAGAGAAGAGTAAAACACGTTACGACTATCCCACATTCTCCCCTAAATAAAAGAAAGTTACTCACCTCATTAAATTGCACAGTCCACAGAGGATAGTTTGCCAGCAGGAATCTTCTCCACAATCGAAGCAGCCTGCACTGTCAGCAACACCTACAATGTTGTCGGGGCTAGGGATATTAGCTTTTTTATTGGGGTTAGAATGACACTTGCATTTGCATTTAGCAGGGCATTTTTTTTTGCAAGTGTTACATCCCACATGGCAGTTCGGAGAATTCATCGCTGTGGTCTGTTTGAATGGGTGAGCTGATTTGGAAGCCTTCTCCAATCTCGTGGAGTATTTATCTGTGTGATAGGAATGTGATTTGCATGTACGGGAACTGAAACTGGGCGTCACGACGTGTCAAATCAATCATCTCTTACGCAGAAAATATTTTGCAAGAACATCTGTATGTGTGTCTGCTCAAATGACACTTACTTATGAGAACGCCACTTCACACACACATTACCGGCACTCGTGCACCTGTATGAACAGATCAGATCATTGATATGAAAGGATGAATTGATGATAACTTCACTGTTAAACTAAATAGACCCTTGAGATAAGACTGTCTTGAATGCCACATTGGTACCATTTGCAAAGTGGCATTTAAGTGACAACCACAGCCTCAGATCAAACCAACAGCAAATAAACGATATCAGAGGTGTCATGTCTGGATGTACAGCTGAAGTCAGAATTATTAGCCCCCCCTGTTTATTTTTCCCTCAATTTCTGTTTATCAGAGAGCAGATTTCTTCAACACATTTCTAATCATAATAGTTTTAATAACTCATCTCTAATAACTGATTTATTTTCTCTTTGTCATGATGACAGTAAATAATATTAGACTAGATATTCTTCAAGACACTTCTATACAGCTTAAAGTGACATTTAAAGGCTTCACTAGGGTAATTAGGGTAAAGTTAGGGTAATTAGGCAAGTCATTGTATAATGATGGTTTGTTCTGGAGACTAATGAAAACTAACATTGCTTAAGGGGCTAATAATATTGACCTTAAAATGGTTATTAAAAAATTCAAAACTGCTTTTATTCTAGCCGAAATAAAACAAATAAGACTTTCTCCAGAAGAAAAAATATTATCAGACATACTGTGAACATTTCCTGAAGCTGTTAAACATCATTTGGGAAATATTTAAAAAAGAAAATAAAAATTCAAAGGGGTGAATAATTCTGACTTCATCTGTACCGATGCGTAGCTGAATATGAAGAGTTCAGTGCATACAGTATAAATGACAAATCCTCGAGGGTAAAATTCCACTGACAAACTGCTCAAAAACTCCAGAGTGTTGAAGTGAAGTGAGTATTGTCCAGTATGGTAACCCATACCTGAAATCTCTGCTATTAACCCATCCAAGTGCATACACCCAAACACACACACACACACACACAGTGACCAGTGGGCATCTATTGCCCGAGGTGCAGTTAGGGGTTCAGTGTCTTGCTCAGGGGCCTGGAATTGAATGAGATGATGATTTTAATATTCATTCATTTTCTTTTAGGCTTAGTCCCTTTATTAATCAGGGGTCACCACAACTGCCAACGCAGCATATGTTTTACACAGCGGATGCCCTTCCAGCTGAAATCCATCACTGGGAAACACCCACACACACTCATTTACACTCATACACTACGGACAATTTAGCCTACCCAATTCCCCTATACCACATGTTTTTTGGACTTGTGGGGGAAACCAGAGCACCCGAAGGAAACCCACACCAACACGGGGAGAACATGCAAACTCCACACAGAAACACCAACTGACCCAACAGTTTGCAATCATGTGATTGTGGTGATGTGTGAAATTCAGATGAGGCGCAGGAAGTCCAGAAACCTGAATGGGAGTCTGTTGAATTGAAGTCACATTTCTAAAGAGATGAAAACACACCACATGTGTTGGATGTGGCGGTTTAGGTGAGCAACTGCCTACAGGGAAAAATAACAATACCAAAGTAATTAATTTGTATTTAATACCAAGTACTTGAGTTAATCTGTTATGCAACTAGCATTAAACACTGTCAGAAATAAAGGTACAGGAGCTGTCACTGGGGCAGTCCCTTTTCAAAAGATACACATTTGTACCCAAATAGTCCACGGTGCTACCTAAAAGTGCATATTAGTACCCAAATGTGCCTAAAAAGCAGCGGTGTAAAGTAACTAATTACCAATACTCAAGTGACTGTAATTGAGTAGTTTCTCTCAGAAATTGTACTTTACTGAGTAGTTTTATAAATGTGGACTTCTACTTTTCCTTAGGTACGTTTAGTGCAGTATCTGTACTTTTACTCCACTACTACTTTATTTTTCTTGTCTATTGGGATTAGAAAAATCAGTCCTGAGTTTCCTGTCCAATCAAACCACACATACCGTACACTCTCAGAAATAAAGGTATGAGAGCTGTCACTGGGGTGGTTTCTTTTCAACAGGTACACATTTGTACTTGAAGGGTCCATATTGGTACCTCAAAAGTATATATTAGTACCTACAAATTTTAACTCTTTTGTACTTTTTAGGTACTAATATGTACCCTTGAGGTATTAATATGGACTTTTTAGGTACAAATGTGTACCTTTTGAAAAGGCACCACCACAGTGACAGCTCTCGCACCTTTATTTCTGAGAGTGTAGATGGTAAATCGCATCATACTGATCTACCTCAAGACTTGTGCACTTTATAATTGCAGCAAACTGTTTGGAAGCATTAAAAGTGTCCATGAAGATGTTCAAAATCTTCACACACATTGACCCAGAGACTGTGTAGATGCATGTCACTGATGAGAAGATGACGGATGTTTACTGTATGGTGACTGAAATGGCATTAAACACCCAGCAGGCACAGGATGTCAACATGGTGTCTGATTGATGTTGAACCCGAACGTCATGGGGACGCTGCATTTTGTTTGGAAATGCAAATCGGGTTGATGTCAGAACTCAACGTCAGGCCAACATCCAACCTAAAACCAACCAAATATCAACGTCTAATGATGTTACAGCTTGACGTTGTGTGAACGTTGCCCCTATGACGTCTATCAGACGTTGGATTTTGGTTGCCATACCTGATGAATAAATGTCAGTATGTGACGTCAGTATGATGCTGGTTTAAGATGTTGGCTCAACGCTGGATTTTGGTCACTTTCTAACAACCTAAAATCAACCAAATATCAAAGTCATCTGACGTCATTATTGGACATCAAAATAACGCTGTCCTTAGCTGCTGGCTTGACAATTAATTTTGGTCACCTGACATCACAACCTAAATCTAGCCTAATATTAACGTCTGATGATGTTGTGTGTCTGCTGGACAATCATTAAATGCACTACAGAATGTTACGTTTACACACACATGCACAAATTACATGTAAACACATCAGCTTTATACAGCGTAATACTCACTACTCTTGAGTACTTTTGAAAGCTCTACTGTTTACTCCTACTCTGAGTAATATTTACAGCAGATACTTTTACTCTACTGCACTACATGTTTAGGCAAGTAATGGTGCTTTTACTTGAGTATGATTTTTCAGTACTCTTTCCACCACTGCTAAAAAGTTCCTTTGAGGTACCATTATGGACCCTTGAGGTACAAATATGTACCTTTTGAAAAGTACTGCCCCAGTGACAGCTCCTGTACATTTATTTCTGAGAGTGTAATAAATAACCTTATACTGTACTTATACAATTTCTACAATTAATTATAGTAATAAACCACAGTTTACTATAGTACAGTACAATACAGTACTATTTATGAGTTATGACAAATACTACAACGCACGGTACACTCTCAGAAAAAAGGCACACGGTGGTATAAATAATGCTCCTTAGGGAACAGTGTTGTCCCTTTGTAAAAGTTGTACCTTATATAGTTAAGAGCTCCTGTGATACTGTTATGGTACAGTTGAAATGAAGGTGCACAATTGTTCTCATAAAAAAGGTACGGAAGTGTTGGACAACTCTTTTATTACAATATCTATGAAAATAAACATTACAGGAAAGGCAAAGGGATTGACGAATAATTCCATATTAAAACATGAATCATCATTTAAAGCATACGTTTTAAGACACTCATTAACATGAATTATTAAGTTCTACAATACAAAACAACGGGTAAAACAAAACAAGGTGTTATAAACTAAATATTTAAGGCATTTTAATAAACATTTGGTGAGCATTTCAGACACTGTTAAGGTAAAAGGTGTCTTGTCACTGTAGTGGCGTCTTCATGATCACATTTGTACATTTGATAAAGGTTCAATATTGTATTTTCAGGTTTTAAAAACCAAAGAGACATTTTGGTTTCCCCATGGTATAAATCACGTCCTTACAGGTACAAACTGCAATGCTACACATGTGTTTCTTTGTCTTAAGGTACAATTCTGTCCCATAATAAGGTGCTGCCTCAGTGATGAGGGTTTGTGCCTTCCTTGGTACAACATCGTACCATTTGTTCTGAGAGTGTGCAGGATTTAGTAACAATTGTAAATCCCATAATCAATACAGAGAGATGGCGACATTATTACATTATACTGTATATTAATCAGCCGATCGTCCAAAAGATCAGGTTTGCCAACGAATGCACTGACTTTTCTGAGAGGAGCAAATGTTGGCATCGATGTGTTCAGCCAGTTCAGTCTGGCGAAACGTCAAGAAAAATGAATGTATGACAGCGGAAGAGTGTGTTCATTAGATGGCTATCAGGTCTGCGGGGATGAACATTCTTCAAATGCGCTCCTGGGGGTATTGAAATATTTGTGTGGAGAAAAACAATTGATGTCCTGAAGCAGTGTGCACAATGTGCTGTTGGACCTGTTTGCCCTGTCCTGTAGTACAAGACTTTACTCATCATCACTATACTGACTGAACATGTAACACACACACACACACACACACACACACACACACACACACACACACACACACACACACACACACACACACATTATTCACACTTTAACGTATAGTTTACTAAAGGTTATTTTACTAAAGACAAACTAAAACTCGTTACTAAACTACTACAAATTTCATTAACTGAAAAACAATTCATAATAAATATAAAAGTTCAGTCATTCATTTCCCTTCAGTTTAGTCCCTTTATTCATCAGGGGTCACCACAGCAGAATGAACCGCCAACTATTCCAGCTTATGTTTTACACATATATATATAATAGTCCTTCCAGCTGCAACCCAGTACTGGGAAACACCCATACACACTCATTCACACACACACTCATACACTACGGCCAGTGTAGTTGATTTAGTCACTAAAACTCAAAGATTAAAAGTAAATAGATCTGTGTTCAGAAAATATCAACTAAAACCATCAAATATTACAAACTAAAACTGAAATAAATCAACAGTAAATGTAAAAGTTTTGAAAAACTCGTTTAAACACACGAGCCTGTGATAGTCCTGGTTTACTCAGATTTCAGAGTTGTACATTTTCAGACCGGCTGTGAATATTAACAGCCCATTCTCAAACGTCTGTAGACCTGGAGTAACTTGGAACTGGTTGTTATCACAGATACACACACTGAAGGCAGCTGAAGTGCAGCGTCTTTAATAAACGATGACAGTTCCCGTTCAGTGAAAAGTAAGACTGAGTGATAAATCCATATCAAACAGTCTCTTAAAAGTGACGTCTGCGGTTTCTTATTTGGGCTCTTTGCTCTCACACTACTACAGTGTAGAAATCAGTCTTACCACCTTCAGTTTATCAGTTGAATCAAGCTTTTCTAGTCAGCTCAACATCAGTACATCAGTCAGACAGGGTATATGAGGGAGTGTGCTGAAGGACTTTATTGGTCAGTTACCTGGGTTAAGTGCATCTGGTGAACTGTAAGCAAAATCAGCGCATTTAGGGTGTTTCCTTTATAAATCAGCCGTCTCCACTGGCTGAGTGATATCCAAAATAAAGTAGGTCTCAGATTGTGTAAGTAGCACTGCATTAAATGACATTTTCCCCATCATGTCTTTAAAATAAAGGGACAAAGCTGAAGGAAATGAAATGAAATGATTGCTTGACAACACTTTTATTGTACTGCAGCCGCGTGTATGCGTCAGTATGATGATGTGAGGGATGAATGAATGTCTGAATCAGATTGCGATGTCTACATGTAGACAGGTCTTCATTCAGATTGACAGACAATTGGTGCATTTAAACATGTTGAATGTGTTTGGTTGAGCTCTGCCAGACTGATCTGTGTTCTAGACACTGACATGATGGTCTGATGGCGAGTTCAGTTGGTCCACACGGAGTCTGTGCGCACAATTCTGCAGATGTTTCGCCCATCACTGATTCTGTTTATTTACTTGTGTAAATGTGTGTACATTTATATTTATTCAGTTTTTACATTAATTTCAGTATTATTATTGACTCATATGAAACTGTTCATCTGATTTATGTACAGTACAGAGTACAGTAATATCTTTTATTAGAGATATTAGAAGAGAGACTTGCTTTGTTTACCAGATAAAGTGGATCTAGTTGGATTTGCACTGTAAACATTAAATACAAGTTAAAAAGGTTTTACTTTATTTAATACGTTAAGGTTTTAGTTGTGATACTCCCAAAATAATTCCACATAAATCCACAGATTTAGAAACACAGAAATAGCTAAAACTGTCCGCAGATTCCGTCTGGCCCTAGTCTTATGTTGTCTGAGTTTCTCAGATTTACTGTGGTTCACTGAGGTTCACTGGTTACAGTACATTCTGTGCAAACCTCCATACAGCAGAAAACAACCATCAAAACATTCCAGAAGCAGGAGAATTTAGTCCCGTGGGGCTGAACGCAGGACACTGTTCTTAAGAAAACATCCCAAGAAAATTCTTTAAAGTTCACTTTAAAGTCTCGCAGAATTCTTGAGATTTTCGATTTGATGCTGAGACATAAACAGTCCTCATGGGCTGACTGACAGCAGCAGGCTTCCCATCGCAAGCTCACGCCAATTCAGAACTTTTTGATTTAGTGGCTAATTTGTATGAAATCGTTCAATCTAATTCGTACACTTTGCTCATCACCCAATGACAGGTGGGTTTAGGGGTGGGGTTGGGTGCTCGTACGAATTAAGCTGCGGTCACACTGGACTTTTCTCCCCATAGACTTCCCTTCATAAGCACATGAATGCGTCAGACCGGAAACATGACCTCTCTGAACAGACATGTAAAACATGGAGCAATCGCTCGCTTTATTAATGTCTAATCATCTTGTTTAATCCTGCCCCTTTACACAGCGACGTACGACAGAATTTCACACACTCAAACGCTAGTGTGACCGCGGCTTTAGCCACTAAACTCATTCATTCATTCATTTTCTTTTCAGCTTAGTCCCTTCATTAATCAGGGGTCGCCACAGCAGAATGAACTGCCAACCCATCCAGCACATGTTTTACACAGTGGATGCCCTTCCAGCTGCAACCCATCTCTGGGAAACATTCACACACACTCATACACACTCATTCACACTCATACACTACGGCCAGTTTAGTTGATCAATTCCCCTATAGCGCATGTGTTTGGACTGTGGGGGAAACCGGAGCACCCGGAGGAAACCCACACCAACACGGGGAGAACATGCAAACTCCACACAGAAACACCAACTGACCCAGCCGAGACTCAAACCAGCGACCTTCTTGCTGTGAGGCGACAGCACTACCTACTGCGCCACTACGTCACCCGCCACCAAACTGACAAAATGTAAAATACTTACGTTTCCTCGTGAGATCAGGCTGAGCTTCCTCATGTTGGATCTTAACTGCTTTATCCTCACCGTTCTGTTATTCCAGCATGACGGGTCTGCCCTAATCAATAAGCATTTCTCATTATTTGCAACTTGATGAGATGACTTCTGTGTGCTCTTACTCGAAGATTCAAGAGTTCACACTTAGATATTGCTTGATATATTAGAGGTTTGGCATGCTGTCCCGGGAGAGAACCCTGAGCTCGGAGATGATTGAGCCCAGGGCTCCTGCCTGGCCGATGAGCAAAGAGGACTATGAGATCAGGTGGGTTTCCTCCGGGTGCTCCGGTGTCCCCCACAGTCCAAACACATGCGCTATAGGGGAACTGATCAACTAAACTGGCCGTAGTGTATGAGTGTGTGTGTGTGTGTGTGTGTGTATGGGTGTTTCCCAGTACTGGGTTGTAGCTGGAAGGGCATCCGCTGTGTAAAACATATGCCGGAATAGTTGGTGGTTCATTCCGCTGTGGCGACCCCTGATTAATAAAGGGACTAAGCTACAGGAAAATTAATGAATAATGGAGTGTGTAAGAAAAGAGGCCTAATTTTATAAATGTGTTTAGAAATCTGTTTTTCTTGGCTATATCAGCTCTCATTTGACTAACATCATCAGTTGTCATCTAAACTGAGGAAACATGCTTGTACGACAGCAGAAGAGGTTGCTCTAGCAGCAGAAGAGTGTGTTCATTATGGCTCTGATCAGGTCTGTGTGGATGAACATTCTTCAAATGTGCACCTGGGGATATTTTTCCTTTTAAGTCTTGAAATATTTGTGTGTAGAACAACAGTTGATGTCCTGAAGCAGTGCGATCAGTGTGTAGTTGGACCTGTTTGCTGTCTCCTGTCCTGTAGTACAGCAGAAGTTCAAGACTTCACAGATTACAGTAGTAGAAACTAAAGCATGCTACAGTATTTCTTACAGTTCATCAGTAAGTACTGCTGGAGCATTCATCAACAGAGAGTTGTAGATACTGAGGTGTCCAAACTCAGTCCTGGAGAGCCGGTGTCCTGCATGTTTTAGTTCCAATCCCAAATACACACACATGAAGTAGCTAATCAAGCTCTAGGTATAACAGAAACTTCAGGCAGATGTTGAAGTTTGGGCACCCCTGCTGTAATATATATAGTTCAATACACTTCAGTGTTTACTAAGGATGCACCAGTACAGATTGTTCATGGTTCGGTATGTTAATAGCAAAAACACCACTAAATAAACTGCTCTTCAGGCATCTAACAGTAGTTTCATCTACAGAAATGCAATGTAAATACTGCATCTGTATATAAACTGTAGTCTACGGTATAAGTAAAGTAAAGCTTTACCATTATTGAGGTTACAGCAGTTATTCAGTCAAGAGCAGAGTGAGAGATTTCAATATCTGTTGATGTTTGATTAACATTAAAAACACAGACATATATGACACTCGACCGAGTTTACAGAAGCTGACTCTGTTTAGGCCACTGTTTAGTGTCAAAGTGCAAGCAAGTGTTCATTTCTCACTGCTGTGTGTGTGCATGTGGATGAGTAAAATGCAGAGAACAAACTACACTTGCTTACACTTCCACCTGAAAGCATCCCTGACTATCCCTCACTGATCGACATTGTGGACTTTCAAACACTCACAGAGGCCGTTCAGAATGAATACAAAATGCAAATGACTGACAGCTCCGCCTTATGCCGAGTTCAGACTGCAGGATTATCAAGGTAGTCGTGTCACAGATGTTTTCACACTGCGTGACTATCTGGGCTAGCGTTCTGTCGGTGCTGTGTGTACACTGTAGGATCCCAGCAAACATTGGTCAGACCGCGACAGGCTCTCCCCGGCCAAAAGGGGTCGCACAAGGACGGCACAAATGGTGTGCTGTTGGTCCGATTGCGATGTCCTCCCCCCGGCCAAAATTGGTCGCGACTGGACGGCACAAATGCACAACATGTCCTAAAATGCATTATACGCTTGTATACATTTGTACCTGTCTATATTTTATTGGGGTTGTGTGTATTTATAGTTTCCTGTAGATGTAGTTAAATATTATACCCCGTCGTGATTAGGTCCACAAGTGACGTCATCTACACGTGCATTTATAGTCCCCCTGCTGAAAAATCTGGCTGGTTTTAGCTGGTCGACCAGCCTGGTTTTAGAGGGGTTTTGGCCATTTCCAGGCTGCTTTTTCAGCCATTTCCAGCCTGGTCTTAGCTGGTCAGGCTGGGAGTTGACCAGCTAAAACCAGCTTGACCAGCTAAAACCAGCTATGTCCAGCTTAAACCAGGCTGGTCAAGCTGGTTTTAGCTAGTTTAAGCTGGACATTTTATAGCCTGAACAGCTAAGACCAGGCTGGAAATGGCTGGAAACCAGCCTGGAAGTGGCCAAAACCCCTCTAAAACCAGACTGGTCGACCAGCTAAAACCAGCCAACCAGGTTTGGCTGGTTTAAGCTGGTTTTTTCAGCAGGGCCATCATATACCCTCGCTGAAATTATGAAATATACAAAAGTATTGCACTTACATCTGGGTATTTACTGCAGTAATTAATGCATATGTGTGTCCTAAGTGGGTTTTAGGAGGTTGTGGACAGACTTTAGGCATCTAAACTCATTAAAAACAGATATATATGCTAATGAAATCACTTTAATTTACATCCTGTCAACTGACAAATTGCATTCATAAAGTGCCCTGTGCTGAGTGTTTGTAAAGTCTGTTTCTAAAACCATAATGCATTTATTTCTTTTTTTCACCTTAGCGCTAACAAATCTCACGAGATGACTAACGTAATCTCGCGGGATCCTATCTAGAGCGTTTTTTAAATTTCTTTCTGTTTTTTCCAGCATCACGGGGATATGAGGACACGGCGAAAAGTTAGACAATCACTCCAAATCTGCTGCCGTGTAAATACAGTTTGTGTTAGTTTATTAATGTTATTGAGTTTTACACAAAGAAGCTGAAATAAATGATGCACACTGTAGAACATGTAGAGCTGCTGGAGACAGGGCAGTAGCTAACATCAGGCTTATGATGACATTAACTCTTCTACTCGCTATTATTTACTAAAGCTTTTATCAGGATATGCAGTAATAAGATCACAATATTCACCACAGCAGTAAAAACTACTCTGTGTATTGGTATATTTTAAACAAATGTAAAAAAACAATAATTGAGTTATTCTGTTCAAATCAACAGTGAGAAACAGACATTTATTGCAGTTACTATATAAATGTCGGAAAACAACTGAATTTTATTAACAATGATAAGTCTATTTTAGCATTTTGGTTATTGTTAATAAATAGTGCACCAATATAAATCATATCAAAAGCAGGAATAGGAGAGGGAACACAAGACACACATTGTGAGTCTGCATATAATCTGACTGAGCGAGCAGTGTACTGAGAGCGCGCAAGAACATTTGTGCATGAGCAGCGTATATTTGAGAGCTCCCAAGCAGTTTTGTCCACAAACAGAGGAAATCGGTGCTCGAGCATTATATTGAGAAAGCTGTTCATCATGCGCACTTCGTGCAGGACAGTTTTGTGTTGTGAGCCACTTGAATTTAAAGTGAACACAATAATGGCAACAATAAGAAGAGGAAAGAAATCTGCATGTTGTCATGGCATTGGAGTTTACATAGAGGCCTGTTGTGTCTAATATGAATACAGTCAAGCTATTCACAGATATTGCCAGATAACCACTTTACCATACTTTAAAGGGCCATGAAACCTCCCTGTCTCAGCAGGGTGTTTTCACACCTCTAGTTTGAAAAAAGTCAGGAAAGTGGGCGTGTCCAGCTCTGGGAGTGTGGGAGTGTCGGGGGAGGGAAAGAGGGAAGGACTTGCAAAGAAGGGCGTTTCCATTTGGCCATGTGCTGATCACAGGCAAAACAAACACACAGAGGCTGATTTGATACCGCATGGCGAATGGGAGAAAAAAATCCTCCGCATTTCTCTGTAACTTATGATCTCGGTAGGTAGCGTCAGAAAGCCGTGGGTGTATAGACTATCCTGTCACAAAATGCAGCGAAAATCCTGCACGACGGGAATAGTTTGTGTTTATATGTTTACACTCGGAGAGCAGCATTTACAGCAGATCTTTCAGTCTATAATATTGTACTGTAATATTGCAGTGATATTAACATACTGTAAACTGAGTAACTAAATCATTTTGACTGAGGCCTGTCTTTAAAAACTGAAAGAGCTCTGCTGACAATACGACCAACTTTGCAATCTGGGTTAAACAAAGGGCACTGATCACACACACTTACCAAATCTGTAGACAGACAATCACACTGGAGCTGTGTCTTTATTAAAGTAGACGAGCGGCAAATCCGGATTTCATCATTTCCAGATGAGAAAAGCTCTCGGGTAAAAATGTTCCTTACAAACGCGTTTCTGTGGCATGCACTGTAATCCACACGTGAGTCCAGCAGCTCTCTCATAGAGGGAAAATGAAAACAAAACCTTCGTTGTAGCACAATAATAAATGCAACACCGACGACTCGTGTCTCCAAATTCTAGTTCTTTCACTTGTTTTGGCAACACAACGTGGCGTCTCTCTGGCGTCTGAACAGTGTAAACAGGTAAACAGTCTCCAGAGCTATCATGCATATTAATGAAGTTTCGCGTCATACACAATAGAGCGCGCTGATTGGTTTGAAGCACGTCTTTGTCATGAATTAATGCCGCACACTCAAAGACGTCACAATGTTCTTAAAAAGACAGACAGCCACTCTCCAGCTGGATTTACACCTAAGTATCTCATGGCCGTGACGTAGCTTCAAAAATTCGTTTCAAACCGGAAGAACGAATTTGCTCAAAATAACGCAAAAACAACCAATTTTCACTGTTTAGTGCAATATATGTGTCCTAATAGTGTTTATAGCAGCATGGGACACAGATATGACTGACAACAGCTCAACACATGTGTTTTGGTGTTTCCTGACCCTTTAACAGCTCATTTGTGGATCTGACGGTCATCCTTTCCTGCATTGTCTTGAGTCTTCACGTTGCCAGTTATCTACTATATTGTTAGTAGCCTGGAGAGGTCACAGTCATCCTGCTCCATCATATCGCTTTCTACTGGATGTAAAATGCTCTGCACATTTGGTCATTTTATAAAGTTAAGCTCAAATTGTGTAGTTATTTTGGTGAAAGTAACTAAAGTAATATAAGAGTAATGGAACATATAGGGCTGGGCGATTTTTTCAATTAATTCGAATTTACGTTTTAAGACGATTTAATTTTTTATAAAATCGAGGTATCGTGATTTTTTAAATAAAAATATTAAAGCAGCTTTTCCACTATCGTGCCAAACCGTTCTAAACTGTTAGACAACCGTGCTGAATTGTGCTGACAGATTCTGTGTTGACGTCGCGGCTCTGTTGATGAGCTACAACAGCTGGCTCAGCGCAAGCGCGCTACCCCATTGTCGCGAGGTGCGCGCGCAGATAGCGGAGGCGCGTGATGCGGCGCCAGGCGAAAGTATAAATCCAGCTTAACACTCAGGGCCGGCGCGTCCATAGAGGACCTAGGCAGAATAGTGAGCGAGAACCCCCCGGTCCTCACTTTTATCCGCGACACCCACCCCCTCCCGGTCCTCTTTCATCCGCAAACCGGTAAGTTTCTATTTCACTTTCGGGTTGAGGGCGTTCGCCTAGAGCACCAGTTCAGCTTGCTCCGGCCCTGATGACACTATATACATTACACAAAATAATAAAATAGGCTAAAAGTTTTATTCGTGGCTAGAGCTTAATTAATTTGATTGACATATAGGCAATGAGACCTTTACTTGGCCTGACTGAGTGTGAGTTTATTGCATGCTGCGCTGTATTCGGTAGCACAGATCGCTCTGATCTGGGTGAGAACTTTACCAGCGACTACATGCACTGCTGAAAGCCTTTTTTCCTGCTGCGCATCGAATCAACAACAACATATATCCATGGAACACGAACTTGCAGACTCTTTGAACAACGAGGAAATAATTGCACCTAATTCAAAGTCCAGACGTCTGGTTTTGTATTTTATACCTGCGCACCACCTGAAGGACGGTTACGGCGTGTTGTGAATGTCGGCTGTCACCGCAGAAAGTCAAATCTTTCTTTAATTTGGACTTTTGCTTGAAAGCTTTACGGAGTGGCACAGTAGCTGTCCAAGGTACTGTAGCGATGAATTAAATCATAACCCATATATGCACCAATAAACAAGTCAAATAAATGAAGAAATAAAATAAATATGGATTCTTAAATGTCGGTATTGTTTTTACTCCAAAAAAATATCAATACGTATCGACAAATGTTTTATAAAAATAAATTGAGCAATTTTCAACATTTCAGCTATAGGCTGTTATAGGATTCTGTTAAATATAAGATAGACATTTAAATATAGAGAGATATGTAACAGGTTTCTGTGGGGTTTTTTGTTGTTCACGGTGATCTTTAATATATACTGGGTGCTGTAGCTACACACAAATATTTTCTAAATCGTCAAGCAGGAGTTTGTCTATAGGAATGTAATAGGCTACACCTTGTTGACCAATTTATGTATGTATGGCCATTAAAATACATGCTCCTTAACCAGATGCTTTTTCAAGTTACTTATAAAGAGATTGTTACTTCAGTCATGTTGTTGTAATGTTTTAAGTTGACTATAGTTACACAGTAAAAAATAAAAAAAATTCGAAATCGTGAATCGGTCAAACAAATCTAGATTTTTTTTTTGCCATATCGCCCAGCCCTAATAACATATTACAATTCTGAGACAAGGCAACCCAGTGGCGCAGTAGGTAGTGCTGTTGCCTCACAGCAAGAACGTCGCTGGGTCGCAGGTTCGAACCTCGGCTGGGCTGGGTCAGTTGGCGTTTCTGTGTGGAGTTTGCATGTTCTCCCTGGGTTCGCGTGGGTTTTCTCCGGGTGCTCCGGTTTCCCCCACAGTCCAAAGACATGCAGTACAGGTGAATTGGGTAAGCTAAATTGTCCATAGTGTATGAGTGTGAATGTGTGTGTGGAAGTTCCCAGAGATGGGTTGCGGCTGGAAGGGCATCCGCTGCGTAAAATCGTGCTGGATAAGTTGGCGGTTCATTCCGCTGTGGCGACCCCGCAAGGGACAAAGCCGACAAGAAAATGAATGAATGAATGAATGAATTCTGAGACAGTAATATTGTAATGTAAGGGATTACTTTTAAATAAAAGTAATCTGTAATGTATTACAGTGTGGAAGTAACTTGCACAACACTGTACATCAATACACAACAATAATGACACACAGAGTGTTGGCAGAAATGACTTTATTTATCTTTTAATTTTTTCTCATTTGCTTTAATGCCAGCCCAACTCCAAATGTTATTATAACAAAGAAACACACCATTAGCACAACATTATGATAAACATGGAGAAATAGAGATTTTCTTAATTGTGAAGATAAATACAAAGACTAAACAAGAATGGAAAATGTATTTAAAATTAGTGCATAAATGATTCTATAAAAAAAGTAAAATAATAAAAACAAATGCATGAAATTGTTGCTGAATTGAAGAATAAATAATCCTGGGATGTTTAATGGTAGCCCATAATGTAAACTGAGAGACAGTCACCTGTTTCTCAAAAAAAAACGAGAAATCATAACACATTTGTGTGTATTACAGTGTGTATTAATTAAAGGATGTTAGCGGACTAGAAAAGACTGGAGAGAAATGAATATACAGACTATATATAGACACTTCATGGCTAATCCATCTTTCAGTTAGAGCTGTATTCTTCTGTGCAGATGTGATCGTCTGATGATGTCTGACAGGAGCTGAAACTCGTCCTGCCGCTGCGCTGTGTCCAGAAACGCTTTTCTTACTACAGATCACTTGAGGAGGAAAAAAAAGTTCATAATATTAAATATTTACTAAGCTTTCAACAAAACATTACTTGAATAACTGCTATTGAAAACAATAAAAAATACACTGCTCTGCATAAATGAGCACACCCCCTTTAGGAATTTGAAATTTTTTTTTTTGCTCAGGTCAAGAAGGTCTCTGGTTTGAGTCTCGGCTGGGTCAGTTGGTGTTTCTGTGTGGAGTTTGCATGTTCTCCCCGTGTTGGTGTGGGTTTCCTCCGGGTGCTCCGGTTTCCCCCACAGTCCAAACACATGCGCTATAGGGGAATTGATCAACTAAACTGGCCGTAGTGTGTGTGTGTGTGTGTGTGTGTGTGTGTGTGTGTGTGTGTGAATAAGAGTGTATGGGTGTTTCCCAGTACTGGGTTATTTTATGCTTCGATGAGTTTCTACTTCAACTCTTACGTATTTAAAATTTTGTCTGGCACTGTTTAATTTTTTGTTGTTTTATTAATTTGTCCTTTTATTTCTGTTGATGCTTGTTGTAAGGCGAACATGGGTGTCCATAAAGGCGCCATTTATAAATAAAATGAATTATTACTTCATTCATTCATTTTCTTGTCGGCTTTGTCCCTTGCGGGGTTGCCACAGCGGAATGAACCGCCAACTTATCCAGCACGATTTTACGCAGCGGATGCCCTTCCAGCCGCAACCCATCTCTGGGAACTTCCACACACACATTCACACTCATACACTATGGACAATTTAGCTTACCCAATTCACCTGTACTGCATGTCTTTGGACTGTGGGGGAAACCGGAGCACCCGGAGGAAACCCACGCGAACCCAGGGAGAACATGCAAACTCCACACAGAAACGCCAACTGACCCAGCCCAGCCGAGGTTCGAACCTGCGACCCAGCGACGTTCTTGCTGTGAGGCAACAGCACTACCTACTGCGCCACTGCGTTGCCTGAATTATTACTTGATTGTTATAATTATTTATTAATGATGTTTTCATTTCAGAATCAAATCCCAAATCTTCAATCTCATAAACAAGACACAAAATAAACGTTTATATGTTTAAGTTAATATATTTAAAGTGCCCAAGAAATCAAAACTAACCATATGATGTTGTTAGCTCACATTGTCAGTTTTGTGGTGAACAATTCATCTGTGCATGCCATTAAGAAACAAATATCTGTTTACTATCTGTTTATTCATTTATGATTAGAAACCAGTCTAATACCATGTGGAGAGTCATGTACAGGCATTGGTGTATAAAGCCTAATCAAATGGATCTTGTTTCCAGTGTTTTGACTGACACACCATTGTGATACTCCCCCTGCCAGTTGGCACTACCTTCCTAATTTCTTACGTTACTTTTGCGTCACTTTCTTACCTGGCTGAGGCTTGATCTCTTTTAGAACTATCCGTATATACAGATTAATGAGTGTTTAAAGCAATGTGTTTGCTGCCTTTGTGGTTTTTAGTCTTATTAGTTCAGTAAAATCCATATGTATTGAGACTATAATCCCCTTTTCCTTTACTTCATGTGTTTAGAATGATGAGAACACCTCCAGCATTGCAGAAATGTAAGACTTTGGCCTGCCATTTTGGTTTCTGTCCATTCGGGTGAGGGGGAAACAACTCTCTCATTAAAGGCATGATTCAACACTACCACATTAATTTAGATTCAGCAATTTATTTTTTTTAAAAGCTAACTAATTAAACTTAAAAATATATATATAATTTTTATTATTATTTTTTGTAGCTCAAATATTATTACTTGTTTTTTTGTTGTTTTTTTTAAGTAATGCATTACTTTACTCGTTACTTAGAAAAGTAATATTATTTTGTTACTTGTAATATAGAATATATATTAAAAAAACTAGTTAATAGTTTAAATTCATATAGTATTTATACATAAATACATAATATATATATATATATATAGTTAATAGATTAAATACAGGAACAAAGAAAGGAGCATTGTTTTAATATCACAGCTGTCACTCTTTTTTTCAGGTCATTGCTTGCTTGTGTGTAGTGTAAATTTGTAAACTTATCCAGCATATGTTTTACACAGCAGATGCACTTCCAGCTGCATCCCAGTGAGAAACACTCATTCACACACACACTCATACACTACGGCCAGTTTAGTTCCTCAGTTCCCCTATAGCGCATGTGTTTGGACTGTGGGGGAAACCGGAGCACCCGGAGGAAACCCACACCAACACGGGGAGAACATGCAAACTCCACACAGAAACACCAACTGACCCAGCCGAGACTCAAACCAGAGACTAACAGCTACTAACTTTTGAAAAGCATGTTAAACATGTCTGTGCAGTGACACCTCCACTTTTACATCAATACTTAGTTCATTTTAAATAAAAGGTTCAAGTTTTTTTAATTCTAAGATAATTTGTTTCTCATTTCTCTACTTTATTTTTTTATGGTCACAAGCTGAAAAACCTATTAAATTCTCTTCAATCTATCAAAATCTCTAAAAATAATTATTCACTGTTTGATTTTCGTTCTGTGCTGGCTCGGCTGCTATTGTCCATATTATATAGCTGTGGTGAGAAAATGTGGACTTGAATGGATGGAGAAGCATCAAATTCTCCACAACTGCTTGCCAAGCTTACGATTACATTACATATTAGAAATCAACAATAATATTAAACAACAGCGGTCTCTTTCTAAATGTTTGAATCACACCAAATCGGCAAAAATGTACATCTGGTTTGAGCCCCTCCTCTGGAGACTCGTCAGTCTATAGCGATCACTGATTGGCTCCTGTATTAGTAGGTGGAGCTTAATTCGCCATATTGATCGTTACAATTTTCCCCATTCAAAACTATACAAGTGACGTGTATTCTCGAGTCTTTGTTAATATGGTTATATTACTGCTGTTTTTATCAAGTCTGATTATAAAAATGACAATTAATTAATATTGACCATTAGAAGCTGGAGATCTTTACACACTGCCAACACACAACAGGGTTTAAACCCTACAGAGAAGAGATTTTTGCATAATAGCTGCCCATTTAATAATAGAGGGACAGGTAAAAATGTTACAACTATTCCCAGTCTCCCCTAATAAAAGAAAGTTACTCACCTGGAAAAAAAACCTGCCAGGAAATCTAACAAACTAAAATGTCCACAACAACAGCTGCAGTCTCCCTCGCTGTCTTCTCCAATGCTGTCAATATCAAAAGGCAGATCAGGCCCTTTCTCCGGTTTCAAACTCGTTGTATTAGGTTTAGACTTTTCCTGACAGTTGCATTGGCATACATTATTGCCATTTTTTTCGCAAGTTTTACATCCTGCATGGCTGTTTGGAGAACTCATAGCGTGTTTAAGAGCTTTAAGTGTTCTGTTTGAATGAGTGAGCTGATTTGAAGCCTTCTCCAGTCTTGTGGAGTATTTATCTGTGTGATAGGAATGTGATTTGCATGTAAGGGAACTGAAACTGGGTGTCAAGGTGTGTCCAACCAATCATCTCTCACGCAGAAAATACTTTCCAAGAACTACTCTATGTGTGTGTGCTCAAATGACACTTACTTATGAGAATCCATCTTATCAGACATGCATTTCTTCATACAAATTGCTGGCACTCGTGCACCTATATGAATGGATAAGATTGTTCCTATAAAATGATGAATTGATAATAATTTGACTGCTAGATGAAAATAGACGCTTTGGACAAGATAACTGATTGTCTTGAATGCTCCAATTTACACTTGTTACCATTTGCAAAGTAGCACTTGTAATAACTGCAATAACTGACTGACAACCCCAGCCTCAGATAAAAGCAAATAAAAGCAAATGCCTGCAAATTAAAGATATTAAAGGCACCATATCATGTAGTTAATGTTGGATCTACCATAGGTGCTGCTGAATCAAAGTTCAGTACATGTAAATGACTAAATTTTGAGTGTAAAATCCCAGTGACAAATAGGCATGTGATGATAACCGCTTTAAAGGTATACCGCAGTTTGGAAAAGTCAAGGTTTTAAAATGTCCTGCTATACCAGTCCTGAGGTATGTGTAAGATTTTTTTGTTTTACTTTTTAAATTTTTTTTATGACAACAGTATCTCCAGCAGAAAAGATCTGCAAAGATGCCATTTTAAACTGTAAATAAATCAGTGTTTTTGAAACTAATGAAGACAGCAGAAGTCAATCATTTATCTGAATTATTTAGCCTGACATGTTTACTGCTCCAAACTATTTTAAACGTTTTTCAAAATAAAATATATTGTTGTGAAACAGGGGAAATTGTTTTAGGTTTTTACTCAGACATTTAAAAAGAATATATAGTAGAGCAGTGACCACAGTACTGTCAAACCGTGATATTTTGATCTAAGCTTATCATACTGATAAAAAACCCAGAAATCATAACACATTTCTCGAGCGTGTGTATTAATTAAAGGATGTTAGCGGACTAGAAAAGACTGTAGAGAAATGAATATACAGACGATATATAGACACTTCATGGCTAATCCATCTTTCAGTTAGAGCTGTATTCTTCTGTGCAGATGTGATCGTCTTCATGATGTCTGACAGGAGCTGAACTCGTCCTGCCGCTGCGCTGAGTCCAGAAACGCTTTTCTTAATTCAATTCAATTCAATTCATCTTTATTTGTATAGCGCTTTTACAATGTAGATTGTGTCAAAGCAGCTTCACATAGAAGATTATAGTGAATGTAAACAGTGTCAGTTCAGTTTTCAGAGATTAAGTTCAGTTCAGTTTAGCTCAGTTCAGTGTGGGTTAATAATCACTACTGAGAGTCCAAACACTGAAGAGCAAATCCATCGATGCGCAGCTCCACAGATCCCGAACCATGCAAGCCAGTGGCGACAGCGGCGAGTAAAAAACTTCACCAATTGGCGAAAGTGAAGAATTAAAAAAACCTCGAGAGAAACCAGGCTCAGTTGGGCACGACCATTTCCCCTATGGCCAAACGTCTTGTGCAGAGCTGCAGTCTAGGCGCAGGAAGCTGGACCTCAGCGAAGACTCGTCTGTCCTTGGAGCATCACAGGAGTCAGTCTCATGTTCTCACTCCATGATGACCACCACAGCAGCTGCTCAGGATACGGCCTGGTCCAGAAAACCTTGGGATCATCTCGTCGCTGGTCTTGGATCGCATCAGTGGCACTGCATAGTCTGAGGGCCTCGAGATGAGTACCCCCAGGTGGAAATACAGAATAAGGAGAATAATTAGCGTAGCTGCTGTTCATAGTGTATATAAACGAGAACCAAAATCATGTGTGGGGCACATCATGCATCATACCGCTATGTAATGCACTGAGTGTATGCTTTGCTAAAAAGATAGGTCTTTAATCTAGTTTTGAAGAGCGAGAGTGTGTCTGAGCCTCGGACATTATCAGGAAGGCTATTCCAGAGTTTAGGGGCCATAAATGAGAAGGCTCGACCTCCTTTACTCGACTTTGATATTCTAGGTACTACCAGAAGCCCTGAGTTTTGAGATGGTAAAGAGCGGGTTGGATTGTAGCGAGACAGGAGGTTGGTTAGATAAACAGGAGCTCGATTATTTAAAGCTTTATAGGTAAGGAGTAATATTTTAAATTCAATACGAGACTTAACAGGCAGCCAGTGTAAGGAGGATAACATTGGGGTGATATGATCATATTTTCTAGATCTGGTAAGAACTCTGGCAGCTGCATTTTGCACTAGCTGGAGTTTGTTAATAGAGGATGCTGGGTAACCAGCAAACAGAGCATTACAGTAGTCTAGCCTAGAAGTCATGAAAGCATGAACTAGCTTTTCTGCATCTGATATGGATAGCATACTTCATAATTTAGCAATATTTCTCAGATGGAAGAAAGCAGTTTTTGTGACAATGGATATATGATTTTTGAAAGTTAAACTGCTGTCTAATATGACACCCAGATCTTTTATAGTAGAGCTAACGCTAACTTTGTATCCCTCTAGTTGCAGGTCGAGTTGTGAGAACTGCTGTGTACAGGATTTAGGCCCAATAAGTAATAATTCTGTTTTGTCTGAGTTTAAGAGAAGAAAATTGTTGGTCATCCAGTCTTTAACATCTTTAATACACTCAGTTAGCTTAGACAGTTCAGACATCTCATCAGGTTTAGTTGAAATGTATAATTGAGTATCGTCTGCATAGCAGTGAAAGCTGATCCCGTGTTTTCTAATAATGTCCCCCAGGGGAAGCATGTATATTGTAAACAGCAAAGGGCCTAAAACTGATCCTTGAGGGACCCCGTACTTTACTGGCCTGACTTGTGAAAGCTGTCCATTAATATTCACAAACTGGTAACGATCGGCTAAGTATGACCTAAACCATTGAAGAGCCTGTTTTTGGACACCTGTAGAATATAAGCGGTCTATGAGAATATTGTGGTTGATGGTGTCAAATGCGGCACTAAGGTCGAGTAAGACTAATAGTGAGACGCACCCTTGATCAGTAGCTAAGAGTAAATCGTTGGTTATTTTTACTAATGCGGTTTCTGTACTATGATGAGGCCTAAAACCTGACTGAAACACTTCAAAAATATTGTTTGTCTGCAGAAATGAGCATAATTGGGTAGAAACAACTTTTTCTAGTATTTTAGACATAAATGGAAGATTTGAGATAGGCCTATAATTAGCTAAGTTGCTCGGGTCCAATTGTGATTTCTTAATAATAGGTTTAATAACAGCTAGCTTGTAAGGATTTGGAACATGGCCTAAAGATAAAGAAGAGTTGATAACATTAAGGAGAGGTTCTCCTGTAACAGGTATCAGTTCTTTCAGTAATTTTGTTGGAATTGGATCTAACATACATGTAGCTGATTTAGAGCTATTTATAACTTTATCTAGCTCTTCCTGTTCTATGGTTTTGGAGTATTGTAGGTTATTTTGATTCAGTTGAATGTTTACTGGATCTGGAGTATTAGGCGGTGCAGAAAGTTTAACATCATCTATTTTCTGTCTAAAGCCTTCTATTTTATCACTGAAAAAATTCATGAAGTCATCACTACTGATTTGCGGTGGGACATTTTGTTCTAAAGATGATCGATTATTTGTTAGTTTAGCAATGGTGTTAAATAAAAATCTAGGATTGTTCTGATTATTTTCAATCAGTTTGCGGAGGTGCTCGGCCCTGGCAGATTTAAGAGCCCTCCTATAGCTGGACATACTGTCTTTGTACGCAATTCTAAAAACCTCTAAATTAGTTTTTTTCCATTTACGTTCCAGAGCACGGGTTGCTGTTTTGAGAGCGCGAGTATGATTATTGTACCATGGTGCAGTTTTATTCTCTCTAGCCTTTTTTAATTTGAAGGGTGCCACAGTATTTAGTGTGCTAGTAAAGATGGCATCCATACTGCTGGTTACTACGTCCAGGTCATTTGCGTTTGCGGGTGTATTTCGAAATAAAGAGAGATCAGGTAAGTTATTTATGAATATTGTAGGAGACTTTAACATCCACGTAGATGACTCCAATGATACACTAGGGCTCGCCTTTATGGATCTACTACATTCACTTGGGATAAAACAAAACGCTGTTGGTCCAACCCATCGCTTAAAGCATACATTAAGTGGTGGACAGAACGATAGTCCTACCAGGGCGGTATATTGGTGCAGATCTGCTAATTTGAGGTAAACGCAGCTTATATAGCAGGAGGTAGTGGTCCGTAACATCATCATTTTGTGGTATAATGTCTACATCAAAGACCTCAATTCCATAAGACAATATTAGATCTAATGTATGCTTTAAGCGATGGGTTGGACCAACAGCATTTTGTTTTATCCCAAGTAAGTGTAATAGATCCATAAAGGCGAGCCCTAGTGTATCTTTGGAGTCATCTACGTGGATGTTAAAGTCTCCTACAATTAGTATTTTACCAGTTTTAACTAGTAAGTCGAAAATAAAATCAGCAAACTCTTTTAGAAAATTGACATAGGGTCCTGGGGGTCTATATATGGTGATTATAGCGAGAGATAACATAGATTTTTGCATAATATCCGGTAGCATAACATTAAGAGCTAATACCTCGAAGGAGTTAAACATAATTCCCTTTCTCTGATTAACATTTAGAATATCACTAAAGATTGCTGCAACTCCACCACCACGACCGGTTTGACGAGCCTCATGCTTATGTGTGAATCATGGAGGAGTTGCTTCATTTAAGCTAATATAGTCATTTTGTTTCAGCCAGGTTTCAGTGAGACAGAGTGCATTTAGATTGTTATCTGTTATTATTTCATTAATGATAAGCGTTTTAGTTGCTAGTGATCTTATGTTTAGGAGACCAAGCTTAACGAATTTTGTATTATCATGTTTTATTGGATTTTCAGCTTTTATTCTTAATAGATTTTTTCTAGAGCACACAGTACGTTTAATTGTTGGTCTAACACGAGGAACAGACACAGTCTCTATGGGGTAAGCTAGACATGTGTTACTGTAATTTAAGCGGGACGAACAAGAGTCTATATGGATAAAATGTGGATTTTGTGAATTTTTACTTACTAGTCAGACAGAGCGAAGCATCTTAGAGATGTTGTCCGACAGCAGTTCAGCTCCAACTCGACTAGGGTGCAGGCCATCCGGACGGAAGAGCCTAGGGCGCTCCCAGAAAAGATTCCAGTTATTGGCAAAGAGCAGTTTCTGTTCATTACACCATGTTAATAGCCATTCATTCAGAGCAAAAAGTCTACTGAACCTTTCATTTCCTCGGCGGTAGGTAGGAAGCGGTCCAGAAACGATGATCTGCGAGGTGCGTCGAACCGTCTCGATGAGGCTCCTGAAGTCCCTCTTCAGGATCTCCGACTGGCGGAGCCCGGTGTCGTTCATCCCCACATGGAGGACAACGGCACCGAGGCTCTCGCCAGCGCTCAGGATACTCGGAATCTGTGCAGAAATATTCTTAACGCGAGCACCAGGAAAGCAAAATGTGCGTACTTTATTACCTGAAGTGGAAGCAGGACGGACGTGGCGGACGATGGAGTCACCGATGATAGCCACATCGTGACCCGTCTCGCGGAGAGGGGCGAAGCGGTTCTCCGTGGAGATCTCGAACACGGGAGGAGGAGACGCTGTCCCCCGGGGCTTGCTGGGCACCCTACGCGGCTGCACCCAGGGGCCGCGGTAGTCGGGTGTCGGCGTGAACGACCCCTGGGCGAGCCGCGTCCTAGGCGCGCTGGGCCTGGACAGAGGTACACGTGGGGTTGAGGTAGACGGAGTGTTACGGCTGTATTGTGCACTTACCTCAGATGAGCGAACTGGAGCGCAGGGCACATCGAGCAAGGCTCTCTGTGCCCTGAGTTCTGTTCGCTTCATCTGCAGAAGACGGATGCGTTAATGCGATAATAGCAACAATAAGAAGAGGAAAGAAACCTGCATTTTGTCATGGCATTGGAGTTTACATAGAGGCCTGTTGTGTCTAATATGAATACAGTCAAGCCATTCACAGATATTGCCAGATAACCACTTTACCTCTACCCGACTTTAACAGCTCATTTGTGAATCTGACTGTCATCCTTTCTTGCATATCATCTTGAACCTTCACGTTGCCAGTTATATACTATTAGTAGCCTGGAGAGGTCCATCATATCGCTTTCTACTGGATGTAAAATGCTCTGCAGTACATTTGGTCATTTTAGAATGTTAAGTTCAAATTCTGGAGTTATTTTGGTGAAAGAAACTGAAAAGTAATATAAGAGTAATGTAACATATTACAATTCTGAGACAAGTAACAAATAACAGTAACAAGTAATCTGTAATGTATTACAGTTTGGAAGTAACTTGCACAACACTGTAAATCAATACACAACAAATGACACACAAAGTGTTGGCAGAAATGACTTTATTTGTCTTTTAATTTCCTCTCATTTGCTTTAATGCCAGTCCAACTCCAAATGTTATTATAACAAAGAAACACACCATTAGCACAACATTATGATAAACATGGAGAAATAGAGATTTTCTTAATTGTGAAGATAAATACAAAGACTAAACAAGAATGGAAAATGTATTTAAAATTAATGGTCAATAAAAGGTAAAATAATAAAAACAAATGCATGAAATTGTTGCTGAATTGAAGAATAAATAATCCTGGGATGTTTAATGGTAGCCCATAATGTAAACTGAGAGACAGTCACCTGTTTCTGAAAAAAAAAAACGAGAAATCATAACACATTTCTCCAAGCGTGTGTATTAATTAAAGGATGTTAGCGGACTAGAAAAGACTGTAGAGAGATGAATATATAGACACTTCATGGCTAATCCTTCTTTCAGTTAGAGCTGTATTCTTCTGTGCAGATGTGATCGTCTTCATGATGTCTGACAGAAGCTGAAACTCGTCCTGGCCGCTGCGCTGAGTCCAGAAACGCTTTTCTTACCACAGATTAAGTACTTGAGGAGGAAAAAAAAAAGTGAACATTAATATTAAATATTTACTAAGCTTCCAAAAAACATTAGATGAATAACTGTTATTGAAAATAATATGCTCTGCATAAATGAGCACACCCCGTTTGGAAATTTTCATCCATTTCTTAGTGAATATCAAAATTTTTATTAAACAGTTATATTCACTAAAATAAGAGTTTGGTCACCGAACATCTTTAGGAATAGAAGGGCATTTAAATTCAAACAAATTATTGGGAAAAAAATACAAACTACAATATATATATATATACAAAATTAATATTTCTTATGTTACTCTTGATTTTACCTGTTTATTAAAATTTATTTTTAAGAAGGTCTCTGGTTTAAGTCTCAGCTGGGTCAGTGTGTGTTTCTGTGTGGAGTTTGCATGTTCTCCTCGTGTTGGTGTGGGTTTCCTCCGGTTTCCCCCACAGTCCAAACACATGCGCTATAGGGGAATTGATCAACTAAACTGGCCGTAGTGAATGAGTGTGTGTGTGTCTGAATGAGTGTGTATGGGTGTTTCCCAGTACTGGGTTGCGGCTGGAAGGTCATTCACTGTGTAAAACATATGCTGGAATAGTTGGCGGTTCATTCTGCTGTGGTGACCCCTGATGAATAAAGGGAATAAGCCGAAGGAAAATGAATGAAGGAGATAGCAATTCAAACAGGTTTGTGCAAATAAAAATCACAAACTGCACCAATTCAACTATTTTCTTTCCATATATCCATAGTCTCTCAAATGTGATCAAGTTTAAGACTTCTGATCATATTTGTCTTTGTTTTTTTGTTTTTGACAGAGTAAGGTTGGTTTCTTAAAAGTTTTAAAACACATTATTTTAACCTTATATCATTTATAACTTATTTTAAGCTTATGTTTTACATTTATGCAAATACATGCATGCACAGAGCTCAGCATGAATGACCTTTTCTATGTGATGCTTTACAATAACATATCTGTTCTAGAGAATGGGTCATTACAATGCATTCTGGATATTTAGGACAAGCCTGATTCTCATTGATGTCTGTTGATTTATAGTACCATACACTCAATAATCTGTATGTGGGTGCATTTACACTATTCTGATGTTGTTTCTCCCATGTAGTTCAGATATGGCCAATGCCACATATACATGTAATCAGGAGAAAATCATTTGCTCTGTTCAGATTGAGACCTTGTTCATGTAGAATGGATCTGATATGAATCTGATACGTGTGCTTGTGTTTGCAGTGCTGCTGAAAACGTTGGTTAAACCAGCCTAAGCTTTTTAGCTGGTTGACCAGCTTGATTTAACAGATTTCATGCATTTCCAGCCTTTTAGCAGGTTTTAGCTGGTCTAGCCGTTAGATTAGTATAATCAAGTTAGATGGCCACCTAGTCATTGGGAACGTGGAGGCAGTGAACCGATGAACTTTTAAATAATCTAAAGCCATATCAATAAAATGACACGTACTGCATATTTCCACCTGCATAACATTACTCATCTCTGCTCTTCTCTCATAACCAATATAGCAATTCTCATTCATGCATTAGTTACTTCATGTCTTGACTGTAATGCTCTTCTCACTGGGCTTCCTTCTAAACTTCTCCAACTGGTTCAGAGCCATGCAGCACATGTCATCTCTAGGACTTTTATATCCAGCATGTTTTATATTTGCATGTATATCTCATGAGCACATCACACCACTTCTTTATTAGCTTCACTGGCGTCCAGTAAAGTATCATCACTTCATAATTATGCTCAATATCTTACTGAACTTCTCCATATTTATACTCCTTCAAGCATTCGATGAGTTTGTACTTATGTATTTAAAATGTTGTCTGGCACTGTTTAATTTTTTGTTGTTTTATTAATTTGTCCTTTTATATCTGTTGATGCTTGTTGTAAGGCGAACATGGGTGGCCATAAAGGCGCCATTTATAAATAAAATGAATTATTACTTGATTGTTATTATTATTTAATAATGGCAAAATAAAACAAAAAATCCTCTGTAGGACTCCAGACACCCTCATTCGTTCCCATAGCTCTCTGCCCTGCCCATTGGCTGCAGTCAGATTTTCACTAGATTTGTCTTACGATTACATTACATATTAGAAATCAACAATAAAATTAAACAGCGGTCTCTTTCTAAATGCTTGAATCACACCAAATCGGCAAAAATGTGCATCTGGTTTGAGCCCCTCGTCTGGAGACTCGTCAGTCTACAGCGATCACTGATTGGCTCCTGTATTAGGTGGCAGTGCTTCATTCGCCATATTGACCGTTACAATTTTCCCCATTCAAAGCTATTCAAGTGACGTGTATTCTGGAGTCTTTGTTAATATGTTTATATTACTGCTGTTTTTATCAAGTCTGATTATAAAAATGACAATTAATTAATGTTGACCATTAGAAGCTGGAGATGTTCACACTCTGCCAACACACAACGGGGTTTAAACCCCCCATAGAAAAGAGATTTTTGCATAATAGCTGCCCATTTAATAATCTCAAAGACCTAGAGGGACAGGTAAAAATGTTACAACTATTCCCAGCCTCCCCTAATAAAAGACAGTTACTCACCTGGTAAAAAAACCAGACAGGAAACCGCACAAATCAAAATCTCCACAACCACAGCTGCAGTCTGGACAGCTGCAGTCTGGACAGCTGCAATCTGGACAGCTGCAATCTCCACAACTGCAGTCTGGACAGCTGCAATCTGGACAGCTGCAGTCTGGACAGCTGCAATCTCCACAGCTGCAATCTGGACAGCTGCAGTCTGGACAGCTGCAATCTGGACAGCTGCAGTCTCCACAGCTGCAGTCTGGACAGCTGCAATCTCCACAGCTGCAGTCTGGACAGCTGCAATCTGGACAGCTGCAGTCTCCACAGCTGCAGTCTGGACAGCTGCAGTCTCCACAGCTGCAATCTCCCCAGCTGCAATCTCCACAACTGCAGTCTCCACAGCTGTCTTCAATATTTGTAGCAACTACTGCTTCTCCAGTGCTGTCATTATCACCAGGGAGATTAGGCCCTTTGCTAGGTTTCAAACTCACTGTAATAGGTTTAGAATTTTTCCGAATGTTGCATTGGCATACATTAATGCCATTTTTTTGGCAAGTTTTACATCCTGCATGGCTGTTTGGAGAACTCATAGCTGGTTTAAGAGCTTTAAGTGGTCTGTTTGAATGGGTGAGCTGATTTGGAAGCCTTCTCCAATCTTCTGGAGTATTTATCTGTGTGGTAGGAATGTAATTTGCATGTAAGGGAACTGAAGGTGGGCGTCAAGACGTGTCAAATCAATCATCTCTCACGCACAAAATATTTTCCAAAAACTACTGTATGTGTGTCTGCTCAAATGACACTTACTTATGAGAACGCCACTTCACACACATTGCTGGCACTCGTGCACCTGTATGAATGGATCAGGTTGTTCCTATAAAATGATGAATTGATAATAATTTGACTGCTAGATGAAAATAGACGCTTTGGACAAGATAAGTGATTGTCTTGAATGCTCCAATTTACACTTGTTACCATTTGCAAAGTAACATTTGTAATTTTACAATAAAAACACAACAATAAGTGACTGACAACCACAGCCTCAGATCAAATCAAATAAAAGCAAATGCCTGCCAATTAAAGATATTAAAGGCACCATATAATGTAGTTAATGTTGGATCTGCCATAGGTGCTGCTGAATAAGAGTTCAGCACATGTAAATGACTAATCCTTGAGTGTAAATTCCCAGTGACAAATCGGCATGGGACGATAACTGCTTTAAGGGTGAACCACAGTTTGGAAAAGTTGAGGTTTTAAAACCGTAAAAATTCCCTGCTATACCGGTCCTGAGGTATGTGTAAGATTTATTTTTTTACTTTTTTTTGTTTTGTTTGTTTTTTAGGACAGCAGTATCTCCAGCAGAAAAGATCTCCAAGCATGCGATTTTAAACTGTAAATAAATCTGTGTTTTTGAAACTAATGAAGACAGCAGAAGTCAATCATTTATCTGAATTATTTAGCCTGACATGTTTACTGCTCCAAACTATTTTAAATGTTTTTCAAAATTAAATATATTGTTGTAAAACGGGGGATTTTTTGAAAGGTTTTAACTCAGATATTTAAAAACAATATATATTAGAGCAGTGACCACAATACTGTCAAACCGTGATATTTTTATCTAAGCTTATCATACTGTATCTGAAAAAAAAAACGAGAAATCATAACACATTTCTCGAGCGTGTGTATTAATTAAAGGATGTAGAAAAGACTGGAGAGAAATGAATATAGACCATTTCAGTGTGGTCATGTCTCTGGCCCATGAACATTTCCTGCTTGTTATCAAACTATTTCATAACTGTAACAGGAGGAAATTCAATCATACCTTAATGTTAAAACAGCTCTCATAACATTATTTATCAATATGTGGCTCTTTTTGGATTATTGGAAGCTGTAGAGATTAAAAATGTAAAACAGGAAATACATTGGGACCATTGTTTTTGTTTACATCCCTTAAAATGGTCTATACAGACGATATATGGCTAATCCTTCTTTTAATTAGAACTGTTTAGCTGAACATTTGTTCATTTTCTTTTTGGCTTAGTCTCTTTATTAATCTGGGGTCGCCACAGCGGAATGAACCGCCAACTTATCCAGCATATATTTTCCGCAACGGATTCACACACATACGCTACAGACATATTAGCCTATTCCCCTATAGCGCATGTGTTTGGACTGTGGGGGAAACCGGAGCACCCAGAGGAAACCCACACCAACACGGGGAGAACATGCAAACTCCACACAGAAACACACACTGACTCAGAGAGGCTTGAACCAGCGACCTTCTTGCTGTGAGGTGAACTGCGCCACCTATATATATATAATGTAAAAACAAACTTATTTTGGATGGGATTAATAATTGTCCAGCCCTAAAAATAATTAAAATGCAAAAATTGATCAATTAGGAAAAGGGTGGAGTAGCGTGGCGAGTCACGTGTCTCCGGCGTGCTCTCATTAGGCGTGAGCGTGTCACACGTGCCGGTGTTTTTCTCTGCGTGCGCGTGTGTGTGTCAGGACCTATTTTATACAGTCATTGGTGAGGACAGGTGTGTGTTCTTCATCTTCTTCTTCTTCATCCGTGTGTGAGGATGGTGAGTGTGGTGCAGTGTTTAATGTCGCGGCTGCTGTGGCCGCTGTGGCGCCGCGCGCAGGAGGAGGAGCAGCGGCTGCGGGAGGATCTGATGCCCGACGGTCAGTGCGCGGAGCCCGGCTGAGGGGAGCAGGGAGAGAGGGGGGTCTGGAGAGTCTGAGCTAACTGTGTGTGTGTGTGTGTGTGTGTGTGTGTGTGTGTGTGTGTGTGTGTGTGTGTGTGTGTGTGTGTGTGTGTGTTTGTCTCTGTGATTGTTTGTTTGTGTGTGTGTGTGTGTGGTTTTGTTTGTGTGTGTGTGTGTTTGTTTGTCTGTGTATGTCTGTAATGTGTGTGTGTGTTTGTTTGTCTGTTTGTGTCTGCGTTTGTTTGTTTGTGTGTGGTTTTGTTTGTTTGTTTGTCTGTGTATGTCTGTGATGTGTGCGTTTGTCTGTGTTTGTGTATGTCTGTCTATGGTGTTTGTGTGTGTGTGTTTTTGTTTGCATCTGTGTGTGTGTGTGTGTTTGTGTGTCTGTCTGTACGTGTGTGGATTTTTTGTGTGTGTGTGTGTGTGTGTGTGTGTGTGTGTGTGTGTGTGTGTGTGTTTGTCTGTGATGTGAGATATGTGTTTTTTGTCTCTGTCTGTGGTGTTTGTTTGTCTGTGTATGTGTGTGTGTGTGCGTGCGTGTGTGTGTGTGTGTGTTGCAGGTGTGGCTCAGATCCGGCAGGTGCGCACAGGTGTAGTGACTCACCTGTGTGTGGATTATGGCCTGATCGATCACTCGGTGTTCTTCAGTCCGGCTGCAGTGTTAGGAGGAGCAGCGCTGGCGGTGGGAGACGCGGTGCAGGCGCTGGCGGTGCGGGACGGGGAACACGGACAGTGGAGAGCCATACGGGTGAACACACACACACACACCACTCCATGACTGACACTTCAATTCTCCTCATGTGTACACCGCCTGCTGCCTCTTCTGTTATTGCCGTTCGCCTTCAGTTGATCGTCGACTTCGAGCAGTAAGAGTTTCGTGTCAGTCGCGTCGTCTTCATTCTCCAATCAAATGAAAGCAGAGGCGGGGTTTCCGCTGTGGTGACAGCAGTGTTTGTGTTGTCATGACGACTACGGAGATTTTTAAAGATGGAGGAGAGACTAGCGGTCGCTGTTTCCAGTTATCTGGAGCTGTAGGACTTCACAAATCACGAATCTGAAATGGCGTCTGAAATGGCCTACTACTCAGTAAAGTCTAGATCAGATACGCGGCCGGCCAGAAGTGCGATATGCACATTTTTATGACGCTGTATAACAATAATTCATATTTTTACAGTACTGTGATGGTTGGGTTTAGGGTTGGGGGTGGGGGGTAGATGTTAATAACATACAATAAATGTCAAATTTAATAAATAATATAAATAATTGTGGTTAACTTCCAGCCGCCACCTTATCCGTTCTAGCAACAACCCTACTACTCAGTAGCTACTGCATTTGAATTTAAACGTACTACTCGGGCGTTAGAAGAGTGCGCTCTATACAGTATGAATGTGAGCAGTATGGATGGAACTCAGACGTACTACATCCGCCATTTTAGTCATGGTCACCTACCTGCGTCAGTTGCGCCACTTCAGGAATTCTCTCGCAGTGCATCATGGGATAGCGTAGCGTCCATTTGATGCGCACTTCAGAATCTCGCCGAAAGTAGTAGGTCATCCGGGTACTTCTCGCAATCGGTTTAACGAATTCTAGGAATTTGTACACCCTACCCGACTCGCATACTGATTTTAGCCTACTATATAGTATGGAAGTATACGATTTCGGACGTAGCTTATAATTAAATATTACAATTCTAACAATATCAACAATATCAGTTGTTGCTAGGGTAACATAACTGCTAAGTTGTCAACACTGTTTGTTTGTTTGTGTGCAGGTGGAGCGGGACAAAGACTCATGGGAAAGCAGCCAATCAGAGTCCAGTCAGGACAAACTGCGCACTCTGATTGGAACAGTGACGTCATGTGATCAAGATGGCGGATATATAAACCAGACAACGTACTTCCCTCGATCGGCTCTGTGTGAAGGTGTGTGGAAATGCTTTTGAAGATAGAGGCGTGGTTATCCATTTGCTGTCTGATTGGTCGATTACTAAGTATTGCGTGTTGTTCTCTGATTGGTCGAGCCCTGATCACAAGCCCAGATGCTGGTAAGATGAGTGTGAATTAGTGATGGGAAACTTGCATCAGTTTTTTTATTTTATTTTATTTAAGAGTCATTTTGTTTAATTTGCAAACTATTATTAACATGAGTTGCTTCCAAACACATCTGCAATCAGCGCAAACGGTGATCACACTACAAACAAGTCAGAAATAGTATACTGTAAGAGGGAAAATAATAATTAGCACACGCATTGTGTTCTCTAACTCTCTGACTCTTTTAGGCTTTAATTGTGGTGTTTTGGTGACTGTCGCTTTAAATGCAAATGAGATTGTGCTCTTTTCAGAAGAGGGCGGAGCTACAAGCGCCTGTGCCTCTATAGCAACATATTCAAACTCTAATGGATAACGGCCATCTGCTTCTCACTCAGGGCTGCTGTTTATGCTAATGAGGGAGAGATGGGCACTAGTGGGCGGGGCTTTCCCCCTCTGATGACACGTACAAAGGGAGAATGTCAATCAAAGTGTTCCTGCAGACTGATTACATCAAGTCTGATTAGAACAAACACAATTAACTCATGTTGACCATTAGAGGCTGCTGGAGATACACACACACACACACACACACACACACACACACACACAACTGGGTTAAACCCCCCATAAGTCATTTCTCCATAATAGGTGCCCTTTAAAGCTTTACGTATCTGTGCAGCAGAGGAGAAGCAGATATAACACTGCTTTAAATAAGAGTTTGTGTGTGTGTGTGTGTCAGGGTTCGAGCCGATGAAGGGTGACTGGGTAACCGCTCATTATGTGGTGTGTCCGGTGGAGTGGAGCAGTGAAGCGAGGGCAGTTTCTCCTCTGCGATATCGCCGCATGGACGGGGTCAGTCAACAACACACACACACACACACACACACACACACACACAAGGCTGCTGAGGGGAATACTGTGGATAAGATTTTTGACAAACTGTTGATCAACTATTAGCCTGACCCGACACTGCAGATCCTGTGATGTGACTATTGTACACACACACACACACACACACACACACACACACACTGTCATGTCGATGCTGAAACCATATATTGCGCAGCCCTAATGTGCAGTGTGTGTGTCTGCAGTCGACAGGATTAAAGTTGTCATAGTTAAACTTGTCCTGTGTTGTGTGTGTGTGTGTGTGTGTGTGTGTGTGTGTGTGTTAGGTGAGTGTGACGTGTGTGCTGAGTAACACTGGTGTAGTGGAGGACAGTGTGTTCTTCAATCTGGACTCGCTGATCGTCCCGCCGGGCTTCAGGCCGTCTCGAGGAGATCTGGTCAATCTGGTGGTCCTGGAGAGCAGTCAGTCTCTGTACAGCTGGAGAGCGCTGTGTATGACGCCGCTGCAGCGCAGGTCACACACACACACACACACACACCCAAACACATGTGCACGCCTATTATACACAGTTGTAGTCAGAATTATTTGCCCCCTGTTTATTTTTTCCCCAATTTCTGTTTAACAGAGCAGATTTCTCCAACACATTTCTAATCATAATAGTTTTAATAACTCATCTCTAATAACTGATTTATTTTCTCTTTGTCATGATGACAGTAAATAATATTAGACTAGATATTCTTCAAGACACTTCTATACAGCTTAAAGTGACATTTAAAGGCTTAACTAGGGTAATTAGGGTAACTAGGCAGGTTAGGGGAATTAGGCAAGTTATTGTATAATGATGGTTTGTTCTGGAGACTATCGAGAAAATATATAGCTTAAAGAGGCTAATAATATTGACCTTAAAATGGTGTTTAAAAAATTAAAAACTGCTTTTATTTTAGCCGAAATAAAACAAATAAGACTTTCTCCAGAAGAAAAAATATTATCAGACATACTGTGAACATTTCCTTGCTCTGTTAAACATCATTTGGGAAATATTTAAAAGAAAAACAAATTCAAAGGGGGCGAATAATTCTGACTTTAGCTGTACGTGTGTGTTTTGTCCAGCAGTGCTCCGTGTTCAGAGCAGAAAGAGCCAGATGCTGATCTTCAGGCTTTACTGCAGGAGAAAGGAGGCCTGCAGGTCAGCCAGCAGAACCCGTGTGTGTGTCTGCTAATGGGAGACTGCAGTGAGCTGCTCATCTGGGTGCAGTGAGTACACACACACACACACACACACACACGCACGCGCGCGTTTCTCTGTGTTTGTTTTTGTGCGTGTATGCACTTTTGTGTGTGTGTTCTCCTGCAACAGGAACTGTGGCTCTGAGCGTCAGCAGCTGCAGCGGTGTGTGTGTGCAGGATGGGACTCGGCTCAGCAGTTCAGCATCCGCTCCGTCAGCAGGTGTGAGGATGGAGGAACTGAAGCTCCACCTGTGCAGATGCTGGAGGAACCGCTGGACATCCACCCTGGACAGAAGATGTGTGTGTGCGTCTGCTGCACCGCAAAGTGAGCGTCTGCACAACATTTACTCACTGCTCACAGAGGAAGTGCTTTAGGGACTTCCTGTGGTCTTCAAAATAAAAGCCTGAAGATGGTTTATTTAAATGTTTTAAACATCATTTGTACGGTTTATTGTTGCAAAGCAGCTTTACAAAAGGTGTGTGCTATTATATTACAATCAAAATCAGAAAGAGTATGGTTTATATATACACGTATAACCTATTTTAATACACATATTTGATCTTCAGTCATGAAATATAATGTACTTTTTTCAAACATGTGATATCCTGTTTCTTTTATCAGCATTATTTTACAGGTGTATTAGTAAAACTAATCAAAGAAAACTTATTATTGTTATTAATTATTATTTTTTTTAATGATGCCACAAAATGACTCAAATCTAAACAGCTCATAAACACCGTCTCACCTGCTGACTGCTGCTATTCCTATAATCTATTTTTATTGCACAATGCAGATCAGACTATTGTTTAGACTAGTTAAATGCTTTAGCTTACACTTCTGGATGTTTTAAATTAGTTGCATAATTAAAATATTTACTTTTGTTTGATGCCATTAATTTGTGCATGTGTGTGTGTGTGTGTGTGTGTGTGTGTAGGACTCTGGGCCGCTCCTCTGAGCTGCTGCTCCTGCACTTCTCCTCCTTCACCATCGGGCGGCGTCTGGAGCTGTCGGTTAGCAGTGTGGAGGAGCAACTCTTAAATCCCAGCATGCCCTACTGCTCTCCATCTGCTCCCCCGCAGCTGCTGCAGCCCCTGCAGGTGCTCACGGTCTCGGCCCCGCCCACACCGCTCAGGTCTGATTTATTAGTCCTACTGTCTGCAGAAGTAATGAGCAGTTTGAGGTCTTTTCCCTCTGAAGTCAACAGGACTCCATCATGTATTGTGTTTAATTTCTGACAGACTCACAAGGCGGCATCTTCCAAACTTCCTAGGGAACTACGCTGTCCCGCAGGCTCTCCGGGAGTGTGTGGAGGCCCAGAAGGATGTGCTGGTGGTTCAGCCCGCTCTGGCTGAGGTCAGACCCCAGTTTATCAGAATTACTGTTTAAAGAGCCCCTATTGTGCATTATTAAGGGGATCATTTAGGTTTTGGGGTCTCCAACAGCAGGCTGATCTGCATGCAAGGGTCACTTTCATTGTCTTATACTGTGCACTTACTGCCAAGCTGCTCTTACCATCAAACATATTCTGTTGGAATGTGGAAGTTTGAATACCGTTAGACAAGACTTTTATAAGGAGAGTATAGGGATGCACCGATCCCGATACTTGGATCGGATATCGGTTCGATATCGCATATTTTTGCTGGATCGGGTATCGGGCTGCTGGTACCGATCCAAATCGATCTTGCGCGTGCGCTGCATTTTGTGTAATTTATAAGCCAACAAAAGCCACGAAGGAAGCCTATTATAAAGCACTAGAAAGTTGTCAAGCAGACCTGCTATATCATAAATGTTTTGAAGCCATTCTAGAGTTTAATGTGAAGCACAGATGAATATTCACGTGGTTAAATTCATGTTCACTTCAGCGTTTCCCGCCGCTGCGCCTGTCAATCATTCTCCATTCATTCACAATTCAAACTGCGTGTCGCGTTCATGACAGCACGAAAAACTTTCTCCAAGACTATTTGTTCTTGTTAGTTTAAATAATCAGTGTGGAAATGCATTAAATGGGTTCATTTTGAGGTGCAACATAGAGATCATTGCTGTTTCTAAATCACGCGCAGTGTCTGTTAGATCAGCAGATCGCATTCACAACACTGGAGTAGGGTTAGCCAGCCTATTATCTCCGCTTCACACACAAAGTAGGCCTACCTGAAACTTTAAATTAGAAAAGGCTCAATAATCATTGGACATCCTCAACGCACTGATTTCTCCCCTTTGTGCTGCTGTTTTGGAAGTGTCCGTATACCGGAGGGCTGCACGCTGTGTCTCAGTGATGCAAGCGCTTCATTCAGGCACCGGCTGCGCAGACGCGACATGCGCCGCTCCGTAAGATTATTCTTATAATAGGCTAAGTTTATGTTATTATGTTCCTTCAGTGAATGTTTGTTCCTTCTTATGTTTGTGCCGCGAAAAGTTTGTAAAGCCTGGCTCACTGTGGTTTAGTTGATTAAATATTAAAAGTGAAAATGACGGCCCGGGGGGCATATGAATTGTCATTAACAGAAAAGTATTTAGCCTAATATAGGCTACTCTGAAACTGTGAATATTTCGCTGTAATTTTATATATATTAACATTTTATTTAACAGACCAGTTTGTGAGATTGTGCACTAAAGCATATAAGCGGACCTTGTTTTGAACTTCACCTCAAATATTCTTGTTTATTTTGTAGATAACTGACCAACAAAAATACATTAAAATAACCAACAAATGATACCAAACGAAATTCGTTTAAAAAAGATAATTTTTCAGACAAAAAATGATTTTACAGACATGCTTTCAGTTTCTCCATCTCACGCGGCTATAGGCGAGGGAATGTTTATTAAGTAAAACTGGCCTCAGACGGTTTAGTTTAGTCTGCTTCAAACCTGCAGTACAATATCAGGCTTTGCTAAAAGGCCGATTGTTTTACCAATGATATGGGTCAATAGTGGTAGCCTATTACAGATCTCAAAGAAAAATCTGAATATTAAAAAGGAAACAGGCTGGACCATATCAGATCAATGTCATAACGAATGCTCAAATAATGTAGCCCATAGTTTATAGCAAGCATCATATTTAGTTAAATTGTGCCATCTGTCATCTTCAGTAGCCCTGTAGGTCTGTTATTTTTACTGAAGAAGATATATTATTTGAGTTAATCAGCAGAACTATAGAAACCATATTATGTTAATAAAAAAATAATAATAAAAAACAGCACAATATCGGGATCGGTATCGGTCGATACTCAGAATTTTAGTATCGAGATCGGATCGGTTTCAAAAAAATGGTATCGGTGCATCCCTAGGAGAGTACTTTGATGGACATTTTTTTTAAAAGGTGCAACCAGGAGGAATCTTAAATTATTTATCAAAAATTGATCTGAAAAATCATATTTAACTTTGAATATATTTTTGTGTGAATTTTATTTATTTCTGTTCTATATATTTGTCTAAGTAACTTTTTATTGTAATACAAATTTGTTTTTATCATGTAATCTTTTTATTTATATCCATTTTGTCATGAAATAGCCATAAGCTGCTGATGTGGCAGTAAATAAATAAATATAATGTGCGTTTATTTTTACTTAATTATCTCAACATCTCCCATATGATTCATTCAGCGATTCATTTGTTCCCAAACCCCGCCTTTGCATGAGGCTAATCTGCTGTGATTGGTCTGATGACCCAGTCTGTTGTGATTTGTCGACTGTGTTCAGCGCGAGATGAAAAGAAACGCCCACCAGGGCGATGTAGCAGCACATAGAGTATATGAGAGCTTAATGCAGGAATGCATCCAAGCAGTGGCAGAAGCTGAACTATTTTCTATTTCCATAATCTTTCATGTGAAGCTGCTTTGACACAATCTACATTGTATAAGCGCTATACAAATAAAGATGAATTGAATTGAATTGAATTTTAAAAATTGACTGGCGCATGTGTGAGGAACAGCTGATGGTGGCCATAGCAAAGACAAATGGTTCAGAAACGCATGTAAATCGGTAAAGAAGCAGCATGCGTCGTGTTTTCATCGTGGTTTTAGACGCAATATGTGAAACGCCTCATACAGATTTAACCTGAGAGATACAAGCACTGATCTATAATGGATGCGTGATTACAAGCTGTGCGGGGGCATTACAAGTTACAACACACTATTAAACACATATTTTGCACAGTACAGAAAATGAGGCGACAATTTTAATCACACTTACATGTCATGATCAGGAGGAAGAAGAAACTGGTTCATATGAACTGTAACCGTTATTGACACACACACAGGACTTAATTTGTGCCGGAACACTCCGCATCCGCCACCTCTAAAATCTGATCCGACACCTCGTTTTACCAATCCTCAACCGCCCTCCTCCCCCATCCGCTGTTCACTTTCACTTTCTTCTGCGACTCTATGACCCTCTTCACTTTTGTCCGCAACACCCCCTCCGTGCTCCCCCGCTTGCGTGTGTGAAACCTCTCCATATTTTGGTAACATGCCGGATCCATTACCCCGATATGTTCCGGGACCTCGCAATTCTCAAATTAGGCACTGCCTACACATAATAGTCTCTAATTAATAATAATAATTCCTCACATTTATATAGCGCTTTTCTGGACACTCAAAGCACATAGAGGGGGAATCTCCTCATCACCATCAGTGTGCAGCATCCACCTGGATGATGCGACAGCAGCCTTTTTAAGCCAGACTACACACCAGCTGATTGGTGGAGAGGAGACCGAGTGATTAAGCCAATTATGATATGGGGTTTGTTAGCAGGCCATGATGGACAGCAGCCAGTGGGCAGATTTGGTCAGGATGCCAGGATTAAACCCCTACTCTTTTTCGAAGGACATTCTGGGATTTTTAATGAGCACAGAGAGTCAGGAGCTCAGTTTAATGTCTCAACCGAAAGACGGCGCTCACTGAGCAGTATAGAGTCCCCGTCACTATACTGGGGCATTAGGACCCACACAGACCGCAGGTTGGGCGCCCCCTGCTGGCCTCACTAACACCACTTGCCTCTGCTGCTCCTTCAATATCAAGCGGCCGACGAATCCTGCGCTGCAGTGTAGATTATTGTATCAACAATCAGAGAAATGACAGGAACACACAGCACACGGTCGGCTATACTGTGGTGTTGTTGTGAAATTTAACCCTTTATTCCCCACATCCGAATCTCCATCTCTCTTGATCAGTCCTGTGCTCCACTAGTGTCTGAAGTGAAAGGCGCGTTCACGTTTTACCAGAACCACATATTTGGTGATGTACCGTATCGACGTTGACTAGTTCAGGCAAAAGATCCGAATCCAACACAATTCATTTACTCGACTCTGAGTCGACTCTTTCGTTAAGGAATCAATAGTTTTAAACACCGTGCACTTTCAGATTGAACCCTCAGCTGGATGTGTTCATCACTCAGAGCTGTGTTACACACTGCATGAAGATCATTAAAAACCCATAATAGGGGCTGTTTAATGATTAAATTAATGAACTGTTCTTTTTGAATTCAGATTATTTAGCTTATGTCGTTGTATAGCTTGTTTTAAGGAAAACTCCCTTAATTTTGACCCATTTCTTAAAGCAAGAAAATATTCATGCTCCTCTAGAAAACCATTTAGGGATGTGTAGATGAATCTGTAAAGTCGTCTCCCTCTGCATCTCCTGTTTTCAAAATAAGAGCGTAAAGCACTTGTGCTCACTGCGCTACAGGACTGGACATCTCTCTTTAAACCGTATTCATAGAAACCGATCTCCTCCTAACATGTGTTGATTGTGGTGTGTTTACGCAGGCGTTGAGCTTGCGGTCGATGCTGCCGCGTTTCTCTGCTCTGCTGTGGCTGGAGGAGCTGCAGGCCGAGAGGGAGATCCGGGAGTTCAGCCTCACTGGCGCCATCCTCAGGAGAGGAGCGGTGTACTTACACCTGGAGGTGCCGGGACTGGCAGAGGGACGCCCCAACCTCTTCATCGGTCAGCAGATTCACTCTTTAATAAATAAAAACATATTTCAGGATCTCCCAAAAGATGTTGAACAGATTCAGGAGTTTTTCACAGTATTTCCTCTAATATCTTTTCTTCTGCATAAAGTCTTATTTGTTTTATTTCGGCTAGAATAAAAGCAGTTTTTAATAGTTTTAAACTCATGTTAAGGTCAATATTATTAGCCCCTTTAAGCTATATTAGTTTTGGATTGTCTCCAGAATAAACTATTATGTTTAGAAATGTGTTAATCTTCTCTTTGTTAAACAGAAATTGGGGGGAAATGATACAGAATGGCTAATAAATCTGTCTGTAATGAGTAATTTAGGAGTCAGAGTCCCCCCCGTTGAGTCTATGGCTCAATATAGTGTGCTGTCGCTTTAATTCTGAATCCTGGTTTCACTTGTTTACTCGTTCATTTATGCCTGGTGTTTTGTACAAACTCAAATTAGCCCCCTTAGTTGAGTTCCAAGGTGTCAAAGATTGGTAATTGAATAATCGTGCCCCATAATCCTCTCCATGTGCGCGAGCATTAAGGGTGAGTGTGTTTCTGGCTTGTTTTCCTCCTGCTGTAGGGGATAAAGTGGTGCTGAAGAAGCCCTGCAGTGGAGGAGTGGTGATTGAGTATATAGCGTACGTCACAGAGGTACAGCACATCTGTCTGCTCATTCTCAATTCTATTCGTTTAGTGTTTTATTTGGCTGGAGGGTTTCTTTTCTTAAGACTGCCATAGTGTTGAGCAGATCTTGTGCTTGCACATGCTGGAAATGACCGCTCTAAACATCTCCAACTCTCACTGCTCACTGTTGGTTCTTGTTTTGTTCCTGATGATCTGTGATTGACAGCTGTCAGTCATAGTGTGTAATAATCGAATATCACAATAACAATGAGATCACTCATCCCCACTTTAGAATTAGCATTTGCTTGTCTTTGTTGAGAAATACAGAGATGAAAGTACATGCAGTATGTGTTGATATCTGTCAGTCATGGTTTGTGTGGGTGATTGACAGCTGTCCGTCATGATGTGTGTGTGCAGATCTCTGATGAGGATGTGAGTTTGCGTGTGAATGCAGAGTTTCAGAGCAGTTATCTGGGAGAGCCTCTGGATGTGGAGTTCAGCTTCAACAGGTGCTGCTCTTCATCATCATCATCATCATCATCACTCTAATAATGAGAATAACCCCACTGCTGTCCCTCTGTGCGCAGGCTGACCATGAGGAGATGCCACTGCGCTCTGGAGCAAGCAAACACTTTGGAGAGAGCAGTAAGAGACTGTAGTGTACACTGTGTCTTTCATTAGGGGGAGGGAGAGTGCTTCTGCAGGTGGTTTGTCAAGCTGACCTGTGTGTGTGTTTGTGGCTGTGTGCAGGTTTGTGTTGTGGTTATTGTAAAGCAGCAGTAGTTGAGATTGTGTGTTTTCTTGTTGAGTTTTATTTCCCAGCATGCTCCAGCTGCAGGCGCCTCAGTGGAGCGGAGAGTGGGGTCCGCAAGAGGAGGAGGACGAGGAGCTGAAGGTGAACACACACACACACACACACACACACACACATGCGCACTGGTGATTGTAAAAAGGTTGCAGTCTTACACCAAACACACACCTGATCTTCCTAAAAGACAGTGATTCACTGTGTCTTAGACGCAGAATTACCCATTATGCTTTGCGTGTATGCGTAAGGAGGATAGTAAGAACTTCTGATCGGCAGCTGATGCGTATTAAGAGTCACATTTGGACGGCTTTGAATCGATAGTTTTAATTTCTTTTACTTTTAACAGCAGAATAATGAGAGAGATATTGTTGGAGAAATTGTTCTAACTCTTCTTGAAAGTCAAGTTTACACACAATAAGATTATTCTGCCTCTGAAAAAGCTCAGATGATGGTGTCAAGGTGTTGGAGGTTTCTGATTGGCTAATTGACAACATTTGAGTTAATTGGAGGCACAACTGTAGAATAGTATTGAAGGAAAACCTCAAACACACTGCTTCCTTGTGGGACAACATGAGAAAATCAACAAGCCAGAATCAACACAAAAGCCAGATTACAATTAGCTAAATTACACTGGGAAAAAGACTAATGTTTGGAGACATGTCCTGTGCTCTGATGGAGCTAAGATTGAACTGTTTGGCCATAATGACCAGTGTTACATTTGGAGGACAAAGGGGAAAGCTTACAAGCCTAGGAACACCATCCCAACTGTGAAGTATGGGGGCGGCAGCATCATGTTGTGGGGCTGTTTTGCTGCAGGAGGGACTGGTCCACTTCACAGCATAGATGGCATCATGAAGAAAGAACATTATGTAGAAATACTGAAGCAACATCTCAAGACATCAGCCAGGAAATTAAAACTTGGCCACAAATGGGTCTTCCAAACAGACCATGACCCTAAGCATACTGCCAAATGAGTTCAAATGGGCTTTAAGGACAACAGAGTGAATGTTTTGGAGTGGCCATCACAAAGCCCTGAGCTCAATCCTATAGAAAATGTGTGGGCAGAGTTGAAAAAGCTTGTGCGAGCAAGACAGCCTACAAATCTGACTCAGTTACAGCAATTCTGTCAGGAGGAATGGGCCAAAATTCCTGCAAACTATTGTGAGAAGCTTGTGGAAGGAGACCCAAAACATCTGACCAAAGTTATACAGTTTAAAAGCAAAGCTAAAGAAATACCAAGGAAATGTGTGAAAACTTCTGACTGTCTAGAAATTAATAAACAATTCTCTCATTATTCTGGCATTTAGCAAATGTAAATGATTTAGGTAATCCTAACAGACCTAAAATAGTAAACGTTTAGTGATTTACCAGCAGACATTTAGTAAAAAATGGTTATGCTCCTTTTAGACTGTCTGTAAACTTCTGGCTTCAACTGTATATAACCAACTTAAACAATTGTACTTCACCTAAATGTTTAAGACACACACACACACACACACACACACACACACACACACACACACACACACACACACGTAGCCTGTACTGTCCCACTGACATGGTAAAGTCTAGATCAGATACACGGCCAGCCTGAAGTGCGACATTCACATCAATATAGCAGCGTTTCATTATGACGCTGTATAATAATAATGAATATTTTTACAGTACTCTGACGTTTGGGGTGGGGGTAGACGTTAATTAAAAACTGTATTGGGTAATTTAATAGATAGCATAAATAATACTCAGTGCAACTACTGTTTTCACCTTGCTGTGATGGTTGGGTTTAGGGTTGGGGTGGGGGGCAGACGTTAATAACATACAATAAATAATATAAATAATTCTCATTAACTTCCGGCCGCAACCATATCCAATCTAGCAACAACCCACTAACACACTGATTAAGTGTCACAAAGTGAAAATAAAGTGGCATTTTGAAATGACAGAAAAACACAAACGCTGGGGAACACTACACAACACGAGCTAAATGAAACATAAACAGCTCCTGATTAGAATCAGCATGTAAATCAGTCAGCAGAGTATCAGTAACAGACCTTTACTGGACATTTTTTAAATTGCACGGCTTACACACCTGCTATTTTGATGCCAGTAATATGGCTGGCTCTTTATAATTGTGTGTGTGTGTGTGTGTGTGTGTGTGCATTGAAGAGCTGCTGAGCACAGTATAACAGCTGACTTGTCAGAAACTCTGACGCTGTATTTCAGCATTTGATCTGACGGCAGACGCTGAATCAGGAGAACGCTTTCGTCTCGCACTTTAACCACATCTCACAGAAGTATAACGGCTTTAACACGCGTCTTTCTGCCCTAAATTAAAGTTTTGCATCACAAAAACACTCCGTAAGCCACTGACAACAGTACTGACACCCCGTTGAGAAACGCTGCTCTGGCTGATGACTGTTCTTAACGGAAGTTCTAAACAGCCTAGTGGAGCGCACTGGTCACTGACAGTTTCAAAACAGACTGCACTCATTTATGGTGTGTGTGTGTGCGTGTGTGTGTGTGCGTGTGTGTGTGCGTGTGTGTGTGTGTGTGTGTGTGTTCAGGATGGTGAGCAGGCTCAGACAGTGACGGGCTCAGTATTGACTGCAGAGATGGTGTCTGTGGCCACACAAACCAAAACGGGTATCTCTGAAAACTACAGGTGTTATTGCCATGGTAACTCTGTGGCCTCACAGCAAGAAGGTCTCTGGTTTGAGTCTTGGCTGGGTCAGTTGGTGTTTCTGTGTGGAGTTTGCATGTTCTCCCCGTGTTGGTGTGGGTTTCCTCCGGGTGCTCCGGTTTCCCCCACAGTCCAAACACATGCGCTATAGGGGAACTGATCAACTAAACTGGCCATAGTGTATGAGTGTGTGTGTGTGTGTGTGTGTGTGGGTGTTTCCCACTACTTTTCTTCAGTTGCAGTACATTGAGCACTGTAGTTAAACCATGCAATGTCATTTAACAATAATGTCCTCCTCAAGTTGTAGTTTAGTGTGTGTGTGTGTGTGTGTGTGTGTGTGTGTGTGTGTGTGTGTGTGTGTGTGTGTGTGTGCGCGCAGATCTGAGCGTGACAGAGAAGCGCATCCCGAACCCTGGTCAGTTCTTCAACCCGGATCTGAACGCGGCTCAGAAACAGGCTGTCAGGCACATCCTGAGCGGAGAGAGTCGACCCACACCGTATGTGCTGTTCGGACCACCCGGCACCGGCAAGACCATCACACTCATAGAGGCCATCCTGCAGGTCATTCTGCACGCAACACAAACACACACACACACACACACACACACACACACACACACACACACACACTGCAGTCATACAGCACATTTACACTGCAGCTCCTCATCTAGCGGAGGCTTTACTCCAGCACTACTCACAGATGAGGATTACAGATGCAGACCGCAGCAGCCTTCAGATGCCCTGACAACTCTGCTGTAGTTTACAGTGTGTGTGTGTGTGTGTGTGTGTGTGTGTGCGCGCAGGTTCATCACCGTATCTCCTGCAGTCGTGTGCTGGTGTGTACTCCCTCTAACAGTGCAGCTGACCTGATCTGCATGCGTCTGCATCACAGCGGCTTCCTGCACAGCGCCAGTCTGGCTCGAGTCAACGCCACCTGCAGATCAGAGGAGGTACTGCTGCTGTTTAAATCAATCACGATCAGTCAATGACGCAGTTCAGTCTTCTGTCTGTAATATAATGGTGAACAATCTGAGCTGAAGCGGACTTGGGGGAGCTTAGAACTAATAGAGATGGGTTGCTAAAGACTTTAAAGTCTGTGTGAACTATGTTGATGAGCTTCCAACTGAATATTGAGTAGGGGGTGGGGCTTTCAGTATGTTGATGAGCTTCCAACTGAATATTGAGTAGGGGGTGGGGCTTTCAGTATGTTGATGAGCTTCCAACTGAATATTGAGTAGGGGGTGGGGCTTTCAGTATGTTGATGAGCTTCCAACTGAATATTGAGTAGGGGGTGGGGCTTTCAGTATGTTGATGAGCTTCCAACTGAATATTGAGTAGGGGGTGGGGCTTTCAGTATGTTGATGAGCTTCCAACTGAATATTGAGTAGGGGGTGGGGCTTTCAGTATGTTGATGAGCTTCCAACTGAATATTGAGTAGGGGGTGGGGCTTTCAGTGTGTTGATGAGCTTCCAACTGAATATTGAGTAGGGGGTGGGGCTTTCAGTATGTTGATGAGCTTCCAACTGAATATTGAGTAGGGGGTGGGGCTTTCAGTATGTTGATGAGCTTCCAACTGAATATTGAGTAGGGGGTGGGGCTTTCAGTATGTTGATGAGCTTCCAACTGAATATTGAGTAGGGGGTGGGGCTTTCAGTATGTTGATGAGCTTCCAACTGAATATTGAGTAGGGGGGGGGGCTTTCAGTGTGTTGATGAGCTTCCAACTGAATATTGAGTAGGGGGTGGGGCTTTCAGTATGTTGATGAGCTTCCAACTGAATATTGAGTAGGGGGTGGGGCTTTCAGTATGTTGATGAGCTTCCAACTGAATATTGAGTAGGGGGTGGGGCTTTCAGTATGTTGATGAGCTTCCAACTGAATATTGAGTAGGGGGTGGGGCTTTCAGTATGTTGTGCTTTCAACTGAATCTGAATATTGAGTAGGGGGTGGGGGTTTCAGTATGTTGTTCGTCCTATTGAAACTGATTATTGAGTAGAGGGGCGGGACTTTCTGTATGTTGTGTGTCCAACTGAAACTGATTATTGAGTAGGGGTGGGGCTTTCAGTATGTTGTGAGTCAAACAAACTGAATATTGAGTAGGGGGTGGGACTTTCAGTATGTTGTGCGTCCAACTGAATATTGATCAGAGGGGCGGGGCTTTCAGTATGTTGATGTGCGTTCAACTGAAACTGAATATTGAGTAGAGGGGCGGGGCTTTCAGTATGTTGATATGTGTCCAACTGAAACTGAATATTGAGTGGGGGGCGGGGCTTTCAGTATGTTGATATGTGTCCAACTGAAACTGAATATTGAGTGGGGGGCGGGGCTTTCAGTATGTTGATATGTGTCCAACTGAAACTGAATATTGAGTGGGGGGCGGGGCTTTCAGTATGTTATGTGTCCAACTGAAACTGAATATTGAGTGGGGGGCGGGGCTTTCAGTATGTTGATATGTGTCCAACTGAAACTGAATATTGAGTGGGGGGCGGGGCTTTCAGTATGTTGATATGTGTCCAACTGAAACTGAATATTGAGTGGGGGGCGGGGCTTTCAGTATGTTGATATGTGTCCAACTGAATCTGAATATTGAGTGGGGGGCGGGACGTTCGGTATGTTGATGTACTTTCTGATTTGAGAATTTGTAGATATTTGGACTAGAAACGAGACCAATACCACAAATAAGGAAAGCATTTTCATTGCAGTGAAGCGGACCCAGAAGTGTCTGTTTTTGAAATCTGCCTCTGCCATGTGTTAAGCCTCGTGTATTGTGTTGTGTTCAGTCTATGTCGGAGGAGTTGCGTCAGTACGCTCGAGCTGGAGAAGATATCCGACATGCTAGTTTTCACCGTATCGTGGTCAGCACCTGCTCCAGCGCTGGAATGTTCTACCAGATTGGCCTGCGGTAAACACACACACACACACACACACTTTTACACACTTTGAAATCACTTGACTTAAGGGTTTCTGTCCTCATGTTGAACACAAAAGAAGATATTTTGAAGAATGATGGAAACAGGTTGTCATTGATATTCATGATAGGATCTAAAATATTATGGTAGTCAGTGGCTGTTTTCCCCCAGTATATCTTCATCTGTGTTCAACAGAATTTAGTTTTGGCTGAACTAACAGAAACAAAGCGTCTGTTTGCTTCCTGAATGAATCTTTCTGAATCAGTCATTTGAGTCAGGGTTCAATGATCCATCCAGGAAAACGGTCAATTGCTTTTTCTGAATGACTCCTGACATCGTGTGTGTGTGTGTTTCAGTGTTGGTCACTTTATGTGTGTGTGTGTTTCAGTGTTGGTCACTTCACTCATGTGTTTGTGGATGAAGCCGGTCAGGCCACTGAACCCGAGACTCTGATTCCTCTGAGTTTACTGTCTGAGACCAGCGGACAGGTCAGATCCACTGCCTTTGTGTTCAGTACATGTTTATATTTTTACATATGCACTTATACACACACACTTGGGCAAGTCAGGGGAATTAGGCAAGTCATTGTCTCCAGAACAAACCACTGTTATACAATCCAACACTAATATTGCTGAAGGGGCTAATAATATTGACCTTAACATGGCTTTAAAACTATTAAAA
>LR812520.1:388320-508320 GCA_903798195.1 Danio kyathit
GTTTATAAAGTGGGGATCAGAACTTGTTTCCAGTGTTGAGGAGTTCAGTTCTGATGTGATGTTTGACTTCTAATCATTCAGTGGTGTGTGTGTGTGTGCTCCTTGTGTATCTTACATTGTGAGCACTAAATGTCCCCATAAGTATAGCAATAGCAGTAACCTTTGACCTTGTTGGGATGTGTTGTAGTGTTTTTGCTCTCCGTGAGGTAAAGCACTCCTACACTTCTAATCCTCCATTCAGGCTGATGCAGATGGTTTGCTGTGATGGTAGTTTCAGCAGGAGAGAGTATAATCTACAGTCTGTAGTGTTCTCACCATACTGGAAGTTCCACCTTCAATATGAGACCTTGGAAAACATCAATATTTGATCCCAATTTCAGCACGTGAAGAGAATACAAGCAGCATTCTAGCAGAAGCGTTCAGTGTGTGTGGCTGAGCTAATGACAGATACAGTCAATAAAGGCTTTCATCCCAACAGACTGAAGGCTGATTTCTGTCCGCTGTTCTGGGAAGGAATATGTCCTTCATTTGGTTCTCAGATTCTTGTTCTTTATTAAAAAAGTCTGCGTCATTGTCCTCAGCCCAGTTGACCCTACAGCTTTAATCGTTTTGTTCTGCTGAACACTGTTATTTAGAGAACAAACACTTCAGAAATGGCAGGTTTCAGCGGTGATCGCTCACATCAGTTAATTAAAAACATCAAATTATAAATGCATTCATTTTCCTTCAGCTTAGTCGCTTTATTAATCAGGGGTTGCCACAGTGGAATGAACCGCCAACTTATCCAGCATATGTTTTACACAGCGGATGCCCTTCCAGCTGCAGTCACACACACTCATACACTACGGCCAGTTTAGTTGATCAATTCCCCTATAGCGCATGAGTTTGGACTGTGGGGGAAACCGGAGCACCCGGAGGAAACCCACACCAACACGGGGAGAACATGCAAACTCCACACAGAAACACACACTGACCCAGCCGAGACTCGAATCAGAGACCTTCTTGCTGTGAGGCGAACGTGCTACCCACTGCATCACCGTGCTGTCTATATAAGTTCTACAAATACAGTTGTCCATGTGTTGCTGTCAGTCTCGTCACATTTGCATTAAGTTAAACATGAAGTGTGTGCAGTTTAAGGCTGAGACTCGAGCGTCTGTTCTATTATTGCCCGGTCACATTTCTTATATGTGAAAATTTTAATTTGTGAAATATTCCACCAGAAACAAAGTAAAAAGGGAAAAAATGTAGACTCCATATTGCTTATTTGAAATAAAATGAGATTTTACACCATGTCAGCAGTCCTTAGAGTAAAAGGGAGCAAATTACTAGTGTAAGCCTAAGTGTGTGTGTGTGTGTGTGTGTGTTTCAGGAGCCGTGTTTCAGTGCACTGCTGCAGTACTCGTATGATAACCGAGCGTTTATCGGCTGTGATCCTCCTGTGGCTCTGCAGGCCTCATGAAGGTGAGATTCTGATTTATTCATTCACACACACACACACACACACACTCTGCAAAAATGCTTTTCTTTCTTAGATATGTTGAATAGAAACAAGACTAGAAAATGCTTCTTGACTTAAGAACAGACAGACTAGCAGAATATATAGTCTTGTGTTCAGAAGAGTCAGAATGAAGTGTCTCCTATCTGAATTCAGATGATGTTTAATGAGAAACTCTCTTCATTTCTCCTCATTATTTCTGGAAACAGCACTATATGTTGTGCTTGTCTAGTAAATGCTGGCTGATTGAAGAGTTTGTAGATATTTGGACTAGAAAGAAGACTGCAGTGTAGATCTACAGTAAACACACTGATCATTAAATGTTTTCCAGGACTCTCTCAGAAGACGCCAGATCATCAGAGTGTTGTGATAATGTATCTCTGACTTAATCTTTTTGTTGATGTTAATAAATATTGAGTGATTTATCCTGTTAAAGCGCACTAATGGAGCACAGAAGTGCCTGTGTTTCTCACTGTTGTTGATTGAAATGTTGAGAATTAAATCATTTGTGTAAGAGTGTGACGTGTTGGTGTTACTGTGCGTACAGTAGATCTGCGTTTCTCCTCAGTGACGCGATATACAACAGTGTTTAATGCTCATATTAATAGCGTCTGCTTTAATTATATGCTGTTTCTGATTCAGCTTGAGGACAGAAACTGATCAGACTGATATGAAGAGCTGCTCTTAAAGGGACCGCTCACCTTAAAATAGTGTTTTTTTTAGTTTAGTTGAACACAAGGGAAGATGGTTTGAAGAATGTTGTAAACCAGTAACCATTGACCTGCATACTATTTGTTTATCCGGCTATGGAAGTCAGTGGTTACAGGTTTCCAATTTCATTTTAGCCTTTGTTTTATGTTCTTTGTGATCATTTTTGCTGTTATTGACTATTTTAACACGTGTTTTGTGGAGTTTACACTGATATTAACATCATCATTCTCAAAAGCTGGTGCTTTTAAAGGTTTTGTAATATAAACACTCTTGAATTCTCCAACCAGAACACTGATGTTGACACTCATTTACTGCCGCAGTACACACATTTCCCTCTGTGATGCCAGTAAAGTGGTGGCGAGATCTGTTTGGTTTGTCATTCTTCCAGTTTTCTTTTGTGTTCAGCAGAATAAGTCTATATAAACACTCTGAGGGCGAGTCTGTGATGACAGAATCATTATTTTTGTGTGAACTGTCCCTTTAAGGCACAGGTGTCAAACTCAGTTCCTGGAGGGCCGCAGCTCTGCACAGTTTAGTTCCAGCCCTGCTTCAACACATTGAAGCCGCAGTCACACTGGACTTTCCTCCCCATAGACTTCCATTTATACGCACGTGAATGCGTCAAGACTGGAAACACAAGGTCATGCGTCGAGTTTGGCAGTTCACTGCGGTGCAAAGTTCAAGCTTGGTGAACTCTGACCTGCCCAATCGCATCACTTGACTGTGTGTGACCAATCCAGGATCAAAACATGACCTCTCTGAACAGAAACATGGAGCAATTGCTCGCTTATTTAAATGTCTAATCATCTGGTTTAACCCCGCCCCTTTTCACAGCGACGTACGACAGAATTTCACAAGCTCAAACTCTAGTGTGACCGCAGCTTTACCTGGAGGTTTCAAACAAGCCTGAAAGACTCTGATTAGTCTGATCAGGTGTGTTTAATTAGGGTTAAAGCTGAACTGTGCAGAGCTGCGGCTCTCCAGGAACTGAGTTTGACACCTGTGGTTTAGGAGCACAACAGTGTTTTAGGGTTGTTGCTAGATGAGATACAGCTGCAGCTGGAAGTTAATGATAATTATTTAAACAAAACACTGAGGAAGGTGAGACTGATCAGATATAATAAGTTCATTAGTCTGTGAAGGTAAAAGAAATCGTAAACGAATGCCTAATTAGCCTTTAAATGTCACTTTAAGCTGAATACTAGTGTCTTAAAGAATATCTAGTCTAATATTATGTGCAAAGAGAAAAGAAATCAGCTGTTAGATTCTTAAGAACAGCGCATGAGATACGTGTTAAGTCCTGGAAAGGTGAATCCTTATAAAATAACTGTAAAGATTAAAAAGTATCTGCAACTTTAATTTGATGATTATAAATATTTATTAAGTGTCTTTTTGTTTTGTGCAACTCTTAAACACAATTTAATATACCTCAGTTAATCTGCGTTTGAGTCCATTACTGAAACCTGCTCCAGCCTGTAATTAGACTCATATTAATCTCTCTAATCAAATAAAGCACGATGGTAAACTGAGAGATGTGCTGTTTCTCCCAGACCACACGTCAGCTCTGCTTTATTTAGAAGCGCTTTATACAATACAGAGTCATGTCAAACAGGAGGAAAGGCGTCAAAACAAGAACTAATAACCGTGTTCAACTCAATTAAAGAAAGAAGCACCTTTAACAGAAGACAGTATTCAGTTCATTCACTCTGCCTGACACACACACACACACACACACACACACACACACACACACATTATTTCGAAAATAATAAAATCAGGGTGTTTAATGGATTTTATGTATGAACAGCTCAATAAAAAAATTAAATAAAGGGACAGAAATGGTAATAATCTGCTTTCACAGACGCTCTCCTACAGAGGAACATCATTCATATGGTTTACTGCTCACATTAAGAAAAGCACTGCTCATATTAGCGCTCTTATTATTTTGACCATAAATAATAACCTCTTCACGCTGCTTTACAATGAGGTTTCATTTGCAGTTAATGTATTGCTGACGAGCTGTTGAACTATTAGACGATCACGCACACCTGATGAGGATAAACCAGTGTTCATTAGCTGAAAATAACCTCAGAATGTTCATCAGCCAATCAGAATCAAGCTGTAGTATAAACATTAATGTATTTACCAACATGCACAAACTATATATATATAAAAACAATATTTAATCCTATTTTACCATTGTTAGTTGGTTAGCGATAACAGCCACTGCAGGGTCTAATAATGCTTTAGGAAATGATTAATAAATAAATATTGCTCATGTTAATAAATACATTAATCAAACATTACAAAACATGGGAAATGTGCTCAAAATTCTCTTTCAACAACACTGTGATGTTTAGATTGACCCGAACATCGTCTTAAAGGCACAGCACAACTAAAAACAATGAAAATCTACTCACATGGTTGTAAGGCAGGGGTGTCCAACCTCAGTCCTGGAGGGTTCAGCTCCAACCCTAATTAAACACACCTGCACCAGCTAATCAAGCTCTTACTAGATACTAGAAGCTTCCTGGCAGGTGTGTTGAGGCAAGTTGGAGCTAAACTCAGCAGGACAGCGGCCCTCCAGGACTGAGTTTGGACACCCCTGTTGTAAGGTGTTATGAATTTCTTCATTTTGTTGAACCTATACCTGATGCTACAGTATTGTATTTTTTACTGTGGTATGGAAGTCGGTGGTTACAGGTTTTAAATATTCAAAGGGTGACCTTTTTGGGTTCATTTTTAATTGAACTGCCTTTAAATCTGTACATTTTTCATCAATGTAACAAATGTAAAGGGACATGAAGTCGCCTGTTGCAGGGAAAAAAATATGGAAGTGTTTCAGCATTCTTCGAAATATCTTATTTTGTGTTCAACAAGAGAAAAAAGAAACTGAAACCTATAAAAAGGAGAATTAATGATGACTGAATGTCCATTTGCTTGGAGGGTGAACTGTCTCTTTAAATCTTCTGGTGATTTAAAAAGGAACTTTAAAGAGCCAGTACACCCAAAACTGAACACAGTAAGAATACATGACGTCCCCTATAGTAGGTGAACAAATATGATTCTTTAAAAATTCCAGCATTCTTTAAACTATCTTCTTTTGTGATCAACAGAATTTTAAAAATGGAGTATAGTTGATGACAGTGTTCATTTTGGGTGAACTGTCTCTTTAAATCTTCTAGAGAATAAAATAAACTTTTCATCAATGCAAAAAGCTTAAAGGGACAGTACACCCAAACATGAACACAAACTGCAGGTGCTAGGGTAATGTCACCCAGAGTAAAGATAAATAAAATACAGATTTTTTTGTGTTCAAAAGAGGAACCTCACAGAAAGGGAGAAAAAAAAGACAGAATGCTCAGTTTAGGGTGCACTGTGCCTTTAAATCTTAAGACTTTTCATCAATGCAAAAGCTTTAAATTGACAGTGCACCCAATAATGAGAGAATTAAATAACTTGCTCAACACAAAATAAGAACACAGACTGATGTCAGTCATAGTAGGTTTGAAATTATGGGAGCATTCTTCAAAATATCTTCAAAAAACTGATAAAAACGAACAGATTTTTGGGTGTACTGTCCCTTTAAGTAGTGCTTTTCTCTATGTTCTGGTAAACTCTGTTCCACTCTCTCTCTCCCTCTCGGTCTGTCTAGTGCAGGAGTGTCCAAAAAAAGTCCTGCAGATTTTGGCTCCAACTTGCCTCAACACACCTGCAAGATGTTTCTAGAAAGCCTAGTAAGAGCTTGATTAGCCAGCCCAGGTGTGTCTGATTAGGGCTGGAGCTAAACTTTGCACACACCGGCCCTCCAGGACTGAGTTTGGGCACCCCTGGTCTAGTGTTTGTGCCTCTTCTGGTGTCTTTTCAGGTGTGCAGAGAATGGAGAAGAACAGAATGTTATTGTTGTGGGTGAACTGTCCCTTTAAACCTTCTAGAGATAAATCATAAATGCAAAAACTTTTAAAGAGACAGTACAAACAAAACAATCTTGAACAAAATATGAGTGCAGGTTGATGTCACCCAGAGCATTCTTCAAAATATCTTTTGTGTTCAGCTGAATTACTGTTTATTTTGGGGTGTACTGGCCCTTTAAGCAGTGCTTTAAGCTATGTTCTGGTAAACCCTCAGTTACACACACACACACACACACACACACACACACTGTCTAGTGTTTGGGCCACTTCTGGTGTCTCTTGAGGTGTGCTCACACCTGAAGGGCATCTCTCCAGCGTGGTACAGCACCAAGTTCTTGACAAATATCCTTCCATTTAACACAAAAGAAGATATTTCGAAGAATGCTGGTTGATGTCTCTAATAGTGGGGAAAAAATACTATGAATGTCAATGGGTGAACAGAAGAAATAATAAATGAAGACAGAACCATTGTTTTTGGGTGAACTGTCCCTTTAAATCTTCTAGAGCTAAAAAGTTTATCAATGCAAAAAAAATTTAAAGTGACAGTACACCCAAAAATGACAACAAAACCTTGTTGAACACAAAAATAGGAATATAGGCTGATTTCACTCAGAGCAGGACAATAAATTATGGGAACATTCTTCAAAATATCTTCTTTTGAGGTTTAAAAAAAAATCATAAAATGGAGAATAAATTATGACAGAATTAATTTTTGGGGGTGAACTGTCCCTTTAAACCTTTGGGAGATAACAATTAATTTTTCATCAATGCAAAAAACTTTTAAAGAGACAGTACACTCAAAAAAAAAAACAATCTTCAACACAAAATACGAGTGCAGGTTGATGTCACCCAGAGCATTCTTCAAAATATCTTCTTTTTTGTTCAACAGAATAACTGTTTATTTTGGGGTGTACTGCCCCTTTAAGCAGTGCTTTTCTCTATGTTCTGGTACACCCTCAGTTACACACACACACACACACACACACACACACACACACACACACACACACACTCTCTCTCTCTCTCTGTCTAGTGTTTGTGCCACTTCTGGTGTCTCTTGAGGTGTGCGGAGAGGATGAACCTCTGCCCGCACTGCTCACACCTGAAGGGCATCTCTCCAGCGTGGTACAGCACCGGGTTCTTGAAGTTGCAGACCTGGATCAGCTTCTGGTCGCTCTGCAGACTGGGCTGCGGCTTCTCGCTGGTGTGGATCTTCATGTGGCTGGTGAGATTCCCCTGGTGCCTGAAGTTGTTCCCGCACTGCTGGCAGGTGAAGGGCCGCTCGCCGAAGTGCACGATGATGTGCTTCTTCAGGTCTCCTTTGCGCGTGAAGCTCTTGTCGCACTGCTGGCAGGTGAAGGGCTTCTCCCCGTTGTGGATCAGCAGGTGGTTCTGGAGGTTGATCTTCTGTGTGTAGCTCTTGCCGCACTGCAGACAGACGTACGGCCGCTCGCTGTGCACCGTCATGTGCTCCTTCAGGTCTCCTTTACGCCGGTAGCGCTGCCCGCACTGTGGACACGGGAAAGACTTCTTAACGTCGCCGGGGTTTTTATCATCCGGGTTTTCTGCAGTGCTGAGGCTCTCCGGTTCCTCCAGCTCCTCGCTCTGAGACACGCTCTCCAGCTCCACAAGCTCTAACATCAACACCGAGAGGAGAAGAGAGGGAGAGTTGTGTTAGAAAATTCACTAGTAAATAAAAATGACCCTCATTTATTTTCCTTTGGCTTAGTCCCTTTATTCATCAGGGGTCACCACAGTGGAATGAACCGCCAACTATTCCAGCATATGTTTTACACAGCGGATGCCTTTCCAGCTGCAACCCAGTACTGGGAAACACTCACACACACACACTCATACACTATAGCCAGTTTAGCTGATCAATTCCCCTATAGCGCATGTGTTTGGACTGTGGGGGAAACTGGAGCACCCGGAGGAAACCCACACCAACACATGCTAATTCATACTGAATATTCAAATGAGCGGTGTAAACAACAGAGGGACTGTTAAATGAACACATGTGCGAATATAAAAACACCTTTACCTCAGTTGATTAATAATAATTATAAACAGAGCTATAATTCATCATGAGCTTCATGGAAAGTGCTAAATTACCGGGTTGTTCCGCGTTGTTCTCCTCATTTTTGACTCTGACAGGCTCCAGATCAGTCACATCCACGATCTCCACCTTAATGTAGTCCATCTCCAGCTTTTCCGCGATTAATCTGACATCAACAACACACAGAGCGAACTGAAGAGCTCATCCATCACCGTGTTACACTCCACAACACACACATCCACATACAGCGTTTAAAATGAACACAGCGCTCAGATATTCGCCTTTTAGCGCCACAGACCTGTCGACACCACAGAATTACAGCACTATTACACTCTCAAACGTCAACATTCATCACATATGACTGCTGCAGAAAACCTTTAATAATGCCACTACGCTTTCGGAGCTAAAGGAGAGAAGAGCTTTGAATGTTTTGCACAGTTTTTCACCGCTAAAATGTATAAAAACACAGACCTTTATTCGGCAGACACAGGAGAAGGCGCGGTCGCAGACCTTATGACGCGTGCTCGCGCGTTCAAAATAAAAGTCTCCAAGGAGGATTTTTTGATTTTATTTATTTATTTAACTCGTCTTTTTACTAAATTACCTTCAGTTGTAAAGCGTGGTGACGCATTGCTGCCAAACACATCATTCTTTTACACTCAATTATGTCGTAAATACGAAATCTTTTCTTGTTAAAACAACATCTTTTTAGCTCCACAAACATATATATATATATATATTAGCTTGAAGCTCTATTTTATATGATCGACAATGTCATATAAAATGCTGCTATAATAATGAGCATTATCAGACTTCCAGTCAGCCGCGTATCTAGACTTTACCCTGTTTTGCTCCAATCCTAATCAAACACAGCTGATCAACTAATCAAACTGTTCACGTCTACTATGGACTATACAGAGCTGGAGCTAAAATATGCAGAGCTGTGGCCATCCAGGAATTGAGTTTGAGACTTTTATTGCAGTTATAGAAACACAAGTGTGGAGTCAATCTAGCGCCATAAATATATGAAAGTTTTGTAAACAAAAAATAAAGTTTTGAGCAAAAAAATAAATGCAAATCTCTAAAAATCGCAAAGTGAAAAGTACGTTTTGAGAAATAAAAATGAAATTTGCAAACAAAAAAGCTGCAAATAAAAATCAAGCTGCGCAAAACAACTCAAATATTTACAATTAAACAAAATAACTATATATATTTGCAAAAAAATTGGCTTTTACTGCAGGCACAGACATTTTTTTTTTTTTTTTATTGAACGTATATTAATGTACAACAACTTGGCATTATCAGTACACCTTTACATTACAAGAAAAGGAAACAGGTGCAAAAAAAGAACAGATAATGTGTTACATAAATACTTTTAAGTAACATACATAAAAAAAAACAAATAAATAATAATAATAATAAAATAAATAAATAAAAAGAACTAGGGGTTTTCCTGTAATTTATATTTTTCTATCAAAGATAGAAGACTAATTGCACTTTTTGTTTTCATTATCTTAAGGGATTTAATATACGAAAGAATCTCATTATAAAAAGCACAAAAAATTGGTTTCACCTTCAAATATTTTGATTTATGTATGTAAAATTTTCCAAGCATAAGGATGTTGTTGATTAGGAAGGCATTTTCTTTACTGTCTATTACAAGTCCATAAATTATGTCATTCACATTAAATATCCTTAGGTGTGAAATCTTTGGGTAAAGCCAGTCATAAACATCTGACCATAACGCATCCACAAATATACAGTGAAAAAACAAATGATCGGTTGTTTCAATGTCATCTTGCAGGCCCAGACATACTTGGTGATACTGTGTTTCCAGGTGATGACATCGCTTAAATGGAGGCAGGTCCAGGCCTGCCATAACCGCCCAAATTCCCTTGACTCCGCCCCCTTGTAAAACCACGGCCACAAAGCGAAACGCGCAGAAACGTGAAGTGCAAAGTGAAAACAGCATCGCGAACTCACGGCTGACTAAAATATCAACATGAGCGTTGCAATCGACTGGACGGGTTCTGTAAAGGCAATGCTATAAAATGTTTTGCAAATATATATAGTTATTTTGTTTAATTGTAAATATTTGAGTTGTTTTGCACTGCTTGATTTTTATTTGCAGCTTTTTTTTTGTTTGCAAATTTCATTTTTATTTCTCAAAACTTAACTTTCGCTTTGTGATTTTTGGAGATTTGCATTTATTTATTTGTTTTTTTTGCTCAATACTTTATTTTTTGTTTGCAAAACTTTCTTTTATTCTGCAAGTATATATGGCCCTAGATTAACTCCAAACCACAAGCCTCTTTTGTTAATTGCTGATGTTACAATAAGATCCAAACCACAGAGATTTTGAGGGCGAGAGCTCAGTGATGTAGCAGAGCAGTTTTCCCCGCCCACCAATACTGATTGACAGGAGCATATTAACATTTCTCCAGAGTAACATTTATAAACATGTCCACAGGACAGGATTTGCAAAGAAACTAGAATTAAAAGATCTGTTCAGCTCTCTGTGATCTTCAAGAAGCAGTAAGTGCTGTTTTTACAGAATATTGAGCTCAGTAATTGATAACCGCTGGAGTCAGCACATCTGCATAGTGGACAACTATACACGAGGACGCTTCAATCACACAACAGGACGTCAAATCAGCTTTATTCACATATTTAGCTGTATTGTGGACATACTGTGACATTTGCAGTGAGTAGATGAGCAAAAACAGCACATGTTAAACTGAATTTGACTCAGATCAGTGGTTATTACTGTGGCCTCACAGCAAGAAGGTCTCTAGTTCGAGTCTCGGCTGGGTCAGTTGGTGTTTCTGTGTGGAGTTTGCATGTTCTCCCCGTGTTGGTGTGGGTTTCCTCCGGGTGCTCCGGTTTCCCCCACAGTCCAAACACATGCGCTATAGGGGAATTGATCAAATAAACTGGCGTTGTGTATGAGTGTGTGTGGGTGTTTCCCAGTACTGGATTGCAGCTGAAAAGGCATCTGTTGAGTAAAACATATGCTGGAATAGTTGGTGGTTCATTCCGCTGTGGTAACCCCTGATAAACCCCTGGGGCTAAGCCGAAGAAAATGAATGAATGCATGTTAATCATCAGTTCCAGTGCAAAACATCTCTGCTTCTGGCTTGTATATGGAGTATACGGTACTAATCACACTGGCATTTCTATTAATTTGGGGCAGTATTTCTCCCTGTGAATGACTGAAGACTTGTGATAAGTGAATCTCTTTCCACAGCGATGGCACTGGAAGGGTTTCTCTCCAGTGTGGAGTCTCTGGTGTTGCTGTAAAGTCCCTAACTGTCTGAAGCTCTTCTCGCAGTATGAACACTTGTACGGTCTTTCTCCAGTGTGGATCCTGTGGTGCTGTTTCAGCTCAGGTGACGTAGTGAAGGCTTTCCCACAGTCTGCGCACACAAACTCCTTCACACCCGCGTGTATGTTCTGATGGGTTTTAAACGTGGACAGCCTCGCGAACCCCTTCCCGCACACCGAACACAAGTAGGGCTTTTCTTTAGTGTGGGACATCATGTGGTCCTTCAGGTGAGACTCCTTCACAAACTTCTTCCCGCATTGATCACAATCGAAGGGCTTTTCTCCAGAGTGAATGAGCTTGTGGATCTGGAAGCCGTTCTCCCATTTGAAGCTCTTTCCACACTCGTCACAGGCGAACGGCTTCTCTTCGGAGTGGATTCGCTGGTGTTTATTAAGCGTTCCTAACTGTGTGAAACTCTTCCCGCACTGAGAGCATGTGAATGGTTTCTCTCCAGTGTGGAGTCGAGTGTGAACCTTCAGACTCCCTCTATTTGTGAAGCTCTTCCCACATTCAACACAAGTGAAGGGTTTCACTCCAGTGTGGATCTTAATGTGGCTCCTGAGAAGACCTTTATTTCTGAAGCTCTTTCCACATTGAGGACAGGTGAAAGGCTTGTCAGTGTCTGCAGGCTGAGGTTGTGTTTCTCCAACTACACCATACTGAGATTCCTCCTCCTCCTCCATTATCACTCTCTCGTCTTCATTTTCCACTTTCACTACAATCAAGTCTAAAACACAAAGCACATTCAGAGTTTAGTTTCAGATGACACCTCTATTATTATCTATTAATGAATCTGCAACAGCAGTCTATGGTTCGGGAAATACACTAGAAAGCTTGTTAGAATCATTAGTGAAGAACTACAAGCTAAAGCTCATTGATGAACATGATTTCAGGAGTTGTTAAGTGGTTGCTAGGGTGTTTAATGTTACTAGACAGATGCTAATGCGTTGCTAGGGTGTTCTGAGTGGTTGCTAGGGTACTCTGGGTTGTGACTAGGCAAGCCTCATTTATATGTTTGATCAAATCTTAATACTACTTAATTTTAACACTAACATGCATTTAAGCACGTTTTAGCATTTAGCTAATCATTGTTAGCATGTTGCAAATCATTGCTAGCATGTGTAACATACAAGAAGTCCTAATTGCTAGCATGACTCAATCTAGCCAATCCCCATGTCTCTATGAGGTTCTCATGCTGAGATTTTGCTGTTGTTAAATGGTTGCTAGGTTAGTCGCTTTTGTTGCTATGAGTTGATTGACAGGTTAGAATGATGATACATTAAAGCTTCTTGTCTATTTTAATGATATAAATCAACTCTGATGTCTCTATGGCAGTGCAGCATAAAGATATCAATATGAGACTTTATAATGGGAGTCTATGTGTTTCTTCAGCATTGTAAGTCATTGGGCATGTTTGGGGTGCTCTTGCACTCCAGGGGTACACCTTATACCCCAGTTTAAAATGTAGTTTTACACAGTGTGATAGCCTCTTTAAATGTGGAAGATCACATGTTTCTGGGAATTTCTCTTTCAGAGTTATGATGCGTCAAACTTTGGTCTAATGTAAAGTCAATAGGATTTTTCAGAGATTTCCGGGTCAGTTTTCCAAAAACCGTAAGTTGGATCAGTTGGAAAAGTCATAGCAACCCGAGTCAGACTAGTCTAAAGATCTGCACCAAATTTGGTGGTCATTGCTTAAAAACCCTAGGAGGAGATAGAGTTGAAAATTCTCGTCTAAGAAAAAGGAATAATAATATGTTTATGTAGGATAACAGTATGCTGGGCTATCAAACCAACATAATTAAAGATCACCAACCTCTGTGTTCTTCAGCATCTCCTGTGTTTTCTTCTTCCTCATTAATAATCTTCATTACAACGTCACAGCTCCACATCTGGGGAAAAACATCCACCACTTATTAATCTACACAATTGTTTACACTTCTATTTAATTGAATGATGCAACAAACTAAATGTATTTTAAATCATCAAGACACCAAAGAGCATCAGGAGTCACATTTAACCCTAGGGCTGGTTAGTAATAATAGACTGGATTAGTGTTTATAGCATAAATATATATTAAATTATAATATATCCTCTAAGTATGGGGTCGCAAACTCTAGCCCACGAATGACTTAAAAATATATAAAATATATAAAAAATATAACGAGATTGCCCCCCCAAAATACATATATTTGAATATCATTGTTGTGCAGTCGCTTATAGCCACTTGTGGTTTTGAGCCGCCACCTACAGGATATGTATGGTTGGTATTGCACAATTAGTGCCGTTTAGTTTTACTTTCGGTTTCTCTCAGTGTGCTTAGTTGAGAGTAACACACATGCAGATCATTTCTGTGGTTATATGTCTGTAAGGGCTCTGTTTTTACTAAAGCTCTATTTTTGTAAATATTTAAAGGTCCTTCTGTTATTATCAGTTTTATAGCGCCTGTATTTTGTTGTACAAACACTTCTTCATGGCTTACACCTCATGCTGGTGGTGAACAAATATGATCAGTTTGCTAATATTCGATACAAATTGTCTTATTTAATAGATTTTCTTCATATGTTTATTACCATTTGTATAAAAACTGTGTACATTAATACAATTTAATGTCAAGTTGGTTAAATTAAACGTGTAAAAGTGAACTTTTCTTTTAAAATGAGCATTTTTTCTGTGTGTTGGTTTAAATGTCACTGAAATGGGTTCTTGTCATTGCCTTTAAAGTGAAATAACTGCATAAACACAGGAGGAAAGCTGAGGAAAATGCTCATTTTAGAAGAGCATTCCTGATGCCACTTACAGGTTTCTGCATCTGAACTCTTAATGTGTTTATAAATCAGAGGTTTACTACTCTTACACCTGTTCAGGATCATATCGAATGCAGAATCAGTAAAAACGAGACAGTGTTTTAGCAACATTAGCTGTAGTGCTAATGAGGACATTATCTCCGTCAGCAAAATATTACTGCTGAACTATTGATGTTTTCTCGGCGAATCTCCGCTATTTCTACTTCACAGAAACAATATAACACAGACACTGCTGTAAATATCATGAAACGAGAACAATAATAACAGAGTTTACCTAAAACCAGCAGAGCTATTGTTTATCCCCTTCTTCTTCGTGTTGTTATTGGCGGTTAAAGCAGAAACAGCAGAGCAGCGCTATCTGCTGGACTGGAGGAATGAGCGCCACTTTAGGAGAAACACAAATACACCAAAACAACTAATGCTAAACATAAAGACAAGACATAAATGATACAACCGAAGGCAGGAAAACATCAAAAGTGTATTTAAATATATTTAAAGCTGTTTTAAACCTCATACTACACTGAAAACATAAGGAAAAAAACACCATCAGTAATTTTACAATCCTATTTGATCTCAGATTGGTTATTTCTGACAGTAAAATAGCTCTGCTTTAACAAAAGTCTTTATTGCTATTTGCATCAAGTCAATAAAAAGGTTTACTATAAAGCTGCTCAAAATTAAACAAAAATTAGTAGTGTTTCTATGGCAACAATATAAAACCTGGGTCCATATCGTGAAACACTTAGTGATCTCCAACACAGATTATTTGCAACACCTCTGAATTATTGTCATTCATAAGGGGAATTACCCTTTAGGTGTCATACTGAAAAAAAAAAACAGGTGAAGGTCTTGTCACAGGTCCTGGGCAAGCAGCACCCTCCCGCTCTCCCTCGTGAAGCAAATACAGAAGAAACTGAAACTCGGCTAGTCCTGGCTCCATAACAGAGCACATTTCTAATGACCCCAATAGTTAAATTGACCAACTTTACAGCAGAAAATCAGCTGTTTACAGCCTGCTACAAAGAGCGATCTTGGCTCATATAGGTAATATCACCCTTCATGACAACTGTGAGGGGGTGATGTTTTTATAACTCATCCGTTTCCTTTATATTAGGTTATATTAAGTCTGCATAATTAAGGGCGTGGCCACTTGAGTGACAGCTAGGTTATCGTCTGTTCACCTCAGCTGATTCCGGCTGATTTGCTGCTGAACTTGGCGTATACGTTGTATGTTTGTGTTGCTTTATGTGGCTTTACACAGTCAGTTGCCTTTTGGGATTATTTCCTACAATGATCAGATGATATGGCATGCTGTGTGCACTTAATTGTGCTCTCAAACCATTCACGTGGCCTCCATTTCCCAGCTGAGTGAAATGATATACTCATATACAATCTCTATAAATGTATTTGTTTTATTTAAGATCATTATAATGATCTTTATAGAGCTTTAAAGCACTCCAGAATCTGACAGATTGATGAGCTGTAGGCTCTAGATCAGTCATCTGAAGCGTTGTCATCAGTGTTATGCCTGGAGTTCATAAGTAGCCTTGCATTCACTAACACAGACTATATCTGAAGTGTCTGGAAGTAATTCAGGTTTTCCTCCTGTTGAAAAACGTCATAAGATCAATGTTTAGTGGCTCAGTGTGTTCCAGCAGTGTTTTTAGAAGACTAAACACTTTATAAATACAGTGTATAACCAAGCACATGTGGTCAGAACACAAACGAGTCGCAGGTGATGAAGTATTAAGCGTTTCTCCCATAGGAAAGCCCGTCTATGCAAAATGCTAGCAGGTGTCTGGAGCTCCGCCTCTTTGCTCTTGTTTGGTATCCCCTGGTTGGTGCAATGACGTGTGAACAAAATGGCGACGATTGGCCACGCCTACCGATAGCTTCATTTGGGTTCTTCAGAAACCTATAGGTGACGTCACAGACACTACGTCCATATCTGTTACAGTCTATGGTCCTGGCAGATAGATACAACTGTAAAACACTCAGTGAGAGAATGACTGATATCGGTCAACAGAATCTATATGCGCCTGGATCACAAATTAAACAGTTCTTGATACTCAACCCTATATCCTTGAGGGAAAAAAAAACACTGTAGTGAGGACTCTAACATCCCTTTGACTGAAAATGAATGTAATTCTAATTATTTTGATGTTTGCACGTGTGGCAGAACTGACAACAAACCTTTCTTGACTTGACTTTGTATGTTCAGCTGTTTGTTACACTTACATTACAATAAAAAACAGACAAAAGAACCACATTTCACATATTTAATCTCTTGATTTTCCAATCACACTGACATATTAATTTAATTTAGGGCAATGTTTGCGTCTGTGGTTCATTGCAGATCTGGAATTAACGAATCTCTTCCCACATCGATGACACTTGAACGATTCCTCTCTGGTGTGGATTTTCTGGTGTTGTTTTAAAGCTCCAACATGTCTGAAGCTCTTCTCGCAGGATGAACACGTGTGCGGTCTCTCTCCAGTGTGGATCATCTGGTGCACTTTCAACTCAGTGGACGTAATAAACGCCCTCCCACAGTCCGAGCACAGATACTCCTTCACACCCGTGTGTGTTTTCTGGTGCGTTTTAAAGCGGTACAGCCACGCAAACATCTTCCCGCACACCGAACACAAGTACGGCTTCTCTTTAGTGTGGATTACCATGTGGTCCTTTAGATCTGACTTGCAGGCAAACTTCCTCTCGCATTGATCACAGCCGAACGGCTTTTCTCCAGTGTGAAAGCGCTTGTGAGTGCGGAGACAGGTCGCCCATTTGAAGCTCTTTCCGCACTCGTCACACACAAACGGCGTTTCTCCAGTGTGAATGCGCTGGTGGTCATCACACTGCGTTTTAAGCCGGAAACTCTTCCCGCAGTGAGAACACGTGAAGGGTTTGTCATCGGTGTGGAGCGTCATGTGTTTACCCAGGCCTGATTTTAACCTGTAACTCTTTCCACACTGAAGGCAGGAGTACGGTTTGGCTCCAGTGTGGATACTAGCGTGTTTATTAAGCACTGACTTAGTTTTGAAGCTCTTCCCACATTGGGTGCATGTGAAGGGTCTCCCGCTGAAGTGGACATTAATGTGGCTCCTGAGAAGGTTTTTGTGTCTGAAGCTCCTTCCACATTGAGGACAGGTGAAAATGATTCCAGCTTCTGCAGGTTTAGACTGTGTTTCTCCAACTAGATCTTCAGATTCCTCCATTTTTTCTCTCTTTTCTTCCTTTTGTTCCACTTGCTCTTTCATCAAGTCTAAAATAAAACACATTCTGAGATTTAAGTATCAAGTGACACCTCTATCATCTGCATTTTTATCATTTTCAACAGTCTATCATGCTGGAAATCTGTCAGACATTATGTTAGAGTCATTAACGAACATAAAGATCACCAACCTCTGTGTTTTCTGGCTCCTTTTTAATAATCTTCATTACAGCGTCAGAGAGCCGACCCGCGTTAATGAAGCAGTCTGAGGAGAAATGACTCGCGCAAATATAAACAATCTTCAGTCCACTGTTCGGAACAATCCCGTTATTAACCAAAGTAAGCCACGGAGTCTTCAGCGGCTCTTATGGTGGGAGTAAAACATGACTGTAGTGCTTATTTTTACATCCAACAACTGAACAGCTGTGCGTTATCTCTTTGTTTACATCCTTCTTCTTCTGCTGTTTACGAACTAACTCGACTGTGTGTTTATTCCGCCACCTGCTGGACTAGAGTATGGAGCGCAACTTAAAAACAAAGGAAAGAAGGTGGAAAATGCTATTCTTCATCCTTTTATCAGTCAAATATTTAAGCATGTAATAATTAACTCTATAATTACTGCAATCTAAAATCTTTATAAGTGTATAATTATTCACACACACATCAGACTTTAAGGGAGTGCAAATTTAATAGTCTACTTTTCATGTTTTACTATAATGTTGGTTTAGTGATGAACTGGGTTCAGTGTAATGAGTTCAAAAGTAACTAGCTACTGTATTTAATTCACTGTTTACTATTCATTTCTAAATAATTTCATTAGTTACTTATAATGTACTTTCCTTAAAGCTACAAATAAAACAGACATAACTGCATAAACAGTTCTGTATAAAGCAGAGAAGCAGAATACCGATGTTTTCTTTAAAAAACATATGAATTGAGTGTGCAATTATTTAGTGACAATATGCGCATATTTTCAGAGCAATTCTGGGTTTATAATAAATTATACATATATATAATCTAGTTTTCACTTTTAAAATAACAGTATTTTGCTTACCCCATTGACAGATCAATTTGCATGTTTTAACGGAGACCTTTTTACAAGATGTACAATAAAACTTCCTTCCCAGAAATGTATTTCTGCTGTGGTTATTAATGCATGACTGTGGTCTATCAACATCAGGTAATTTGTATGGTGTTTTGAGTTAACGTGTGAGATGCCACTGTAATGGTAGATCAAACTCACACTCATTCAGGGAAGGAGGAGGCAGAAACCAGCAAACGTTCAACAACTTTAATAATTAAGCAAACACAGAACAAAAGTGTTCATCTGGACCTCCACGGGACTCAACACAAGATTGTCCTTTTTTCCCACTATCGTGACGTTCATGCACTTAAAACAGTCTTGAAATGAAAAACAAAATGTAGGAAAGTCCATGGTTTTGTTCTTTGGGAACCGAGAGGATTGTGGAAAGATGAGTGTTGCTAACAAAATTAAGAAAGATTAACGAATGGATAAAAGCAGAGCAGAAACGAGTGACTGATAGCCCACCCTAAATGACTGATAGCCCCTCCTTAAATGACTGATAGTCCTGCCCTAAAGGACCAATAGCTCCTTCCTTAAGCCGCGGTCACACTGGGCTTTTCTCCCCATAGACTTCCATTCATACACACGCGAATGTGTCAGATCGGAAATGCAGGGTCATGCGCATCACTTGACTGCGTGAGACCAATCCAGGATTAAAACATGACCTCTCTGAACAGAAATGTAAAACATGGAGCAATCGCTCGCTTTATTAATGTCTAATCATCTTGTTTAATCCCGCCCCTTTTCGCAGCGCCGTACGACAGAATTTCGCAAGCTCAAACTCTAGTGTGACTGCGGCTTTAGGGACCGATAGCCCCACCCTAAAGGACTGATAACCCTGCCCTAAACGAGTGATAGCCCCACCCTTAATAACTAATAGTCCCAACCTAAATGACTGATAGCCCGGCCCTAAATGACTGATAGCCCCACCCAAAATGACTGATAGCCCCACCCTTAAGGACCAATAGCTCCTCACATTAAGGACTGATAGCCCCACCCTAATAGCCCCTCCCTAGAGGACTGATAACCCTGCCCTAAATGAGTGACAGCCCCGCCCTAAATAACTAATAGTCCCATCCTAAATGACTGATAGCCCCACCCCAAATGACTGATAGCACCGTCCTAAAGGACCAATAGCTCCTCCCTTAAGGACTGATAGCCCCACCCTAAATTACTAACAGCCCCACCCCAAATGACAGCTAGGCCCAACCCAAACGACAAATGGCCCCGCCCTAAATGATTAATAGCCCCGCTGTAAAGGACTGATAGCCCCAGAAAAGCCGTTTCAAGGGGAAGGTTATGGTATTAGATTAGATTGGTGTCAGGTTTATGAGGACACATGAATTTTTTACAAAATAATGAGGTGCACAGATACATCGATTACATTGCAACAGTACTATATTCTGATAAATATAAGAAGAGTGTAATATGATTTCATAATGACTTTAACTCTCGTGCCACCGGCTTAGCTCCACCCCCACATCTCTCAGCCCCACCCACACTCATCAACATTACCACATACCACGCCGCTGTTGATGTTAATGTTAACTTGATTTACTCAGCAGCACAGTAATATAAACAACAAAACATTAGTTATGAGAAATCTCAACGCTACACTAAACCGTGTGTTTGTTTGTTTTCCAGCCATTTTAGAAGGTACGGTTTACATCCTAAACAGTAAAAAGAACATAAAAAGAAGAAAAAAATACATTTATAAAAGCAATACATTTATATTTTAATATATTACATAAGATATGTATTTTACAAAACCTGTTTTAGCCTACAGCTGATAGAAAATCAAAGCTAAGTATGCGTCCAAATTTGAAGTTGATATCTCCAAAAAATTGAGCATTCAGTGAGATGTAGTACCAAACATGACCACCAGGTGACCATACAGTTTACATTGGTGAGCAAAGAAGGGCACCACTTATGTTTAGAGGAATATGAACCGTAATTTTTCATACTTTTGACAATATTTGTAAAGTAAACATACAATTCTAATGTAGTATGGGCAGTTTGATGGTATTAGAGTTGAATTTAGCCTCCAAAAAAACACCTAAAAAACTTTTACATGTGGATTGCTGTAGCAAAGTAATGCTTTACTACTCGGAGTGTTGTTGTTGCAAATGAATAAATAACTGTTGCTTGGTAATATCTATCACAAATCAGTCACCAGATATGGAAACTAGAAATGTTACGCATTCAAATGATATACAGCTTGTCATGATTGCTTCAGGTTTATACTCCAATATTATGGTTTAAATGTAAGTGTAAGCGCTCCCACAGAGGTTGTAGGGTGACAGTAAACCTGTTTTATCTGTTACTCTTCCTACATAACAATAAACAGTGATAAATATCTACTCAGATGTCTTTGACCTTCCCAATGATATACAGTTAGTCATGATTAGATTAAGATTTACTTGCAAAAATAAGCGATGTAAACTTGAGCTTCCTGGAGGCGTTTAAGGGGTAAACACACAATAAAATGCTTGCTGGGTATTGACTGAGCAACTATTAAAAGAGGCTAGGTCATTTTCAGTGTGCATTCTTTTCTAAGTGCATTTTTAGAAAGCACAACCTTACGAAGCCCTTCCCACAGACCGTACACGAGTACGGCTTTTCTCCAGTGTGAGACATCAAGTGTGTCTTCAGGTCTGATTTCTGCACAAATGTTTTACTGCACTGATCACAATCAAAGGGCTTCTCCCCGGAGTGAATGAGCTTGTGGATCTGGAGACTCCTCCGCCATTTAAAACTCCTCCCGCACTCGTCACAGGTGTACGGCTTCTCTCCGGTGTGGATCCTCTCGTGTCCCTGAACGCTTCCAGAACTGGTGAAGCTCTTCTCGCAGTATGAACACTTGTAGGGTTTTTCTCCAGTGTGGATCTTCTGGTGCGCGTTTAACAGTGTGGACGTAGTGAAGGCTTTTCCACAGTCCGAGCACACAAACTCCTTCACCCCAGCGTGTGCTTTCTGATGGTTTTTAAAAACACTCAACCTTACAAAGCCCTTCCCGCACACCGCACACGAGTACGGCTTCTCTCCAGTGTGGGACATCATGTGAGTCTTCAGGTCTGACTTCTGTACAAACTTCTTCCCGCATTGATCACAACTGAACTGCTTTTCTCCAGAGTGAATGAGCTTGTGGATCTGGAGGCTGTTCTCCCACTTGAAGCTCTTTCCACACTCGTCACAAGCGAACGGCTTTTCCTCGGAGTGGATTCGATGGTGCTTCTTAAACGCTCCCGACTGTTTGAAAGTCTTCTGGCAGAATGCACACTTATAGGGTCTTTTTTCAGTGTGGATCTTCTGGTGCACTTTCAACAAACTGAATGTGGTGAAGGTTTGACCACAATCCGAGCACCGATACTCATTCACACCTGTGTGTGTCTTCTGATGGTGTCGAAAACGACACAACCGTGCAAAGCCCTTCCCACAAAACTCACACGAATAAGGTTTCTCATTAGTGTGAGACATCATGTGGTCCCTCAGCTCTGATTTCTGAATATATCTCTTCCCGCACTGATCACAGCCGAACGGCTTTTCCCCAGAGTGAATGAGCTTGTGGATCTGGAGACAGTTCGCCCATTTGAAGCTCTTTCCACACTCGTCACATGTGAACGGCTTCTCTTCGAAGTGAATTCGCTGGTGGTCATCAAACGTTCCCGAGCGTCTGAAACTCTTCCCGCACAGAGAGCACGTGAACGGTTTCTCTCCGGTGTGGAGTCGAGTGTGAACCTCAAGACTTGATTTAATTCGGAAGCTCTTGCCACATTCAGCGCAGGTGAAGGGTTTCACTCCAATGTGGATGCCGATGTGCTGCTTGAGATAATGCTTCTTCTTGAAGCTCTTTCCACACTGAGGACAGGTGAAAACGGTTTCAGTGTCTGCAGGTTGAGATTGTGTTTCTCCAACTGCACCATCTCCACATTCCTCCTCTTTTATTTCTCTCTCTTCTTCATTTTCCTCCTTCACTATCATCAAGTCTAAAATAAAAATCACATTAACGCCTCTATTATCTACATTTTCAACAGTCTATGATTCTGTACATCTGTCAGAAAGCTTGATAGATTCATTAATGAACATATTTAAGGATCTCCAACCTCTGTGTTCTTCAGTGTTTTCTTGCTCCTCTTTAATAATCTTCTTTACACCGTCACTGCTCCACATCTGGGGGGGAAAAGATCCACCACACATTAATCTACAGCTGTAGTCTCCAACTCTTTTCAGCCCAACATCCCTAACCTCAGCCTTGCTGACAATCAAGATCTACCAATCAAACATAAGACTGGAATATAAAGCGACATTTCTTTTCCTTTTGCATTTCTAACTTGAAGATGTTTTTGAAAGTAGTATAAAGCACATAGGGCAGCTATAGATATGAAGGCACTAATGCATCACCACAGATCACAGTTTGGGATGTTTGTTTCATTTTATTTTATTGTAATTTGCATGTGATGCATCTTGGTTTAATAAATGCGTTTTTTAATTTTTACAAAGTCAAAATGTCCCAATTTCTACATTTTGAAGAAGAATTTTAGCTGGAAATGACACAGGCGACGTACAAAAGGAATCCTTGTGGAAAACAATAAAACTATATTTGAACTAAAGAAATAAGCCAGAATGTTCCAGGGGTATGAATAATTTCAGACTTAACCATATACACAAACACTCACCGGCCACTTTATTAGGTACACCTTACTAGTACTGGGTCGGACCCCTTTTGCCTTCAGACCTCCTTTAATCCTTCATGGCAGAGATTCAACAAGCTACTGGAAATATTCCTCAGAGATTTTGCTCCATATTGTCATGATAGCATCACACAGTTGCTGCAGATTTGTCGGCTGCACATCCATGATGCCAATCTCCCGTTCCACCACATCCCAAAGGTGCTCTATTGGATTGAGCTCTGGTGACTGTGGAGGCCATTTGAGTGCAGTAAACTCATTGTCATGTTCAAGAAACCAGTCTGAGATGATTGGCGCTTTATGACATGGTGCGTTATCCTAATGGAAGTAGCCATCAGAAGATGGAGACACTGTGGTCATAAAGGGATGGACATGGTCAGCAACAATACTCAGGTAGGCTGTGGCGTTGACACCATGCTCAATTGGTACTAATGGACCCAAAGTGTGCCAAGAGAATCTCCCCCACACCATTACACCACCACCACCAGCCTGAACCGCTGATACAAGGCAGGATGATCCATGCTTTCATGTTGTTGAGGCCAAATTGTGACCCGACCATCTGAATGTGGCAGCAGAAATGGAGACTCATCAGACCAGGCAACGTTTCTCCAATCTTCTATTGTCCAGTTTTGGTGAGCCTGTGTGAATTGTAGCCTCAGTTTCCTGTTCTTAGCTGACAGGAGCGGCACCCGGTGTGGTCTTCTGCTGCTGTAGCCCATCCGCCTCAAGGTTGGACGTGTTGTGTGTTCAGAGATGCTCTTCTGCAGACCTCGGTTGTAGCGAGTGCTTATTTGAGTTACTGTTGCCTTTCTATCAGCTGGAACCAGCCTGGCCATTCTCCTCTGACCTCTGGCATCAACAAGGCATTTGCGCCCACAGAACTGCCGCTCACTGGAGATTTCCTCTTTGTCGGACCATTCTCTGTAAACCCTAGAGATGGTTGTGCGTGAAAATCCCAGTAGATCAGCAGTTTCTGAAATACTCAGAGCAGCCCGTCTGGCAGCAACAACCATGCCACATTCAAAGTCTCTTAAATCCCCTTTCTTCCCCATTCTGATGCTCACTTTGAGCTGCAGCAGATCGTCTTGACCATGTCTACATGCCTAAATGCATTGAGCTGCTGCCATGTGATTGGCTGATTAGAAATCTGCGTTAACAAGCAGACGGACAGGTGTACCTAATAAAGTGACCGGTGAGTGTGTCTATACACTCACATACATAATGCATGTATACACATTAGATGTTTTATTATTGAAATTATAATTGAACAACCTCATTTTTACTCACTGTGTCTGGAGCTGCTGTTTGTCCTCGAGATGCTGCTTTATAATCAGCCTGCAGCGCTGAAGAGAGCCGTCTGTGAGGCAATCCGGTGTGAAATAATTAGCAGGAGAATCACAAAACAGCACATTTATATGAATAAAGCCTCTTCAGCGCAGATATAACGCTATTAATCTCCGTCAGCGAAACATTACTGCTGAACTACCGACTCAGAGCTGAACTAACGTTGTTATTATTCAGAGAAACAGTATGATACAAACATTACTGTAAATATCATGAAGAGAATAATATAGTATCTATTATAAATGATATAATTTACCTAAATCCAGCAATCACCAAACAACAGCGGCTGAAGAGGTTGTGTTTCTTCTTCTTCGTGTTGTTATTCGCGGTTAAATCTGAAGCAGAGCAGCGCCACCTGCTGAACTGGAAGAAAGAGCGACACAAATACTAAAGCTGGATATGAAGGCAAGACAAAACACAAGACATCATAAACTATAACAGGTTTGCCTTTTATTTTGAGCAATCACAAATTACTGAAACATTGATGGCGTTTAAATACAAAGAAAAACAGTCAGGATGCGCTTTCTGACATCATAACAATGGAATAAGCAGAATAAAAGTCATGTGATTATTTAAGATGATCCAGAAGGCCAACCAGCGTGTGAATATGCACAGCCATGCCTCTATCCTCTTTTTATTATTATTTATTGAATTGGATTTTAGATAATACAAACAGTCAGGCTAACAAACATATAGACCCCAAGTGCTGAGAATTAAAGATGTCTGCCTCTTTTAACAAGCTGTAACGCGTCTCTGCTGTCTGTCGTGTGTGTGTTTGAGCTGAGAATATCACACAGATAATGTTCTCTAGCTCTCTGAAACTGACCCTAGTGTCACGGTGGAGCAGTGGGTAGCATGATCACCTCACGGCAAGAAAGTCGCTGGTTTGAGTCTCGGCTGGGTCAGTGTGTGTTTCTGTGTGGAGTTTGTATGTTCTCCCCGTGTTGGTGTGGGTTTCCTCCGGGTGCTCCGGTTTCCCCCACAGTCCAAACACATGCGCTATAGGGGAACTGATCAACTAAACTGGCCGTAGTGTATGAGTGTGTGTGCAAGAGTGTATGGGCGTAAAACATATGCTGGATAAGTTCGTTCCGCTGTGGTGACCCCTGTTGAATAAAGGGACTAAGCCGAAAAGAAAATGAATGAATGAATCAAAATTAGAACTATTATGAATTATTAGCTATTGCCAAACATATTCCCACACACAATATTTTGGTTTTGAAGTCACATAGAACAAAAACAGGTCATTTTTAAGAGCCGTCGCAGAATTGTTGCCACGACTTACAGAATATTGAGCTGAAGCTCGACTACAAAATTAAATCGTTAATCAAATCGCCATCACAATATGTGTCAAAACAATCACAGTTAGATATTTCCCCAAATCGCACAGCCCTACTATCCTGTGTAAGGTGTGTTTGTTGGTAATAAGTATCTAATTAAAAATATCTAATTGCTATTTAGTTTGACAGATATTGTGATTTCGATTTGATTTGTGATTTAATTTTGTAGTCAAGCTTCAGCTCAATAATCTGTATTGAATATACTATAGTGTAGCTTCTTACTGATAAACTGCAGTGAGTGTAAGATAAAAAAAAGGAACTGAAAAGATATGAACTTACTCCAACATTTATTCTAATAGTCTTTAAAAGATTCAGAACTGAAACACTCATTTTCTCTAAAGCAAACAGTAAGCACAAATAAATAACCTTACCTTTCTGTAAACAACTCAAATAAGGGAGATTTAAATATTGGGAAAATTAGGGAGATATTGTATACTGTAAAAAATAAACGCTGATTTATGGTATATTTCCACCAGCTGGGGTGCCTGGAAAAAAAAGTAAAATAACGGGCATTAAATTATAGAAGTTTACTGTAAAATAATGGACATTAAATTACAGAAGTCTACTGTAAAATAACAGACATTAAATTACAGAAGTTTACTGTAAAATAATGGACATTAAATTACAGAAGTCTACTGTAAAATAACAGACATTAAATTACAGAAGTTTACTGTAAAATAATGGACATTAAATTACAGAAGTCTACTGTAAAATAACAGACATTAAATGACAGAAGTTTACTGTAAAATAACGGACATTAAATTACAGAAGTTTACCGTAAAATAACGGACATTAAATTACAGAAGTTTACTGTAAAATAACGGGCATTAAATTACAGAAGTTTACCGTAAAATAACGGACATTAAATTACAGAAGTCTACTGTAAAATAACAGACATTAAATTACAGAAGTTTACTGTAAAATAATGGACATTAAATTACAGAAGTCTACTGTAAAATAACAGACATTAAATTACAGAAGTTTACTGTAAAATAATGGACATTAAATTACAGAAGTCTACTGTAAAATAACAGACATTAAATGACAGAAGTTTACTGTAAAATAACGGACATTAAATTACAGAAGTTTACTGTAAAATAACGGACATTAAATTACAGAAATTTACTGTAAAATAACGGACATTAAATTATAGAAGTTTACTGTAAAATAACGGACATTAAATTACAGAAGTCTACTGTAAAATAACAGACATTAAATTACAGAAGTTTACTGTAAAATAATGGACATTAAATTACAGAAGTCTACTGTAAAATAACAGACATTAAATTACAGAAGTCTACTGTAAAATAACAGACATTAAATTACAGAAGTTTACTGTAAAATAACGGACATTAAATTACAGAAGTTTACTGTAAAATAACGGACATTAAATTACAGAAGTTTACCGTAAAATAACGGACATTAAATTACAGAAGTTTACTGTAAAATAACGGGCATTAAATTACAGAAGTTTACTGTAAAATAACGGGCATTAAATTACAGAAGTTTACTGTAAAATAACGGACATTAAATTACAGAAGTTTACTGTAAAATAACGGGCATTAAATTACAGAAATTTACTGTAAAATAACGGGCATTAAATTACAGAAGTTTACTGTAAAATAACGGACATTAAATTACAGAAGTCTACTGTAAAATAACAGACATTAAATTACAGAAGTTTACTGTAAAATAATGGACATTAAATTACAGAAGTCTACTGTAAAATAACAGACATTAAATTACAGAAGTTTACTGTAAAATAACGGACATTAAATTACAGAAGTTTACTGTAAAATAACGGACATTAAATTATAGAAGTTTACTGTAAAATAACGGACATTAAATTACAGAAGTTTACTGTAAAATAATGAACATTAAATTACAGAAGTTTACTGTAAAATAACGGACATTAAATTACAGAAGTTTACCGTAAAATAACGGACATTAAATTACAGAAGTTTACTGTAAAATAACGGACATTAAATTATAGAAGTTTACTGTAAAATAACGGACATTAAATTACAGAAGTTTACTGTAAAATAATGGACATTAAATTACAGAAGTTTACTGTAAAATAACGGACATTAAATTACAGAAGTTTACTGTAAAATAACGGGCATTAAATTACAGAAGTTTACTGTAAAATAACGGGCATTAAGTTACAGAAATTTACTGTAAAATAACGGACATTAAATTACAGAAGTTTACTGTAAAATAACGGACATTAAATTACAGAAGTTTACCGTAAAATAACGGACATTAAATTACAGAAGTTTACTGTAAAATAACGGACATTAAATTATAGAAGTTTACTGTAAAATAACGGACATTAAATTACAGAAGTTTACTGTAAAATAATGGACATTAAATTACAGAAGTTTACTGTAAAATAACGGACATTAAATTACAGAAGTTTACTGTAAAATAACGGGCATTAAATTACAGAAGTTTACTGTAAAATAACGGCTGTTAAATTACAGAAGTTTACTGTAAAATAACAGACATTAAATTACAGAAGTTTACTGTAAAATAACAGACATTAAATTACAGAAGTTTACTGTAAAATAACAGACATTAAATTACAGAAGTCTACTGTAAAATAACGGGCATTAAATTACAGAAGTTTACTGTAAAATAACGGACATTAAATTACAGAAATTTACTGTAAAATAACGGGCATTAAATTACAGAAATTTACTGTAAAATAACGGGCATTAAATTACAGAAATTTACTGTAAAATAACGGACATTAATTTACAGAGGTTTCCTTGAATTAAAATTTCTGTAAATTAAACAGCCGTTACTTTACGTTTTATTTTTGGCCCCCCAGATGGCGGAAATAAACCGTAAAATTACGGATTTTTTTTACAGTGTAGCCTATTATACAAACAAACAAATAATTATAAAAATACAGAACACTCAGCAACATGGCTGAAACAACTCTGAAACTGTACTTTGCTGTTGCTTGCTACTAGATTGAGTGTCGCTGGCGTTACTTTTAGTTGACTTTTTAGCAAGACGCTCCTCATATAGTCGCCTAGTGGTGCTTTTGTTGCTGGTTGTTGTACTTCCTTGTGCTGTGGCAACAATTCTTACAAATGACCTGTTTTTGTTCAGTGTCTGTGACTTTGAAACCAAGATATTCCCATATTATATGAATTCATTAATTAATGCTTCTGAAGCGGCAGATGCCATCATTCCACTCGCAAGCGCTTTCCTGTTTGTTTGTTTTTTATTGTGGGCATTCCGTATAGTTTGGTTGCGCAATTCTGATTGTGCTCACTTAATTGGCTAGTAAGACCGTCACACACCGACGGCAGTCATGCATTTGCTCTGAGCAGGGGAAATTAAATAATACATATTTCATATCACAGCCTCTTGCGATTAGCAAATTGCGATTGCGATTCGATTTTGATTAATCGCACAGCTCTAGTTGGTAACTGACTGAACTGGCTGAATCTGCCTCCGCACCACTGACTTCCATAGTAGGAAAACAAATACAATATAGGAAAACAAAAATTGAAGTCAGTGGTTACCGGTTTACAAAATTCGTCAACATATCTTCTTTTGTATTCAACAGAAGGAAGCAACTCATTAAGGTTTGAAACAAGAGTAAATGATGGCAGAAATGTAATTTTTGGGTGAACTGACCCTTTAAATGTTCCTGTCACATTGTGTTTGGTGCAGAAAGTCACATAGCTTTTTGCTGGAATTGTTTCACAGGTAGTTAAGACATGGTGTGAGGGTTCAGAAAAGTCCAAATACTGAGTAAATCACCTTTAAAGTTGAACAAATGAAGTTCGTAACAATGCACATTACTTATTAAACGTTGAGTTTTGACGTACTTACAATAAAACATTTAGATGGAACATGACCTCCACTGAATATTCTAATGAATATTGTCATAAATGAAAACACAGTGTTTGGCTAATCCTACAAGTGCATGCAGCATAACAGAAATGATTCTTTTGTATATATAAAATTTGAATTATTAATTATTAGCTATTGCCAAACATATCCACACTGGAATTGTGCATCACATATTTACACTTTCCACAGAGAAACATGCAGCGACAGAAACACAGCTCATCCTGTGTAATGTGCTTGTTAGTCGGTCAGTGCTGATATCTTCATAATATTCAGAAGAATGAAAGTCAATCTGGGGTGCATTTCCAAAAACCATCGTTAGCCAACTAAGGTCGCAAGTTGCGTTGTTACAAACATAGTTTGTTGATTTGCCGTTTCCCAAATCCAGTGTTCTAACGAACATTCGCAAACTGCATTGCAAACTTGGAGCTGTAGTTAGAAACAGAGTTCCTGGCTGTGTTCTCTTCCCACTTATCCCCCCTATGCCCTATTCATTTAAAACATTCTAACATTTAAACTTGAGAAGTCATCTCTCTTAGGTGTAATTTGCTTTCAGAGTATTTTTACAGTTCAGTTTTGGCGATCTTCATGTTTACAATTGCGCTCCCTTCGCAGTGCATACTGTAATGCTTTTAATTTATAGTAGGTTATTGATTAAGTATCTGTACTGTATATGACATGGGCCTGCTGGGTAGAAGATTTCTGCAGTGGTTTGCATGTGTAAAATTGTAAAAGTAGACTTTTCTAAAAAATCTAAAATAAATAAACAATATCCTACTTAATAATAATCATCATCATCATTAATATTATTATTAAAGAAAAACAATATCATTTGCACAATGAAATGATGGGGTTCTTCTCTAAAGAAGTAGTTCCTCCACCCCGTTTAGAGCATCATTATGGGCGTTTTACGCTATAACTAACATGGTTCAAGCAATGGATCTGCACAGAGAAACTAGGGGTTTAGGGAAACACTCGTCACTACATCGCTCTTTTCCCAAACGATGCATCGTACTATGAAAGTTCAGCCGTGAGTTATGTCGTTGTTTAGGAAATGCACCTCAGGTTTGGATTTGGCAGACTGATTGTTCAGTTTTGGTGTCAGTCTGTCAGTGCTGTGATCTTGTGGCAGCTCTGCTGTTTTATGTGTCTCAGTAAATGACTGAACTGGCTGAATCTGCCTGCGCACGCCGGACACTGGAAGGGTTTCTCCCCTGTGTGAACGCGCTCATGTTTCTTCAGGTTTCCAGACTCAGCGAAGCCCTTCCCGCAGTATGAACAGTTATAGGGTTTTTCCCCGGTGTGTATGCGCTGGTGCATCTTCAGCTCGCTGGCTCTAGTGAACGCAGCTCCGCAATCCACACACACATGCGCCTTCACCCCCGCATGCTTCTTCTGGTGGTCTTTAAAGTAGCACAGCCATAAGAAGCTCTTCCCGCAGAAGGAGCAGACGTACGGCCGCTCATTAGTGTGGATCTTCAGGTGTCTCTTCAGGTGAGCAGACAAGAGGAACTTCTGCCCGCACTGCTCGCAGCTGAACGCGCGCTCTCCGGAGTGCGATAAACGGTGTGTTTTGAGGCTGGTGGCGTGTGTGAAGCTCTTCCCGCACTGCGCGCACGCAAACGGCTTCTCTCCGGTGTGTATGCGTGTGTGATCGGTCAGGTTGGCTTTGTGTGTGAAGCGTTTCCCACACTGCTGGCAGCCGAAGCGCCGCTCGCCGGAGTGTATGCGAGTGTGGTCCTTCAGGTTCCCCTTGTGTGTGAAGCTCTTCCCACACTGCACACACGCGTACGGTTTGTCTCCGGTGTGTGTGTTTATGTGATCCTCCAAATGGCCTTTCTGCTTGAAGATCTTTCCGCAGTGAGAGCAGATGAGAGAGGGTTTCTCAGTGCGTCTGGGTTTCTCTGTGGTTATTAATGTGTGTGGGGTTTCATCCGCTTCTTGATTTTCCTCTTTTATCTCCTCTTGGTCTGAAAATAAAAGGAGAATATGAAAATTCACAATATTTTACTGGCATTCACAACACTTTTTGCTCCCTTTTTAAAGAGATTGTTCACTTAAAAATACATTTCTGTCATCATTTACTTGTTTTAAAACCTTTATGACTTTCTTCCTTCTGTTGAACACAAAAGAAGATATTTTGAAGAATGTTGGAAACCTGTAACCATTGACTTACATAATAGGAAGTCAGTGCTTTCAGCAAAAAAAAAACACTGCAAATAAATAAAGTTTTGTGTATTTTTTTAATAAACCATCCTAACAAAAACACACCCAGACAAACATTTTTAGATGGATGGATGGATGGATGGATGGATGGACGGACGGACGGACGGACGGACGGACGGACGGACGGACGGACGGACGGACGGACGGACGGACGGACGGACGGACGGACGGACGGACAGACAGACAGACAGACAGACAGACAGATAGATAGATAGATAGATAGATAGATGATTGGATATATAGACAGACAGATGACTGGATAGATGGATGGACGGATAAATGATGGATGGATGGATGGATGGATGGATATATGATTGGCTATATAGATAGATCGATGATTGGATGGATGGATAAAAAGAGACATGAATGATTGAATATATAGATGGATGGATGGATGGATATAAAGATAGATAGATGGATGATTGGATATATAGATGGATGGATAGATGGATAGATGGATGATTGGATGGATGGATGGATGGATGAATGGATGGATGGATAAAAAGAGAGATAGATTGATGATTGGATATATAGATCGATGGATAGACGGATGGCTGGATGGATAAAAAGATTGATAAATAGATGATTAGATAGATAGATAGATAGATAGATAGATAGATAGATAGATAGATAGATAGATAGATAGATAGATAGATAGATAGATAGATAGATAGATAGATAGATAGATAGATAGATGGATGGATGGTGGAAGGACGGACAGATGGATAGATGATGGATGGATAGACTAGGAACAGTATTAATACACATATGATTTATATCCATACCAGGCAATGAAAAGCACAATAGGACACACACCTCTTGGTTCTGCATGGTCATCCTTTAATATTCTGAATGGTTGTGGATCGCTCACGTCTCCAATCACCACTCGCACAAAGTCCATCTCTTCAAGTCTCTCTGTGTCTGAAATGCTGTGGGCGGAGCTTCACTGCAGATGTCAATCAAGGTCATGTGATGCTGTGGAAGTTCAGATCTGCAGAGTCAAATGTACATAATCAAGAATAAATCAGTACAGTAACACACACGAAACACTCGCCTGTGCATCTTTATTAGAAATACATTTAAAAACCACAAGGATGAATTCCAGATTTAATAGCTGCTTAACTATTAATAATGTCAAAATAATCAGTGTCTGTTCACACTAATCATTCACAAATAACTTTAAAACAAAACATCATACATACAGATGCAACTAGTGAATACTACAGTGTTAAACCATATTACAGTAAAGTACTCCAACTGATCTGTTGTGGCAATTCTACAGTCGCTAAGGTAACAACAACTACAGTAATTAATCTGTTGTGGTGATTCTACTGTTGCTATGGTAACACAACAACTATAGTAATCGATCTGTTGTGGATTCTACAGTTGCTATGGTAACAACAATTACAGTAATTGATCTGTTGTGGTTTTTCCACAGTTGCTATGGTAACAATAACCATAGTTATATAAACAAACGACCCGATACCGTAGTTTTCTACAATTATAGGGTAAATTTCAATACAATATACCCCAGTTTACTGTAGTAAAACTAAATAATACTGCAGTATTCATTAAAGTTTATCTTTATATTTTATATGTGGTAAGACACTCTTTAGGAGGACACTAACTGTAAATTCTACTCGTATAAATAATAAATTAAATGTAGACAATAATGAAAAGATATTAATAATTTAATTCACTAAGTTTATTAACCTCGTTATTGATGTAAACAGGCCTCACACCATCACATTACACTCGGCAATAATCTACGTTTTTACTTTATCCACACACATTGGCTTGACAAAGACTAGCGTGTTACAGGAGCACATTTACAAAGCCTCTGGGATAATTAATGTTTAATTACCTTGAATAAATCCACTGAAAAATGAAGCGATCAAATACACAAACCTGTCTCACAACAGCAACAGCAGACGCACGCGCCGTCTTCTCGTGACGTCATGACGTCCTACAGCTAAACAATAATAAAAGTCCCTTTAAAATCGGCTACTGTGAATTTTTGTTGTAACAAACTATTTTTAATTTATTTTTTTTCCATTGCATTTATACAAATATCTTCTGTATTGATGTTGAGAAATGAATTACAAGGAAACTTAATACAACTGTTTAATGTGTGGGTCTTATATAATTATATATGTGAATGATTACGATATAGAAAATTATAAAAACCTATAATAGTCAATTACTGGTTGTAATAACAAAGTTTCACCTAAATAATGAGGTTGTCGAGTTGTAAACCTATTATTAATATTTTTTTTCCGTTTTATCAACGTATTTAAACAGTATTGCAATATGGTATATAAATTTGAATCACAAAAATCTCTCAGGACTTCTAATGTTATCTGCAAAATTTAAAAATAGACACGTAAACTGTATCTCATTTTATTACTCTCGCTATTATTGTTCTATTCTACTTGTAATAATGTGTACTGACGGTAATAATGTGTATTTGTATTGTTGTTATATATTTTTATATGCTTTAATAAATAATACAAAATAAAAGTAATTTATTTCATCCCTCTGACAATGCTTGACTGGAGATTTCCTAAAACGTTAATACTCTCCTCTTAACAGTCAATAAAAAGTCCAACACAAAAACACAGGCCCTTATCTGTATTTCTTGAGGAAAGAAAATGCTGCCATTCAAACACACAGTTATTTATTCAACTCTTTATTCACTGAAATGTACATTTGTTGTACGTCACTCCGGTTGAAGTAAAATAAGAGTGAAACATTCTGGAAATGTGCCTGCAATACTTAAAGAAGTCTGATGACTCTTGATTAATGAATTCATATAACAACAGCAGCTTTCCATGAAATATAAGACGTAGTTACTAGCAATTTGGGTTTCAGACATGCCATGTGGTATCTGGTTTGAGGTAAGTGTCAAAGCACAATATGTTGGAAAATGTCAGCTCTGTTACCATCAACTTTATTATCGTCAACTCTGTTATCGTTGACATTTTGTTCCTCTGTATGTCCACACATGTGGCGGAATGACAATAAAGCTCGACTTGACAACTCTGTTACCATCAACTCTGTTATCGTCGACTCTGTTATCGTCGACTCTGTTATTGTAAACTCTGTCACGGTCAACTCTGATACCATCAACTCTGTTAATGTCAACTTTCTTAACGTAAACTCTAATACAGACGACTCTGTTACCGTCAACTCTTTTACCGTCAACTCTGTTATCGTCAACTCTCTTAACATAAACTCTGTTACCGTCAACTATGTTACCGTCAACTATGTTACCGTCAACTCTGTTACCGTCAACTCTGTAACCGTCAACTTTGTTATTGTCAACTCTCTTAATGTAAACTCTGTCACCATAGACTCTTTCATTCTAAACTTTTCTCACCGTGGACCCTGTCACTGTCAACTCGGTCACTGTTAACTCTGATACCGTTGACTCTGTCACCTTCGACTCTTGTTAATGTCAACTCTGTTATTATCAATTCTCTTAACGTAAACTCTGTCACGTTTGACTCTGGTACAGACGACTCTGATATCGTTGACTCTGTTACCGTCAACTCTGTTACCGTCAACTCTGTTATCGTCAACTCTGTTATTGTTAACTCTGTTATCGTCAACTCTCTTAACGTAAAGTCTCTTAACGTAAACTCTGTCACCGTCAACTCGGTCATCGTCGACTCTGTTAGTGTCAACTCTGTTATCGTCCACTCTGATACCGTCCACTCTGATACCGTAAACTCTGTCACCGTCGACTCTGTCATCATAGACTTGGTCACTGTTATCGGCAACTTTCTTAAAGTCAACTCTCTTAATGTAAACTGTCATCGTCGACTCTGTCACTGTTGACTTTGTCACCGTCGACACTTTTATGTCGACTGTTATTGTCGACTCTGTTGGCGTCAACTCTGTTATCGTCGACTCTGATACCGTCCACTCTGATACTGTTGACTCTGATACCGTAAACTCTGTCACCGTCGACTCTGTTAATGTCAACTCTGTTATCATCAACTCTCTTAACGTTAACTCCCTTACCGTAAACTGTCACTGTCGACTTTGTCACCGTCGACTCTGATACCTCTGTTACAGTAAACTCTGTTACCATCAACTCGGCAAAAAGCCTGATGCAACACGATTAATACACTCATATAAAAACAGCAGCTCTCCATCATGTAGTTTTTACGAGCCCTCGGACTGTTTCCGCTTCAGACAGTGCTTCTTCATATGGGCCAGCTGAAAGATACCACTACCAAAGCTCATCCCGCATGAAGGACAGTCGTATGTCTTCGTGCCGTTCTGCACTCGTTCCTGTGTGTTCAGCACTCCCTCCACAGCCAAACTCGAACCCGTACCGCATTTCTCCTCCGCATATAATCTCTTGCACAGTTTCAGCTCCTCAGCAAAAGGCGTCAGCATGACATGAGTTTCCTGATGCGCTGACAAATTTCCCAGCCTCTTAAAACTCCTGCCGCACACGTTACAAACAAACGGCCGCGCATCCGAATGATCTCTGAGGTGAACCTGCAGGTGTGAATCCTCAAGGAAATGTTCTCCGCAATAATCACACTTGAAGCAGTGTAAGGAGTGAACGTGCCTATTCAAACAGCTCTTTCTGATAAACCTCTTGTCGCAATGCAAACACTTGAACTTTTTCTCTCCCGAGTGAATCTTTAAGTGATTCCTGAAGTCTCCTTGATATGTGAAGCGTCTTGCGCAGATGTGACATGAATACGGTTTGACTCCGGTGTGAATGCGCATGTGTATTTTCAGCGTTCCGCTTCTGGAAAAACTCTTCCTGCATTGCACACAGACATACGGTCTCTCTCCGGTGTGGATGCGCATGTGATTTTTCAGGTGTGCTTTACTCCTTAAACTCTTCCCACATTGAGGACAGCTCACAGAGTTGAATCCAGAGTGAATCTGCATGTGATTCCTGAGGTTTACTTTATCAATGAAGCTCTTTCCGCATTGTTCACACTGAAACGGCTTCTCTCCGGTGTGTATCCGAATGTGTCTTTCGATGCTAGACCGATATATGAAGCTCTTTCCGCATTGTTCACACTGAAACGGCTTCTCTCCGGTGTGTATCCGAATGTGTCTTTCGATGCTAGACCGATATATGAAGCCCTTTCCACATTGATCACAGTTATAGGGTTTATTTTGGGAGTGTGTTGTAATGTGGGACTTGAGGGTTTTCTTTAAAGTGAAACTCTTCCCGCATTGAGTGCATTTAAAGGGCTTTTCTCCGCTGTGATAATACTTGTGGACTTTAAGATCATTTTTGTATGTGAATCTCCGACCGCATTGATCGCATTTAAAGGGCTTTTCTCCGCTGTGGATTAGCATGTGTCTCTCTAAACTGAATTGAGCTGTAAAGCACTTCTCACACTGATCGCAAGCGTACGGTTTATTTCCAGTGTGAGTGTTTATATGAGATTTAAGGCACTTTTTTAGAGTGAACCTCTTTCCGCATTGATCGCATGCATACGGTCTGTCTGTCGACTGTTCTGGTTCTGCTGTTGGAAAACTGACAGGTTTTTGATCCTGACGTTCCTCCTTTATGTCCATCAGGTCTGGAGTTTCCTCTTTGATTCGCATCAGGTCTATATTGCATGAGAAAATGTGAAACATCAACAATAATAGGAAACAAAAAAAGTATGTATCATAAATAAGAATAATATATTTTATTATTATTCTAATTCATTAATTAATTCATAATTTATTTCTGTTTATTTTTTTATGACAACAATAATAGAAAACTAAAAAAGTATACTTTATAGTTAGGAATAATACATTTTCATTTTTTTCTAATTCATTAATTTGTCTATTTTTCCTGTTTATTTAATAATGTCAACAATAATAGAACACAAAAGAGGTATATTTCATAAATACGAATAATAAATATTATTATTATTGTTATTATTTTTAATCAATAAATTTATCTCTTTTTTCTGTTTTAATGTCAACAATAAAAGAAAACGAAAAAATAATTTTCATGAATAAGAATAATAAATTGTATTATTATTAATAATATTATTAATACAATCATTTATTTATTTCTGTTTATTTATATATTAATGTCAACAGCAACAGAAATCAAAAAGTAAATTTTATAAATATGAATATTATTATTATTACTTTTCTGATTTATCAATTTGTTTTGTTTATTTATTTATTAATATCAACAATAATAGAAAACGTAAAAGTACATTTTATAAAGAAGAATAATAAATTTTATTACTATTCTATTTAATTCATTTATCTATTTTTTGCTGTTCATTTATTAATGACAATAATAACAGAAAACTTAAAAGTACATTTCATTAATAAGAATATTATTATTATTATTGTTATTATTTTTCTAATAAATTTATCTATTTTTTCTGTTTTTTTTATTTATTAATGTCAACAACGGGAGTACATTTCATAAATAGGAATAATACATTTTATTATTAGGTTTTTTTTTAATTAATTAATCTATTTTTTCAGGTATAATAACAAAGTATATTTCTTAATAAAAAAGAAAACATTTACTGATTAATTTGTCTATTGTTCCTGTTTATTAATTACTGTCAACAATAACAGGACACAAAAAGGTATATTTAATAAATAAAAATAATAAATATTATTATTATTATTTTTTGATTAATAAATGTATCTATTTTTCTGCTTGTTTTTTTAAATGTCAACAATAATAGGAAACGAAAAAATAATTATTTTCATAAATAAGAATAAGCTGTATTTTTATTATTATTATTAATCTTTTTTTCTGTTTATTTATATATTAATGTCAACAGCAACAGAAATCAAAAAGTACATTTCATAAATATGAATATAATTATTATTATAATTCTATATTTTCTGTTAATTTATTTATTTATATCAACAATAGAAAACTTAAAAGTACATTTTATAAATATGAATAATAAATTGTATTATTATTATTACTCTAATTCATTATTTAATAATTTTTTCTATTTATCTATTTAATAATAGAATTTTTTCTGTTTGTTTGTATATTTATTTATTTAATAATGTGAATTTTTGACTATTTATCTATTAATGTCAACAACAACAAAAAAAAAACCTAAAATAAATAAGAGTAATGAATTTGGATAAATTAGATGGATATTATTGCAACGTGAGCTGAAGTGTGACACTGCAAAGCAAGTCTATTTTTAGTTATATTATAAAAATAATCAAATAAGTAATATTTGAAAAATAATCACATTTTAGTCTTCATCTGTATAAGAGGATTTTTTTATGGGTCGTTTCAGACTTAAAATGTACTTATATTTGTTTCAGACCTATATTTCAAACTCAAATCAGAGTTTGAGTCAGAGAACTTATATTTTATTAATAAATCAGAATTATGACCGAGTTTGACTTGTATTAAACTCTCAATTATGATCACCAACCTATTTGTTTCTCGTTTTCTTCCTCTTTTACTGTGTAATTCATGTCTTCAATTTCCTCTTTAAACTCCATCTTTATGTCCATCTCTCAGCCCTCTAAACACACTGAAAATCATAAAAACAAAGGAAATTAAGCATTAAGAGTTTCTCACACATGGATGTGCTTTACTCACAGAAAAATAATGACAGTCAATAGGAGATCATACACATATTGTTTGCACAAAGATCGAAGAATTTTGGGATAACGTTAAAAAAGAAATAGACAAGATATTAGATGTAGAAACACCCCTATGTCCAGTTGTGGGCCAAAAGCAATGTTTAATGTAGAAAAGAGGTTTACACCTCTTTATTGTTATTAATAACTAAAAAAAGATAAAATGTTGACATTTGAAGACTGATATTTTTCAGAATAGGTGGAAAAGAATTGTAAGATATTTCTGTAAGTGCCTCACATGTGTATGTTTTCTCTAAAAAGGCATCATGACGACAAAATGTTATTTTATTTTGTCTGTTTTTTTTGGTTATTAATATGTATTTCCCCCTCATCTATAATGGGTTTAATTGTCAGGGAAGGTGTTGTTCTATAATGTTTTAAAAATCATAAATTAAAAGTTGAATTGTAGTACTGGTTTAGAAATGAAACCCCTACTATAGTAAAGTGTATTATACTGTATATATTACAGTATCTACAACTCTTAATGAATGCTCCAGCATACTGTAGTGTTACCTATTGACTAATAAATACTGTAGTATACTTATTATTTACTATAGTAAACTGTGGTGTATTGTAATATAATATACACTACAGATGTAGAAAACTCCAGTATTGGCTCATTTGTTCATATCACTATATATTAGTTTATATTACCAGATTAATCACTACAGTAATGTTTCATGTAAATAAAGACACTAAATCTCCACTATATCTAATATATAACTATATATACTATATAAGTCATAATACACCGCGTTTACGTCACATTAGTAAAATGACAACACTTTAATTGTGTTGTTTGAGCGCATTTAAACATGTTTTAAAAGTGATTTTTGAATGTTTTGTTTTGTTTTATGAGCAAAACTAACCTTTCTTTCGGTCATCTGCTCTTCTTCTCCTCGTTTTTTCCGTTTACTGGCGGATCTCAAACCTTTACAAAGCTCCACAGCGCCACCTGCAGCGCCTCATTTAATCAAATAATACACTCAATTTAGGAGCGCTTTCACCAAACCTGTCGTGTTTTAACGTTACCTCCAGAACACGTGGCGCTTTTATTATTGTGGCTATAAAAAGAAAGCAGAAGGGCTTACAAAACTGAACTCCATCAGCACGAGCAAATAAGATAACACATGTTTTCTCGCGATGTTCGTCAGTTGCTGATGATGAACTGCTCTTCACTGTTGTTTAACACTTCAAAGTCGCTGTAGATCCTCTTAATATTCATGTAACCTTTTTTAATTTAGATAATTTAGTTTTAATCAGTAATTGCGTCTGAACAAACACTTTATTCCACATTTTCGCGTATTTATTAATATTTGTAAGAGGCCGTTTGGAGTGTGCAGGGCCACAATGCATCTCAACACTGTTTGTTTCCTTTATTTACTGCTCGGTAAGTTCATTACTTTTATTAATCGAGATATAAAGTGTAGCCTATCTTAATATTGTTGTCGAGTTGGGCTAGTTTGACCAATTAGCAGTGAGCCAGTCAGCACTGAATCTTAATAAAAGTTATAATGATATCCCTGCTGAAAAATCCAGCTTAAACCAGCCTAAGATGGTTGGCTGGTTTTAGCTGGTCGACCAGCCTGGTTTTAGAGGGGTTTTGGCCATTTCCAGCCTGGTCTTAGCTGGTCAGGCTGGGAGTTGACCAGCTAAAACCAGCCAAAATTAGCCATGTCCAGCTTAAACCAGGTTGGTCAAGCTGGTTTTAGCTAGTTTTAAGCTGGTCATTTTCCAGCCTGACCAGCTTAGACCAGGCTGGAAATGGCTGGAAACCAGCCTGGAAATGGCCAAAACCCCTCTAAAACCAGCCATCCAGCTTAGGCTGGTTTAAACTGGATTTTTCAGCAGGGATTTTGTTGTTGTGTTTGATTTTAAAAGTAAAGACCAGGGGCCTGTTGCATAAACCAAGCTTAGAGAATAAACCAGGTTTATTTTGGTAAGTCAAGTTTATTAATGGTGGGTTCGGTTTCATAAATCAAATTTACGACAGTTCAAACTCCGTTACTCTGGGCAACTAATGCTGGGAAACTAGCCTGGAATGGGGCAGGTTAACTTTCAGGCTTTCAAGTCTTAAGTTCAATCTTAATCAAAGTAATGTTAACATTCACCTGCCATAATTTGATGCCATTTTAATTCACTTAACCTCTTAATCATGATAAACTTTATAGTCACTTAATAGTAAATATATATATATATATATATATATATATATATATATATATATATATATATATATATATATATATATATATATATATATATACACACACACACACACACACACCAAACATCTTTAGGAATAGAACAATAATACATTTAAATTCAAACAAGTTATTCCAAACGAAACTAATAAAAACTACATTTCAACACATTTTTTTAATGTTTATGTTGATTTTTTTTTTCCTGTTTATTAAAATTGTATTTATTATTTTCCCTCAACATATTAACTTGGGTGTACTAATTTTTGGACCGTGATCTTCAGTTTATTTTTAGTTAGATTAGTTCCAAATGTTGCTTTGGTACTGAATAATCTAATGTATATGCACAAATATATTACTGTAAAGCATCCTGTAGAAATTATTAATTTAAAAAAGAGCTCTGTGAGGGGTGTACTTCGCTATATATGTAGTATATGAATTACATTTAATAAAGAAAATAATATTAAGAAAGCACTGACTGATATAAAGAAGTAGGCTACATTTCTAAAAAAATGACTTTTAGCTGCAAACCCTGAGTGTCAAAGGGAAAGCAGCAATATGCAGCGGTTTCCAGAGCAAATTAAAAACCCCACCGCTTGTGCACGCACCGCTCTTTGTTGCCATTATTTTAAACTTAATATATTTATTTAAGTATGTGTTACAGTTAGTCTGCAGTGCATTAACTTTCTTTCAAGCAACAATTGGCAATAAGTGCGTATTCTCTCTCCCACTCGCACGCGTGTGCACAATTTGTGGGTAGCACAATCGCCTCACAGCAAGAAGGTCACTGGTTTGAGCCTAGGGTGGGTCAGTTGGTGTTTCTGAGTTTGCATGTTCTCCCCGTGTTGGTGTGGGTTTCCTCCGGGTGCTCCGGTTTCCCCAGTCCAAACACATGTGCTATAGGGGAATTAATCAACTAAACTGGCCGTAGTGTATGAGTGTGTGAATGAGTGTGTATGGGTGTTTCCCAGTACTGAGTTGCAGCTGAAAGGCCATCCGCTGCTTAAAACATATGCTGGAATAGTTGGTGGTTCATTCTGCTGTGACGACCTCTGATTAATAAAGGGACTAAGCTGAATGAATGAATGATCTGAAACGTGCATGTGTGCAGGTGTGTGTGGTGTACACAGTGCCAGCTCTGAGCTGGTGTCAGTCTCTGTGGGGGATTCGGTGACTCTCCGCACCGGTGTGAGCGTGCGCGTTAATGATCGTGTGGTCTGGAGGTTTGGGCCTGACAGTGCAGATCCTCCCATCGCTGAGATCCTCCGCCGGTCCTACATGCTGTCTCTGCACGTCGGAGCTCAGGAGCGCTTTCAGGACCGACTGCAGCTCGACCGCCACAGCGGATCTCTGACCATACACAACTGCACATCCCAACACTCGGGACTCTACAAGCTGACCGTCAGCGGCAGCAGGAACACCTTCAACAAGAGCTTCAGTCTCAGAGTCTACGGTAAATGTGTTTGTTTATTTAATTATATGCTCCAAATGCAGCTGCAATCCCACTCGGCCCCTTTATACAAGATATTAACTGCGTCTCTGCTGTGTCTCTCGTGTGTTTGAGCTGAGTATATCACACAGATAATGTTCTCCAGCTCTCTGAAACTGACCCCTTCAGGCTTTGATCCTAATTGTGGTGTTTTGGTGACTGTCGCTTTAAATGCAAATGAGTTTGTGCTCTTTTCAGAAGAGGGCGGAGCTATAAAGGCTACACAATGAATAGTGTTCCTCAGTGTTTTGTGTGTGTGTTTGTGCAGCTCCTCTGTCAGTCCCCGTCATCAGGAGTGTGTCGCTGTCCAGCAGATCTGCAGGTCAGAAGTGTGTGTTGGTGTGTTCGCTGAGGAACGCCTCGTGGGCGACGCTGTCCTTCTACAGCAGCAGTGGAGTGTTACTGTCCAGCGTCACACACACATACACCAGCAACCACTCGGACCACAGCAGCCTCTCATTACCACTGCAGATCCAGCAGCAGGAGGAGAAAACATACAGCTGTGTGGCTAACAACAGCATCAGCACACACACCACACACTTTAACAGCACTGACCACTGCCACACACACACAGGTAAACACACAGACACACACACACACTCACACACACACTCTGTTCAACAGCTCTCATCCATCTGTGCGTCTGCATGTGTGTGTGTGTGTTTCAGAGCCGTCTCTGCTGTACTGTCTGCTGCTGCTCCTGATTCCTGTTGCTGTCGCTCTGACGCTGCTGATAGTGTGTGTCTGCAGAAAACACAGACAAGCAGAGACGCAGAGTGAGTGCATCACATACTAGCGCTTGTTCATCTTTTAAACATACACTACACAATTGAGTGTATACGTGCATAGTGTATTGGTGCATGATGTATAGGTGCAAAATGTATAAATGCATAGTGTATAGGTGCATAGTGTATAAGTGCATTGTGTATAGGTGCATAGTGTATAGGTGCATGATGTATAGGTGCATGATGTATAGGTGCATGATGTATAGGTGCATGGTGTATAGGTGCATGATGTATAGGTGCAAAATGTATAAATGCATAGTGTATAGGTGCATGATGTATAGGTGCATAGTGTATAGGTGCATGATGTATAGGTGCATGGTGTATAGGTGCATGGTGTATAGGTGCATGGTGTATAGGTGCAAAATGTATAAATGCATAGTGTATAGGTGCATGGTGTATAGGTGCATGGTGTATAGGTGCATGGTGTATAGGTGCATGGTGTATAGGTGCAAAATGTATAAATGCATAGTGTATAGGTGCATGGTGTATAGGTGCATGGTGTATAGGTGCATGATGTATAGGTGCAAAATGTATAAATGCATAGTGTATAGGTGCATGATGTATAGGTACACAATGTATAAATGCATAGTGTTTAGGTGCATGGTGTATAGGTGCAAAGTGTATAGGTACATGGTGTATAGGTACAAAATGTATAAATGCATAGTGTATAGGTGCATGATGTATAGGTGCATAGTGTATAGGTACATGGTGTATAGGTGCAAAATGTATAAATGCATTGTGTATAGGTGCATAGTGTATAGGTGCAAAGTGTATAGGTACATGGTGTATAGGTACAAAATGTATAAATGCACAGTGTATAGGTGCATGATGTATGACTATAGCTTGTTTATCTTTTCTCATTGTGTATTTGTTTTCAGCAGCTGGTGAAAGTGTGTAGCGGTGCAGAAACTCTAGATCATGTACAGAAGATTTCCTGAACTGATGAAGAGACTCTTATTATGAAAGAGCTGATTTTACTGTTATTTAATATTCAGTCTGTTCTCGTGTGTTCTATGTCCATCACTCAGAATGTCCATTCAGACTTGATAACCGAGAGAGATGCAGATTGTGCTTTTAATCCTGCGGATTCTTCATCACTGATTATTGAAGAGTAAAACAGTGGGAATTGTTGAAAAGAGAAACTAGTTTTTTTTTTTTTTTATCATTTAAACACATCAGTGCTTCCTTTGTGAATGTATTTTATTATGATTGTGTAGGACAACATGTATATTTTGTGTGGTAATTTATCATTTTCAGTTTGTGTATGCATTGTGTTTGTTTTAAATAAATTATTATTATTTTTTAAATATAAATATTATTTTAGTGTTTTTTTTTTTGTCCAAATTTGCACATGGAGAACTTCTCTGTTCTGTATTATATTTGGCCAAATATAAGTCAATTCATATTTACATTACAAACAAATATTCAGGTTGTCTGCTTTAACATCCCCTCTGCATTTATCATAATTTAATTTATTTATTTCCTTGCAAAACTAACGACTGTCATAGATTTTATCATGATTATTATGTCATTCAGTGTAACAATAGTTTATATACAAACCCTTGTCTGCCATATTTAGATTTTAAAACAAAAATCGTTGGATGACAAATTAAAAGTCTCTGTTAAAGGATGTACAAAATACCCATTAATTGTCATCGGAAATATTTAAACATTCCCACAATCATTCAAACCACTAACATTTAACACATTAAAAAAGTTTCTATTATTATTTCAGTATAAAATGTAGTGTCATTATTTATTTTAAAACCCTAAATAAGTATTTTTCCAGCATTTATATTTGATTTACATTACACTGCATGAAGGAAGACAATTTCCTGCATATTGTGACTGTTAAATTACACACATTGCTATAATTAAAAAGGACTTGTGTGTTTATAAAACAGATTTTCTCAATTTAAGTAGACTGAAATAATAGATGTATTTGTACAGTTAGCAGTAAATTATTAGTTAAATATTTCCCAAGGGCTGTTTAACAGAGATTTTTCAACACATTTTAAAACAATAGATATAATAATTAATTAATTTAAGTCATGATGACAGTAAACGGGCGACACAGTGGCGCAGTAGGTAGTGCTGTCGCCTCACAGCAAGAAGGTCACTGGTTTGAGCCTCAGCTAGGTCAGTTGGTGTTTCTGTGTGGAGTTTGCATGTTCTCCCCGTGTTGGTGTGGGTTTCCTCCGGGTGTTCCGGTTTCCCCCACAGTCCAAACACATGCGCTATAGGAGATAATAGGCTAAATAATATATATAATAATAATAGGCTAAATTGTCTGTAGAGTATGAGTGTGTGGATGTTTCCCAGTGTTGGGTTGCGGCTGAAAGGGCATCCGCTGCGTAAAACAAATGCTGGATAAGTTGGTGGTTCATTCCGCTGTGGCGACCCCAAATTAATAAAGGGACTAAGCGGAAAGAAAATGAATGAATGACCGTAAATATTTTAGCTATTTAGCAAGATACTCAACTTAAAGTGCAATTTAAAGGTTTAACTAGGTTGATCATTGGCCAATGGTGGAATAAATAGCTTTATCATATTGCACTTTTTAATAATTAAATATATATATATTCCAGCCAAAGGGAATAATAAGACTTTCCCCAAAAGAAAAACATATTACAGCAGGAAAACATATTTAAAAAATTATCGGTCCAGCAGGAGGCGCGAACGGCGGCAAGTTTGTCGCCAAAAGCGGCGAAGAAGACACTGAAACATGGCGATGTCCTCAGCACTCACGCCGCTGCGGGCTCTGGTGTCTCTCCGGAGGAAAACTCTGGAAATTAATAAAGACATCAGGTCGAGATGGGCTTTTATTCGTCAGTACAGGTCTAAACCCGATGTCGTCCATACACGTCGTCATTCTCCGCCGGAAACTATTAATAAAGGTAAGAGAAACACGAGCAGTGATGTCAATTCCTGACGAAAACACGGCTGATTCTGTATTTGACCTCTCTGACAGCTCATCCAGACTATCTTCACGCCAAAAACCTGCTGTACAACACACTGTCCAGATCGGTGGGTCTGTCTAATGTTTCTCAGTACCTCAAGTTCAGCTGCACGGATGGAGAGGTCAAGGTGAGAGAGAGCTAAATCATGGTCCAGGGTTGCCAAATCCACAGCTTACCTGCATAATTGGGCAACTTTTGGTAAAGTTGGGAAGGGATACAGCTGCGGATACTTTTTGTGACACTACAACAATAATTACTGTTTTAACATTAGTGTGAGGGTTGAGGTAGGGGTAGACGGTAATAAAATACAATTTAATGGGTAATTGTATAAATAGTTCTCATTATAATTACTGTCTTTACATTAATGTGAGGGCTAGATGTTTATAAAATAAAAATAAAAAGTTTGTTTTGGTAATCAATGAAAGTCTGAGCTGCGTTTGGAGTGGCTCCTTCTGTTGATGTCAGCCTGAGTGCTTCCATATCGACTGTATATTAGCCTACTTATCAAATTAAAGCCCCGCCCCCTAATCAATATTCTGTTTCAGTGGGAGGTGCTTAATACGGAAATAAATCTCAGCAACTTCTAGTTTATGCAGATTTTAGTAATTTTTTTATGATAACAGAAGCTATAATATTTATTTTGTGAATGGTCGTGCCATTTAAGTTTTGATGTTATTGCCACAGGTTTGGGTTATTTTTGACTGGCCATTGCACTGGTTTTGTTGTGAAAACCTGGCAACCCTGTTTGTTGACCTCAGCTGCTGTGTTTCAGAGGGCCACGGTTACTCTTCTTTGGCCCGTGAGGATCGAGACCGAGGGCTTCGGGTCCCGCAAACAGGAGGCAGAGCGAAACGCAGCGGCTGCAGCTCTGCAGAAACTCCGCGTGAGATTTTACTCTTATTACACATAACAATTAATTAATGCTCCAGCTTACTGTATTAAATATAGTAAACTGTTCAACTGTATTAAATACTGTAGTATACTTTAGTTTTTACTACAGTAAACTGGTGTTTTGCAGTGTAATTTCCCTATAGTTGTAGAAAACTACAGCATTGGCTCATTTGTTTATAGTACTATAGTTGTTGTTACCATAGCAACTGTAGAATTACCACAACAGATCGATTACTATAGTTATTGTTACCATAGCAACTGTATAATCACCACAACAGATCGATTACTATAGTTATTGTTACCATAGCAACTGTAGAATTACCACAACAGATCAGTTACTATAGTTGTTGTTACCATAGCAACTGTAGAATCACCACAATCGATCGATTACTATAGTTCTTGTTACCATAACAACTGTAGACTCACCACAACAAATCAATTACTATTGTTGTTGTGTTACCATAGCAACTGTAGAATCACCACAATCGATCGATTACTATTGTTGTTGTGTTACCATAGCAACTGTAGAATCACCACAACAGATCAATTACTATTGTTGTTGTGTTACCATAGCAACTGTAGAATCACCACAATCGATCAATTACTATAGGTGTTGTGTTACCATAGCAACTGTAGAATGACCACAATCGATCGATTACTATAGGTGTTGTGTTGCCATGGCAACTGTAGAATGACCACAACAGATCAATTACTATAGGTGTTGTGTTACTATAGCAACTGTACAGTAGAATCACCACAACAGATCAATTACTATAGGTGTTGTGTTACCATAGCAACTTTAGAATCACCACAACAGTGTAGTGTGGTCCAAAAACTGTACCATGGTTCAAATACTATAAATGACTATAGTGAGGGACATCACAGCAGTGGTATTACTGTCCGTGTCTGTTATAGCTATCTAAAAACATGATCACGTGTGTTATTTTACATCTACACTACTGCTTAAAAACTTTAGTCATTTTTATATCTGTTTTTAACAGAAGACCCTCATTCTCTAATGGGCTTTGTTTATTTGTATCAGTATATTATATTAGTATTTTCTGTCTCTATCAGGAGCTGGGAGCTTGTGCTCCAGGAAAGCGGCGGCAGGAAGCAGGAATGCCGAAAATGAAAGACAGACAGGCGTCTCTGTTGGACGATGTGGAAGAAAATCATCTCCAATCTCTGCCCATCCAGAAGAAAACACAGACGGACAGAGCTCACGGGTAGACTGATGCTTTACTCCAGTTTATCATCTCAGTCTGCGCCGTTTCTTTATAAACGACACTGTAGAGTCCGCCACAAATGCTGCAGTTCCTTCATTAGCCACAAGGGGTGAACAATACAATACATTATGAAGAGTTCAGATGCAAGAGCTAGCTGATGTTTTCTTCAATAATGAGCCTTTTTCTCAGGCTCCTGTGTGTAGCAGCGTGTCTTTAAAAAGTCTTAAATTCCACAGTATAAAGATAAGGCCATAATTAGTCTTAAATCTGTGTTTCAGTGGGTTTACAAATGCAATCAAACCAACCCTGTAAAGAAGATTTTGTTTCTGTTTTGAAATGTTCTGAAATCTCTGGGTCTGTCATCAAGCAGAACGAGATGGACAGAACCAAAGTCCATTTATAGCAGAACCCAATAAAATATACGCTCGTTGGGATTTTGTTTACATAAGTAACGTTCGCTGGGATTGCTTTACCAGAACAAGCTCAAACTAAAGCATTGTTATGTTTAATTTAATACTAGGCTTATGTTATTGACATTTTAAAATGATGTTTTGTTTGTGTTGTTAATGCAGTTTGGGGGAACTGATGTAAAATCTTTATTATGATTTATATTATTATTAATAATAATGAGGTTTTTCACACTTTATTAAAAAGGTTTTAAAATGTCTTAAATACCCTCATGTATGTTCAGTAATTTTAGTTTTACGGCAAATAATAGGTTTTTTTATTGTCTTTACTAATAACTGTACATAAACGCATGAGGCTGAGAAAATGCTTGTTTTAGAGGAAAATTCATGGAAGCACTTGATGATAGTGAGAGAGTGTATGTATTTGTTTATTGTCTGTCATGTGTGTACTGTATGATATTTGGTGTTTTAGGTCAGTTTGTTGAGATTGTTTCTACAATTTACAGAATGCAAAAAATTACTTTAATTACTTTAAAAAAAAGGTTAATGTCCAACATTCATTCATTTTCTTTTCGGCTCATCCCTTTATTAATCCTTAAAGCACATGTTTTACACAGCAGATGCCCTTCCAGCTGCAACCCATCTCTTGGAAACATCCATACACACTCATTCACACTCATACACTACGGAAAATTTAGCCTACCCAATTCACCTGTACCGCATGTGTTTGGACTGTGGGGGAAACCGGAGCACCCGGAGGAAACCCACACGAATGCAGGGAGAACATGCAAACTCCACACAGAAACACCAACTGACCCAGCCGAGACTCCAACCAGCCACCTTCTTGCTGTAAGGCGACAGCACTACCTACTGCGCCACTGCGTCGCCCTAATGTCCAACAGTTCTGTAATAATAGGAAAACATAATATAGATAGACATAAAAAACACAATATAGAAATCTGAAATGCGGCAATATATGCAAAAAAAACCCCAAAGCCATATTTACAGCTTTATAGATCACATTCAGAAAGGCTGTTTTTGGAGATCATTATATTAGATTGTTGATGTTTTTCAGGCTTATAGAAGAGGATTCGAGACTGTCGGAGGCGCTGGCCATCTTCCCCCGGCCGAGGACTCTTCTGGGAAGTGTTATTCAGGTGGCCACGTCCTCATGTAGAGTCAGGGTGAGTTAAAATCAGCAGACTGCAGTATAATTAATTCAATTAAAATGCTCCTTGATTTCTGAATTTTTAGATATTTGGAGGAGAAACAAGACAACAAATCTAAGAAAGAAAAGCACACTGCAAAAAATGCTTTCTTACATAGATTTGTTGTCTTGTTTCCTTCCAATTATCTAAAAATTCTAAAATCAAGAGGCATTTTCTAGACAAGCAAAAAAAATTCTGTTTTGTTTTAAGAAAGTAGTCAGAATTAAGTGAGTTTTTCCTTAAAACGAGCAAAATAATCTGCCAATAGGGAAAGAAAAATTTTGTTTTTATGTTTTTTTGTTTTTTTTTTAAGTCTTTTGTTTTTTAAGATAATTTTTCTTACACCACTGGCAGAATATTTAGCTTGTTTTAAGGAAAAACTCGCATAATTCTATTAATACATATTCAAATATGTTGTACTTGTCTTTAAAATGCTACTTGATTTAAGCATTTTAAATATTTGATAAAAAAGTCAAAAACTCTTGAGTAAGAAAAGCATGTTTTGCAGTGTAAGATTACACAGAATGATGTTCTGTGCTGGAATCAACAGCCAAACTGATGCCCTCCACCTAAGTTATGTTTCCCTGATGTATATTTCTCCATTCTCCCGTATGCAGGATCTGCTTCAGTACAAGACCAGCGGTGGTAAAGTAAAAGTGTGTGAGCTGAATGTCCTCTGGCCGACACCCATGACCTTTACATCTAGCGGACGCCGCAGACTGGAGGCGGAGGCCAACGCTGCAGCACTGGCCTGTCTGAAGCTCAAGGTTCGTTCCAGCACCACACAAAACACACATGTACTATTCATTAAAGAGCGTCTATCATGCAAAATCAACGTTTGGAAGCTGTTTGGATAGAAGTGCATGTAGTATGGTGTGCAAGCAGTCATATTGGAGTGATATTGGAGTCTGTTTCTTTTATTTCCTAATGTTAAAATAAGAACCAAATCCCAGTGATTTTGAGGCCCACCGCAACATGACGTAAGAGTAAGAATTTAGCTGTGCTATATATTCGTTTATTCATTTTCTTTTCAGCTTAGTCCCTTATTTATCAGAGGTCGCCACAGTGGAATGAACCGCCAACTTATCCAGCACATGTTTTACGCAGCGGATGCCTTTCCAGCTGCAACCCAACACTGGGAAACACCCATACACTCTTGCATGCACACTCATACACTACAGCCAATTTGGCTTACATTCAGTTCCCCTATAGCGCATGTGTTTGGACTGTGGGGGAAACCGGAGCACCCGGAGGAAACCCACACCAACACGGGGAGAACATGCAAACTCCACACAGAAACAATATTGACCCAGCTGAGACTCAAACCAGCGACCTTCTTGCTGTGAGGTGATTGTGCTACCCACTGCGTCACCGTATATTATCACAGAAATTGTTGTGATAATTGATATTATTGTTCTTGTGAGATCATTTTATTTCACTGATTATATAATTATATGACAGCATAATCATGCAAATTGGCATAAACACTTTTAAATGCGTATCGTTTCTAAGGTTATTTAGATTCTATAATTGGATGCTAAAGAGGTAAATGTCCTTTTATATATACTCTTAAATGTCCTATTAGGTAAATGTCCAATTATAAACGTTGACACTGATGTGGTAGAAGGTAATAGTCATTGTAAAATTGCTTTTAATGTTATTTGTGAATTTGTAAATGTATATTGCAACAGCAAAAATGATTGCGGTCATCTCCAAGTGTTGCACAAGTCAATATTGATTATTGTGACAGGCCTAGTAAGAGTGTGGTTTTGCCCACGCCCTAATATTGATTGACAGGAGCATATTAACATGTCTCCATAGTAACGCATATAAGCATGTCCAAAAACAGAATTAGATTGGGATTAAAAGATCTGTTCAACTTTCAGTGTAATTGATTCCTCAGAGTGAACACAACTATAAACGAGGACGCTTCAATCGCACAACAGGAGTCCTGCTTTATGGACATTAATTGTGACCTATTCTGACCCTTTTTGCAAGCTGTAAAATGTGTCTCCGCTGTCTCTAAAGTGTGTAGTGACATTTCAGCTCAAAGTTCCCCATAAATAATGTGTTCTAACTCTCTGAAGCTGAACCCTTTAGGCTTTGATACTAATTGTGCTGTTTTCAGGTGCTAAAACTGCTGCAAATGCTGCAAAATTTTGTTTTGAGCTGAAACTTCACACACATTCTGGAGACGCCGAAGACTTAGTTTACATCTTGTAAAAGGGGCAAAATTGGAGCCCTTTAATAATCCTGAGTGTATTAGCATAGTCTGTGCTGATTCGTCAGCAGAATGTCCTAATCTAAACACAGTGTGACCATAGAGAGTGCTGGTTCTTCATTAAAAGTCATTAGGCAGCAGTGCTTATATTGAGTGCTTTTCTCTGCGCACAGGAGCTGAATCTGCTGGATGAACAGAATAAGCCTTTGACCCACGCCCGGTACCATCAGGATCAGGTTCGAGAGGCCGGAGAGAGACACCGACAACCCTGCCGGATGCAGATCCCAGAGCAGCTGGAGCTCAGGATACAGCAGTACCTCTCACAGGTCAGAGCACACAGAGGGTTGCCAAGTCTGTGCTTTTCACACTGAAATGGGATATTCATTTTTAATTAAATATTATTAATTATTGATTTTACATGACTTTTAAAGTCACAATGAAATCAAAATGTACTCTTCGTATTTTTATATGTATAAAGTAGCGTTTGTTATAAATGTATCTGTGCACTTCATTATTTTGTAAATATTAATTTGCTTTTTTTTTTTAAATATCTTAACCTTCCCTCCCCCGCTTAAAATGATTTTTCTTCATTTCTGGTCACATTTTTTAAAACTTAATATTTTTTTAGGGGTTTTTCACCTTTAATTGGATAAGACAGTGAAGGTTACAGACAGGAAAGTATTGGGAGCAGAGAGAGGGGAAGGGTTGGCAAAGGACCTCGAGCCGGGAATCAAACTCGGGTTGTCATGAGCACCATGGTGCTATATGTTGGCGCACTTAACCACTAGACTATTGGCGCTGACTTTCAGTCATATAGGGCAGCGCTATCAATCCTTTAGGGCGGAGCTATCAGTCCTTTAGGGCGGGGCTTTCAGTCATATAGGGAAGCACTATCAATCCTTTAGGGCGGAGCTATCAGTCCTTTAGGGCGGGGCTTTCAGTCATATAGGGAAGCACTATCAATCCTTTAGGGTGGAGCTATCAGTCCTTTAGGGTGGAGCTATCATTCCTTTAGGGCGGAGCTAACAGTCTTTTAGGGTGGGGCTATCAGTCATATAGGGCAGCACTATCAATCCTTTAGGGCGGAGCTATCAGTCCTTTTGGGCCAGGCAATCAGTCATATAGGACAGTGCTATTCTTCAGTGGAGGGGTATCAGTCATATAGGGCAGGGCTGTCAATCCTTTAGGGCAGAGCTATCAGTCCTTTAGGGCCGGGCTATCAGGCATATAGGGCAGGGCTGTCAATCCTTTAGGGCGGAGCTATCAGTCCTTTAGGGCCGGGCTATCAGTCCTTTAGTGCGGGGCTATCAGTTTAGGGCGGAGCTATCAGTCCTTTAGGGCCGGGCTATCAGTCATATAGAGCAGGGCTATCAATCATTTAGGGCAGGGCTGTTTAGAGTGGGGCTATCAGTCCTTTAGGGCGGAGCTATCAGTCCTTTAGGGCGGAGCTATCAGTCCTTTAGTGCGGGGCTATCAGTTTAGGGCGGAGCTATCAGTCCTTTAAGGTGTGGCTATCAGTCATATAGGGCAGCGCTATCAATCCTTTAGGGCGGAGCTATCAGTCCCTTAGGGCGGGGCTTTCAGTCATATAGGGAAGCACTATCAATGCTTTAGGGTGGAGCTATCAGTCCTTTAAGGTGTGGCTATCATTCATATATGGCAGTGCTATTAGTCCTTTAGGGCGTGGCTATCAGTCATATAGGGCAGCGCTATCAATCCTTTAGAGCGGAGCTATCAGTCTGGTCTGTACTATCGATTGCAGATTCGTGCCTTGTCTGGTAAAGCTCTAAACATTGTTCCATTCACTGGAGAAGGCTGTTTGTCCTTTATTAAACTGTTCTTCTCTCACAGCCAGCATTGTTGTTATGTTTAGCAGCACATTCAAGCAGCGCAACACATTTACAACCCCACCCACTGCAGCCCGAGGGTGTCAGAATTTTATTTACTGCCACTCAGCCTTTTTTCAAGCTTCTTTTTAAACATGTATTCACAATGAAAATCAATACATCAATGGTTATGCAATTTGGTTATTGCATCTGTTGAAGTAACCCTTTTCTGCAGCTTAGATCAATATCATTATAATACTGTATATCGTGATAAAAACTTCAGCAATTAATTGCAACAAGAAAGTGTTATACTCACTCATTTGCATATGTGTGTGTGTGTGTGCAGTATCCAGTGGAGGCGGAGGTTCAGAAGCTGTGGGATGAAGAGGAGCATCAGTCGTCCTCCATCAGTACAGCTGCAGAGGATTATGATGAAGATGAGTTTATAACAGACGCCATCACTAGTAAACCGTACCGCGCTCTGCAGCCCAAGGAGGCGGAACATCTCAGTCAACGCCTCCTCAGCATGTGGAAGAGGGCGGGGCCTGGTCGTAGGGTGGAGCTTCCTGTGGATGCCTATAAAGAGAGCATTCTGACAGCAGTGAGGTCTTCACAGGTATGCTTGTGCCATATGAGGAGTTTTGATTGTGGACAATTAAAATGTCTCCATGATCGGCTTTTGAAGGAATATTGTAGGAATATCGTAACATCTATTAAACATCAATGATGTTGAACAGATTCAGGAATTGTTCACAGTATTTCCTCTAATATTTGTTCTTCTGGAGAAAGTCTTATTTGTTTTATTTCAGCTAGAATAAAAGCAGTTTTTAATAGTTTTAAAGCCATTTTAAGGTCAATATTATTAGCCTCTTCAGCAATATTAGTTTTGGATTGTCTCCAGAACAAACCACTGTTATACAATGACTTGCCTAATTCCCCTAACTTTACCCTAATTACCCTAGTTAAGCCTTTAAATGACACTTTAAGCTCAATACTAGTGTCTTGAAGAATATCTAGTCTAATATTATTTACTGTCATCACTTGTAATGCGTTCCCCCAACACTGCTCATTACCCTATCTCCGCCTCTATGCACAGGTGGTGGTGATTTCAGGAGAGACGGGCTGCGGGAAAACCACACGAATACCACGCTTCCTGCTGGAGGACGGAGTTCTGAGGGGAGAAGGGGCCGAGTGTAATGTGCTGGTGACGCAGCCGCGGAGGATCAGTGCGGTGTCTGTGGCCCAGCGGGTGGCACATGAGATCGGGCCCACGCTGCAACACTGTGTGGGATACCAGGCAAGAACAGGCAACACACTGCAGTCCTGACAAAACATGCGACACACTCCAGTCCTGACTGAACATGCACACACACTCCAGTCCTGACTGAACATGCACACACACTCCAGTCCTGACAAAACATGCACACACACTCCAGTCCTGACAAAACATGCACACACACTCCAGTTCTGACAAAACATGCACACACACTCCAGTTCTGACAAAACATGCACACACACTCCAGTCCTGACAAAACATGCACACACACTCCAGTCCTGACTGAACATGCACACACACTCCAGTCCTGACTGAACATGCACACACACTCCAGTTCTGACAAAACATGCACACACACTCCAGTTCTGACAAAACATGCACACACACTCCAGTCCTGACTGAACATGCACACACACTCCAGTCCTGACTGAACATGCACACACACTCCAGTTCTGACAAACCGTGCACACACACACTCCAGTCCTGACAAAACATGCACACACTCCAGTCCTGACAAAACATGCACACACACTCCAGTCCTGACAAAACGTGCACACACTCCAGTTCTGACAGAACATGCAACACACTCTAGTCCTGACAAAACGTGCACACACTCCAGTCCTGATAAAACATGCACACACTCCAGTCCTGATAAAACATGCACACACTCCAGTCCTGATAAAACATGCACACACTCCAGTCCTGACAAAACATGCAACACACTCCAGTCCTGACAAAACATGCACACACTCCAGTCCTGACAAAACATGCACACACTCCAGTCCTGACAAAACATGCACACACTCCAGTCCTGACAAAACATGCAACACACTCCAGTCCTGACAAAACATGCAACACACTCCAGTCCTGACAAAACATGCAACACACTCCAGTCAGGACAAAACGTGCACACACACTCCAGTTCTGACAAAACGTGCAACACACTCCAGTCCTGACAAAACATGCACACACACTCCAGTCCTGACAAAACGTGCACACACTCCAGTTCTGACAGAACATGCAACACACTCTAGTCCTGACAAAACGTGCACACACTCCAGTCCTGATAAAACATGCACACACTCCAGTCCTGATAAAACATGCACACACTCCAGTCCTGATAAAACATGCACACACTCCAGTCCTGACAAAACATGCACACACTCCAGTCCTGACAAAACATGCAACACACTCCAGTCCTGACAAAACATGCACACACTCCAGTCCTGACAAAACATGCACACACTCCAGTCCTGACAAAACATGCACACACTCCAGTCCTGACAAAACATGCAACACACTCCAGTCCTGACAAAACATGCAACACACTCCAGTCCTGACAAAACATGCAACACACTCCAGTCAGGACAAAACGTGCACACACACTCCAGTTCTGACAAAACGTGCAACACACTCCAGTCCTGACAAAACATGCACACACTCCAGTCCTGATAAAACATGCACACACTCCAGTCCTGACTGAACATGCAACACACGCACCCTAGTCCTGACAAAACATGCACACACACTCCAGTTCTGACAAAACGTGCAACTCACTCCAGTCCTGACAAAACATGCACACACACTCCATTCCTGACAAAACATGTAGCGTGCATGGCGTTTATATGCGTCTATGTGTGTATATGAAGCTTTAATTAAATGCATAACCCAGGTAGCTGTTTTCTGAACAGTATAGGTTCTGTTCTAGAGCATGATATTGCATGATTAACTGCATGACGTGTGTTTCTCTATCAGGTGCGTCTGGAGTCGCGTCCGCCAGAGCGCAGTGGTGGCGCTCTGCTGTTTCTGACCCTCGGTGTGCTCCTGAAGAAGCTGCGGTCGAACCCGCGTCTGGAGGGCATCAGTCACGTGCTGGTGGATGAGGTGCATGAGCGGGACGTGCAGACGGATCTGCTGCTGCATCTGCTGCGCGGCGTGCTCTCCCTGCGCCCGGAGCTGAAGCTGCTGCTCATGAGCGCCAGCGGCGACTCTCAGAGACTGGCGCAGTATTTCGGTGGCTGCCCAGTGCTGCGGGTGCCCGGCTTCATGCATCCTGTGCAAGCGCGGTTCCTGGAAGAGCTGCAGCTGGAGAGCAGACGCCCCCTGCTGGATACGGGTGGCCCACAGAGGAGCACGGAGGTCAGAGGAAGGATGGGGGTATATGTAGTTAATGTGCTGAGGATTTGTTAGTGTTTGCAAACCGCTGATATAATAAAGGTTTGCTCTTCTTCTTTAACAGAAGGAAGAAAATAACGTCACTCCTGATCTGGATCTGGTGGCGGACGTGATTGACCACATTCATCGCGCTGGAGAGCCAGGTAAAGAGCTGACTATGTGGTCTATTCTATATAAGTCTATTCATCTACTTGTACTAAATTTTAAAAGTATGACGATTTTTCTTTCGTCTTTTCTCTGTTTCTCTTCAGGTGCAGTGTTGTGTTTTCTGCCCGGATGGCAGGAGATTAAAGCTGTACAGCAGCAGCTGGAGGACAAACAGGCGTACAGGTCCGGCTCGCAGATCATTTTACCATGTAAGGGTTTTACAGTGCTGGAAGGGCACCCGCTGTCTAAAACATACGCCAGTGTAATTGGCGGTTCATTCCGCTGTGGAAACCCTTGATAAATTGGGGACTAAGCCAAAGCACACTGAGTTAGTGAGTGATATCCTTCACGGTATTGTTTAATATAAATCTTCAAAAGAGATTTATATAATTATTGGTAAGCTGGAATATTTAAGACATGTTTGTATATTTATTATTATTTTAATATTTTGTGTTTTGTTTTTAATCTTAAAAATATAGTAAACAAAATATGACAAGTGCAGGGGTCTCAAACTCAAGTTGCAGTGACTGAAACTCATGAGGGCCATTTTAGCATACAAGCACAAGAGGAAAGAAGAAGAAATGTGAATTTAGAAATGTGTTGGAAATAAATCTCTCTGTTAAACAGACATTGGGGAGCACATATATTCAGGAGGGGTCAATAATTCTGACTTCAACTGTATATTGTTTTCCAGCTCTGTTTAATCAATGTCTGAATGTGCTGCTGTTGTCTTCAGTGCACTCCAGTATGGCGGTGTCGGAGCAGCAGGTTGTTTTCCAGCGTCCTCCAGCAGGCCAGCGGAAGATCGTTTTGGCCACAAACATCGCCGAAACCTCCATCACAATCGACGACATCGTGCACGTGGTGGACGCTGGAGTGCAGAAGGAGCAGAACTACGACCCCAGAACTAAAGTGCGTTAAAATAATGAGAAATCCTGCATTCTTTATTTATTTTTTTGTATTTGACAAACATTACAAAAGATGAAAAATTACAAAAATGATTAATTACAATACGTCAAAAAATGAATAAAATAAACCATAATAAATAAATAAATACATTTAAAGACAATTATAATTGTTAAAGTTACAGTATCTTGCATCTTTGTATGGTTAGCGATGCTGAAATGATGATGGATGTTGTTTTATGACATATGTGTTGTCCTCAGGTCTCTGCGCTGAACACCGTCTGGATTTCACAAGCAAACGTGACTCAGAGAAGAGGACGAGCTGGACGCTGTCAGCCTGGACATTCTTATCATCTTTTCCCCAGAAAGCAGCTGGAGCGCATGGAGCCGTTCCCCGTGCCGGAGATCCTGCGCACTCCACTGGAGAGTGTGGTGATGCAGGCCAAAATCCACTGCCCCGACAGCAAAGTGAGTCCTCAGATGTACTCTATAGGAGCGTTTATTTACACTGTAGGTCAAACGGGAAAGCTGTGTTGATTTACTATTAAAAAGAGGTGTATTTGGTCATGGTTATTCTTCGTTTTGTGGTCGTTATTTTTCGTTTTGTGGTCGTTCTTTGTTTCGTGGTCATTATTCTTTGTTTCGTGGTCATTAATCTTTGTTTCGTGGTCATTATTCTTCGTTTCGTGGTCGTTATTTTTTGTTTTGTGGGCGTTATTTTTCGTTTTGTGGTCGTTATTAATTTCGTAGTTGTTATTCTTCGTTTCATGGTCATTATTCTTCGTTTCGTGGTCGTTATTTTTCGTTTTGTGGTCGTTCTTTGTTTCGTGGTCATTATTCTTTGTTTCGTGGTCATTATTCTTAATTTCGTGGTCGTTATTTTTTGTTTTGTGGGTGTTATTTTTCATTTTGTGGTCGTTATTAATTTCGTGGTTGTTATTCGTTTCATAGTCATTATTCTTCGTTTCATGGTCGTTATTTTTTGTTTTGTGGTCGTTATTAATTTCGTGGTCGTTATTCTTTGTTTTGAGGTCGTTATTCTTCGTTTTGTGGTCGTTATTGTTTATTTTGTGGTCATTATTCTTTGATTTGTGTCACTATTCTTCATTTCGTGGTCGCTATTAATTTCATGTCATTATTCTTCGTTTGTGGTTGCTATTCTTTGTTTCGTGGTTGTTATTAATTTCGTGGTCATTATTCTTTGGTTTGTGGTTGCTATACTTCGTTTCGTGGTCGTTATTCTTAGTTTTGTGGTCTTTATTCATTTTGTGGTCATTATTCTTTGGTTTGTGGTCGCTATTCTTCGTTTCGTAGTTGTTATTCCTCATTTTGTGGTCTTTATTCTTCATTTAGTGGTCATTATTCTTCGTTTCGTGGTTGTTATTCTTCGTTTCGTGGTTGTTATTCTTTATTTTGTGGTCGCTATACTTCATTTCGTAGTCGTTATTCCTCATTTTGTGGTCTTTATTCCTCATTTTGTGGTCATTATTCTTTGGTTTGTGGTCGCTATACTTCGTTTCGTGGTCGTTATATTTTTTATTTCGTGGTCGTTATTCTTAGTTTTGTGGTCTTTATTCTTCATTTCAAGGTCATTATTCTTCGTTTTGGGGTCGTTATTCTCTGTTTCGTGGTCGCTATTTTCCGTTTTGTGGTCATTATTAGTTTTGTTGTTAATTGTTTTGTTGTCATTATTCTTCGTTTTGTGGTCGTTATTTGTTTTGTTGTCCTCCTTGTTTGTTTTGTCATCGTTTTTTGCTTTGACATTGTTATTTGTTTTTTTTGTTGACTATCTATTGTTTTGTCTTTGCTATTTTTCATTTTGTCGTTGTCTTTTTGCCCACGTTATTAATTTTATCATTATACATCGTTTTTTCATTGCTATTTTTCGACACTATTCTTCATTTTGTTGTCATTATCTTATAGTCATTTTTGTGATTTATTGTGATTGTCGTTATTTTTTGAATAGATAACAACAACACAAAGAATAATTGAAACTGAAGAATAGTAATGACAAAAAGAATATCGTTAACAATACGAATAATTGTGACAAAAAATGACGACAATAATATTCTTTTTGACAATTTTTCTCAATTTTTGTCGTCATTATTTTGTTGTCACTATTATTCATATTGTCAATGTTATTCTTTTCATTGCAGTTTTTTGTCCTCATTATTCTTCACTTTCTTCTTCCTCCCACAGGCTGAGGATTTCCTGTCTCAGGTGCTGGACTCTCCTGACACTCAGGCAGTGAGAACCGCTGTGAAGAACCTCATGGATATTGGTGAGTTTTACAGTTCTGCATTTTAGTCTATTTGGCGTCATCATGAGTTGTTCCCCCAAAAAGTCACTAGTTGCGTTACTTACTTACTCTTTATAGTAAGCAATGCGTTATGGTACTTTTGCATTACTTCCTTTTGCTGAGGCTTGATCTCTATTAGATCTGCCCTTTTTTTCTTCTTTTTTTAATAGAGGAGCTCTGCAATGAACAACACTCTGTATAACCTTCATTTACCTCTAAACAGGGTGTCGCGGGGTCTTAAAGTCTTTTAAAGTTACAACTGGGATCCACAACAAGACTTCTGTCAGGTAGTGTAAAGTGAAACAAACCTCTGTGTGTGTGTGTCTCAGGTGTGCTGGACGCGTCTGAGGATCTGACTCCTCTGGGTCATCACGTGTCCTGCATGTCGTGTGATCCGCGTCTGGGGAAGGTGTTGGTGTTCTCGGCTCTGTTCTCCTGTGTTCAGCCTGTGCTCTCAGTGGTGGCCTGTCTGACCAGAGACCCCTTTTACAACAGCCTGCAGAACCGCACACTCGTCTCCAAGGTCAGGGGGAAATATAGATGTCTATCTATCACAGATACACGCGTCTCACTGACAATCATTTTAATTAACCGTGATCACAATTATCACCAAAATAAACAGGATTCATTTGTCCCATAATAGAGCAGCCCTACATGATTACTAGTCATGCTCATTACATGTAGAGTCTCTGTGAATTACCAACATGTGTGTGTGTGTGTGTGTGTGTGTGTGTGTGTGTGTGTGTGCAGGCGAAGGCGGAGCTGAGCGGCTTGAGCGGCAGTGATTATCTGGTGTTCAGTCGTGTTGTTCAGAGCTGGAGAGAGCAGCACAGCAGAGACAGCAGACAGGACTATCTGGACAAACACACACTGTCTGGAGCCAGTCTGCGCTTCATACACGGTCAGACACACACACACACACACACACATTGATTTACATACATACTCTTAAACACATGTACACACACACACACTTATAAACACACACACACACTCTTGCACACGGTGTTCATGTGAGTCTGTATTCTGCATTTCTCTCTCTTTACTGTGAGTTATAGCTCCAAATCAATGTACATTTACTTTTTGGGGGGGAAATTTGTAACCACAGAAATGTGTCTGTGTGAGCAGGCCTGATGCAGCAGTTCAGTGATAATCTGTGTGAGGCGGGTCTGGTGGATCATTCAGCGGAGTGTTTGCGGCCCTCATCTCCTGTGAACCAGCAGAGCAAAGAAGAACAGCTGATCACTGCAGTACTGCTGGCCGGACTCTACCCTAACCTCATACAGGTCTCACACACACACACACACACACACACACACAGCTAATTCAGATTAAATGTATTTGTGTTTGAATAATGTCAATCCAATGAACCCCAGTGCTGCTTTAACCCTGATATTCTCATCATCTGACTCTACTGTACCTGGACAGGTGAAGAAAGGCGTCGTGACCAAATCTGGAAGGTTTCGAGCAGAGAACGTGTCGTTTCGCACTGAGAGCGGGCCTGTGCTGCTGCACCGCTCCTCCGTCAACAGGTCAACACACTCAGTCAATCTCATCTGTCACACACTCTCATGCAGAGCGTCAGATTAAGGACTGCACATGTGATTTCACTGCTCATTTGGCAGGATACTAGCATTCCCCAAACCTGCCGGAACTACTTCTGTTTATCTGAAAATAACGGCACACCTTAGAGTGCTCATCAGCCAATCAGAATCAAGCATTCAGCAGACCTGTAGTGTACAGCTGATCAGTGTGCATATCAGTGTGATTGGAGTTGTGATTGTGTGTGTGTGTGTGTGTGTGTGTGTTCAGGGATAAGCAGCACCTGTGGAGTCGCTGGCTCACCTTCTTCTCTGCAGTGAAGTCCAGCGGTCAGGTGTTCATCCGAGACTCCACTGTGGTGCATCCGCTGGCACTGCTGCTGCTCACAGACTGTGACCTCAGCGAGAGAGGTCAGCACTGCAGACACTTCAAAATAAGAGCACAATGATGTCTAGATGACAAATAAGAGCTCTGTTACCCTTGTTAGCAGTGTAACCCCAAAATAACTTGAGCACCGTTACTTCTAAATAACATTAAAATATCTTCAAAATAAGAGCACTGTTACCTCTAAATCAGCACGGTTACCTCAGAAAACCTTAAAATAACCTCAAAATAACAGCACTGTTACCTCAACATAACCTCAAAATAACAGCACTGTTACCTCAAAATTACCTCAAAATAACAGCACTGTTACCTCAAAATTACCTCAAAATAACAGCACTGTTACCTCAAAATTACAGCACTGTTACCTCAAAATTACCTCAAAATAACAGCACTGTTACCTCAAAATTACAGCACTGTTACCTCAAAATTACCTCAAAATAACAGCACTGTTACCTCAAAAATACAGCACCGTTACCTCAAAATTACCTCAAAATAACAGCACTGTTACCTCAAAATAACCTCAAAATAACAGCACTGTTACCTCAAAATTACAGCACCGTTACCTCAAAATTACCTCAAAATAACAGCACTGTTACCTCAAAATTACCTCAAAATAATAGCACTGTTACCTCAAAATTACCTCAAAATAATAGCACTGTTACCTCAAAATTACAGCACTGTTACCTCAAAATTACCTCAAAATAACAGCACTGTTACCTCAAAATTACCTCAAAATAATAGCACTGTTACCTCAAAATTACAGCACTGTTACCTCAAAATTACAGCACCGTTACCTCAAAATTACCTCAAATAACAGCACTGTTACCTCAAAATTACCTCAAAATTACAGCACTGTTACCTCAAAATTACCTCAAAATAATAGCACTGTTACCTCAAAACTACAGCACTGTTACCTCAAAATTACCTCAAAATAATAGCACTGTTACCTCAAAATTACAGCACTGTTACCTCAAAATTACCTCAAAATAACAGCACTGTTACCTCAAAATTACCTCAAAATAATAGCACTGTTACCTCAAAATTACCTCAAAATAATAGCACTGTTACCTCAAAATTACAGCACTGTTACCTCAAAATTACCTCAAAATAACAGCACTGTTACCTCAAAATTACCTCAAAATAATAGCACTGTTACCTCAAAATTACAGCACTGTTACCTCAAAATTACAGCACCGTTACCTCAAAATTACCTCAAAATAACAGCACTGTTACCTCAAAATTACCTCAAAATTACAGCACTGTTACCTCAAAATTACCTCAAAATAATAGCACTGTTACCTCAAAACTACAGCACTGTTACCTCAAAATTACCTCAAAATAATAGCACTGTTACCTCAAAATTACAGCACTGTTACCTCAAAATTACCTCAAAATAATAGCACTGTTACCTCAAAATTACCTCAAAATAACAGCACTGTTACCTCAAAATTACCTCAAAATAATAGCACTGTTACCTCAAATTACCTCAAATAATAGCACTGTTACCTCAAAATTACCTCAAAATAACAGCACTGTTACCTCAAAATTACCTCAAAATAATAGCACTGTTACCTCAAAATTACAGCACTGTTACATTAAAATTACCTCAAAATTACAGCACAGTTACCTCAAAATTACAGCACTGTTACCTCAAAATTACAGCACTGTTACCTCAAAATTACCTCAAAATAACAGCACTGTTACCTCAAATTACAGCACTGTTACCTCAAAATTACCTCAAAATAATAGCACTGTTACCTCCAAAATTACAGCACTGTTACCTCAAATTACAGCACTGTTACCTTAAAATTACCTCACAATTACAGCACTGTTACCTCAAAATTACAGCACTGTTACCTCAAAATTACAGCACTGTTACCTAAAATTACCTCACAATTACAGCACTGTTACCTCAAAATTACCTCAAAATAACAGCACTGTTACCCCTAAAATTACCTCAAAATAACAGCACTGTTACCTCAAAATTACAGCACTGTTACCTCAAAATTACCTCAAAATAACAGCACTGTTACCTCAAAATTACAGCACTGTTACCTCAAAATTACCTCAAAATAACAGCACTGTTACCTCAAAAATACAGCACCGTTACCTCAAAATTACCTCAAAATAACAGCACTGTTACCTCAAAATAACCTCAAAATAACAGCACTGTTACCTCAAAATTACAGCACCGTTACCTCAAAATTACCTCAAAATAACAGCACTGTTACCTCAAAATTACCTCAAAATAATAGCACTGTTACCTCAAAATTACCTCAAAATAATAGCACTGTTACCTCAAAATTACAGCACTGTTACCTCAAAATTACCTCAAAATAACAGCACTGTTACCTCAAAATTACCTCAAAATAATAGCACTGTTACCTCAAAATTACAGCACTGTTACCTCAAAATTACAGCACCGTTACCTCAAAATTACCTCAAAATAACAGCACTGTTACCTCAAAATTAACTCAAAATTACAGCACTGTTACCTCAAAATTACCTCAAAATAATAGCACTGTTACCTCAAAACTACAGCACTGTTACCTCAAAATTACCTCAAAATAATAGCACTGTTACCTCAAAATTACAGCACTGTTACCTCAAAATTACCTCAAAATAATAGCACTGTTACCTCAAAATTACCTCAAAATAACAGCACTGTTACCTCAAAATTACCTCAAAATAATAGCACTGTTACCTCAAAATTACCTCAAAATAATAGCACTGTTACCTCAAAATTACCTCAAAATAACAGCACTGTTACCTCAAAATTACCTCAAAATAATAGCACTGTTACCTCAAAATTACAGCACTGTTACATTAAAATTACCTCAAAATTACAGCACAGTTACCTCAAAATTACAGCACTGTTACCTCAAAATTACAGCACTGTTACCTCAAAATTACCTCAAAATAACAGCACTGTTACCTCAAAATTACAGCACTGTTACCTCAAAATTACCTCAAAATAATAGCACTGTTACCTCAAAATTACAGCACTGTTACCTCAAAATTACAGCACTGTTACCTTAAAATTACCTCACAATTACAGCACTGTTACCTCAAAATTACAGCACTGTTACCTCAAAATTACAGCACTGTTACCTAAAATTACCTCACAATTACAGCACTGTTACCTCAAAATTACAGCACTGTTACCTAAAATTACCTCAAAATAACAGCACTGTTACCTCAAAATTACAGCACTGTTACCTCAAAATTACCTCAAAATAATAGCACTGTTACCTCAAAATTACAGCACTGTTACCTCAAAATTACAGCACCGTTACCTTAAAATTACCTCAAAATAATAGCACTGTTACCTCAAAATTACAGCACTGTTACCTCAAAATTACAGCACTGTTACCTTAAAATTACCTCACAATTACAGCACTGTTACCTCAAAATTACAGCACTGTTACCTCAAAATTACAGCACTGTTACCTAAAATTACCTCAAAATAATAGCACTGTTACCTCAAAATTACAACACTGTTACCTTAAAATTAATTTATAGTAACTTTAAAAACCTCAGAATAACTTAAATAACATTATTACCTTGATTTCGGCGAAATAACCTCACAATAACAGCACTGTTACCTTAAAATTACCTCAAAACATCTTAACCTTGAAATAACTCTAATAACCGCACCGTTACCTCAGTTTCCTGAAAATAACAGCTCTGTTACCTTGAAATAAGTTGAAAATAAGAGCATCTTTGTTTGTGACGCTGCTCTGTTGAAATCATGTTTGCTCTGAAATAATTGTAGGATTTAATAATTGTGTGTTTGTTTTGTTTTCTGTGAAGTTGTGGGAGATCGTGTGGAAGTTGCGTTGCCAGGTCCTGCACTGATCCGATGGGAGTTTTCTCCTCCTGTGTGGGAGTTACTGTGGGATCTGCGCGCTTCAATACAGGCCATGATCTACCGCAAACTCCGTCAGTCTGAATGTAAATCCAGCGCAGACCAGAGGAAGGACAGTGAACTGATAGATTTATTAGTGGATCTCCTGAATAACACTGATCCTGATGTGAGCAGAGATCAGGAGGATGCACTGAACTCGAGCAATACTGAAAATATTGAAGCTGACAGCTGCTAATGCATGCGCGTGTGTGTGTGTGTGTGTGAGAGTGTGTTACTGTAAATGAATAGAGAAATGTGTTTTTACATTCCAGCAAAACACTTCTGAAGATGCTCTTGGTTAAAACTGCACTAGTGTGGCTTTAAAGGGTTCGTTCTCACCAAAAAAAGTCAATTCTGTCATTGTTCACTCTCTATTTGAGTTTATTTCTCCTGTTGAACACTAAAGAAGATATGTTGGCAACCGCTAACTATTGACGTCCATTGTTCTTTTTTCCTAATATGGAAGTCAATGGTTACCGGTTTTCAACATACTTCAAAATATCTTCTTTCGTGTTCAACAAATAGATATTTTGGTGATTATGAAGATTTTTTGAAGAAAGCTGAAAACTGGTAACCATTGACTTCTATTGTTTTTTTCCTACTATAAAAGTCAATGGTTACCGGTTTTCTGGAAATCTTCTAAATATCTTCTTTTGTGTTGAACAGATGGTTATGAAGATATTCTGAAGAAAGCTGAAAAACCGGTAACCATTGACTTAATAGCTTTTTCCTAATCTAGAAGTCAATGGTTATCAGTTTTCAGCATTCTTCACAATATCTTCTTTTGTGGCTAACAGATATATTTTGAGATATTTTGATGGTTGTGAAGATATTTTGAAGAATGCTAAATACTGGTAACCCACTGTTTTTCCTACTGTAGAAATCAATGACTTCAGCTTTCTTCAAAATCATCAAAATATCTATGTTGAGCACAAAGAAGATAGTTTAAAGAATGTTGAAAACTGGTAACCATTGACTTCCATAGTAGGAAAAAACAATGGAAGTCAATGGTTTCTGGTTTTCAGCTTTCTTCAAAACATCTTCTTTTGTGTTCAACAGATATTTTGATGGTTATAAAGATAATTTAAAGAATGCTAAAAGCTGGTAACCATTGACCTCTACAGTATGAAAAAACTATGGAAGTTAATGGTTATCAGTTTTCAGCTTTCTTCAAAATCATCAAAATATCTATGTTGAACATGGAAGATATTATGAAGAAAGCTGAAACCGGTAACCATTGACTTATATAGTAGGAAAAGCAATGGAAGTCAGGGTGTTACCGGTTTCAGCTTTCTTCAAAATCTTTTCTTTTGTGTTCTATAGCAGAAAGCACCTCATAAAGCTCTGGAAAACAGCACATTGAGTATATTTAAATTGTGGGTGAACGGTCCCTTTCAGAATGTACTTGTGTATCATGGAGCATGTTGAGTCAAACATGACATAAATAAAAACTATTTATTTATTAAGTTAAACAATACAGCAGTGTTTCTCATTCTCATGGAATACTTTATTTTCAATAAGGCCACGATATATGTCTAGTAAAGACCGATTTATGAGAGATGAACTCAAACTCAGACTTTATTTTGGGATTATTTAGTCTTCATCTGTATGCAGATTTCATTTTATTTTGAAAGCGGTCTCATCATCTGAACTGATGAATTATCTAAGAGAAGTCCTCCAGGAAGCGCTTATGGAAGGTCTTCAGTCTCTGCAGAGCGGCCTCCATGGTGTCTGCTTGAGTTCCCACAAACAGCCTGTCAGACAACACAAACCAGCTTTATTTACAATATATCAGACACTCAAACCAACATCCATCAGTTTTTCACACTGCACTCTCTCCCAGCGCTGTTAGAGTTTCTGTCCCAATGTAAAGTCTGTCCTGCTGTTTACTTTTGACATGTTTATTAATGCCAGTGTTAGATGTCAACAGTGGTTTTGACATTAAGATGCATTGTAAGAACACAGGTGGCTCAGTGGTTAGCACAGTGGCCACACAACAAGAAGGTCACTAGTTTGAGTCCTGGCTGGGTCAGTTGGTGTTTCTGTGTGGAGTTTGCATGTTCTCCCCGTGTTGGTGTGGGTTTCCTCCGGGTGCTCCGGTTTCCCCCACAGTCCAAACACATGCGCTATAGGGGAATTGATCAACTAAATTGGCCGTAGTGTATGGATGTTTCCTAGTACTGGGTTGCAGCTTGAAGGGCATCTGCTGCATAAAACATATGCTGGAATAGTCGGCGGTTCATTCTGCTGTGGTGACCCCTGATTAATAAAGGGACTAAGCCGAAGATGAATGAATGAATGAACAAAGTACTACGGTAATCGATGTAGACATTGAGCTAAGTTTTCTCTAGTAGTTCATATATATATATATATATATATATATATATATATATATATATATATATATCAAGAGTTTGACATCGAATTGACTTTGCATTTTTGATGTGCCTGCTGGGATATTATTACTGATATTTAATAATAAATGATATTGTGATATGATATTGATATTATTGGCACTTAAAAATATATTGACTAGTCGTTAGTGTGCCTTTAAGAATATACTGATTGCTGTGTTGTTTACATGTAGGGTGTAGTATAGTTGGAGACATGTACTGTAGTAATTAATGTAGACATTCAGTTTAGTGAACATTTCCTGCTTGTTATCAAACTATCTCATAACTGTAGCAAGAGGCGATTCAATCATAACCTAATGTTAAAACCGCTCTCATAACATCATTTATCAATATGTGGCTCTTTTTAGATTCTCAGAAGCTAAAGAAATTAAAAATATAAAAAAGGAAATACATTGGGACCATTGTTATTGTTTACATCCCTCAAAATGGTCTACGGTTGAGAAACACTAGCTTATTTCCTACATGTCCTACAGTAAATGTGCTGTAGTGTTTAGTGGTGTGAGTGCACGCAGACCTGATGTGGTGGGTGTCTTCTGCCTGTCCATATTCACAGCCGGGTCTCACATGCAGACCTTCTTCCTCCAGCAGACGCATACAGTAGAGCATATCTGCCTTCATTTGACGCTCCTGCAGAGGGAAGACGTGGAGAAAAGGTGTTACAGACCCACATTTAACACTATACTATAGGAATTTATTAGCGGTTTCTGAACCATACTATACTTGAATTGATATGTTTGGTGATTCTACAGTTGCTATGGAAACACAACAACTACAGTGATTAATCTGTTGTGGTGATTCTACAGTTGCTATGGTAACACAACAACTATAGTGATTAATCTGTTGTGGTGATTCTACAGTCACTATGGTAACACAACAACTATAGTAATTGATCTGCTGTGGTGATTCTACAGTTGCTATGGTAACACAACTACAGTAATTGATCTGCTGTGGTGATTCTACAGTTGCTATGGTAACACAACTACAGTAATTGATCTGTTGTGGTGATTCATTATTAAAATCCAAATTAGTTCCAGTTAACATTAATTAATGCATGAACTAAAGTTTTCATGAACTAATATTAGAAAAGCTGAATAACTACTGTAATAAATGTCTGTAATAAATAAATCAATTGTTCATGTTAGTAATTACACTAACTAATACAGCCTTTATGTAAAGTGTGACCACATATAGTAAGCATTTTTGAGCACCCTAACCCAAATGAAAATCTTCTAATCCACATATCACAGAGTCACAGATTGAATGCATAAGTGGATTTGGGATCACCTTTGCCCATTTTATTGCCTTTGGAGGGATCTGGAGACGAGGGTAGACAAAAAAGCCGGCCTTCAGCGGCTGACAGCGCACTCCCGGCAGCTCCTTGCACACCTCCTGTATCCGCCGCACGTTTCTGCGCACAACATCTCTGATGGACTGAACCTCCTGACAGAAAACATGCAACATTTGTGCTGATTAATATATAAACATTAAGAAGCAGCAACAGATGATGCAAAACAGGCTTTCCGAAAGTTTCTGACTTGTTTCTAGTACAAATATATAAAAAATTGTAAATCAAGAAGCCTTTTCTGGACAATTAGAAATATTGTCTTGTTTTCCAAATAATGAGTCAATATAAAGTGAGTTTTTTTAATCTATTTTGCTCGTTATTTTTGTGAAAATAATCTGAAAACAATAATGTTTAGCTTTTTTCATTGTAATCGCTCCATAATTTGATCATTATTTTACTAAAACAATCTGAAAGCAAGATTATTTAGCCTTTTTTATTGCTCTTTGTTTAGCCAAAATATTTTTATGCCAAAATATGTATTGCCTAATATAATCTAAAAACAATATTATCGATCTTTTTTATGTTTTATTTAGCTTTTTATCTAAAAGCAAGATTATTTAGCTTTTATTTAGTTTTGTTTGTTTCTCCTAATTCTGCTAAAATTATCTGAAAACAAAGAAATCTGAAAGCTTTTTATCTGAAAACAGGATTATTCTGCTTTATTCTGCTCATTATTCTGCTAAAATAATCTGAAAACAAGATTATTTAAGCTTTTTTGTTTCTCCTAATTTTGCAAAAATAGTCTGAAAACTAAATTTGAAAGCTTTTTATCTGAAAACAAGATTATTCTGCTTTTATTTTGTTTTTCCTAATTCTGCTAAAATTGTCTGAAAACAAAGAAATCTGAAAGCTTTTTATCTAAAAACAAGATTATTCTGCTTTATAATTGCTCATTATTTTGCTAAAATAATCTAAAAAACAGGATTATTTTACTTTATAATTGCTTATGATTTTTCAAACGTTATTATTGTGCATTTTATTTGTTTTTGCTCATTATTTTTTCTAAAATAATCTAAAAATCAAGATTATTTTGTTATTTTGTTTCTCCTAATTCTGCTAAAATAGTCTGAAAATAAAATTTGAAAGCTTTTTATCTCAAATTAAGATTATTTTGCTATATGATTGCTCTTGATTTTGCTCATTATTCTGCAAAAATAAAATTAAAACAATATGATTTTGCCTTTATTTAGCTTTTTATTTGGCTCATTATCTTGCTACAAAAATCTGAAAACATTATCATTGAGCTTTTTTTATCTGAAAACAAGATTATTCAGTCTCATTTGCCTTAAAATGGCTTTTAACTTTGCAAAACAATCCGAAAACAAGATTATTTAGAAAAGATTATTTGTTTTCCCCATTGTCAGATTATTGTGCTTGTTTTAATGAAAAACTCACTTCATTTTGACTCATTATTTCTGAAAACAAGACTATATTTTGTACTTCTTGATTGAAAAATGTTAAGAAACAAGATTAACAGTCTAAGTAAGAAAAGCCTGAGTTGATAAGCACAGGTTTATGTTCCTGCTGGTAGATAAACAGCGTGTTAACCGCAGTGAATGCAGGGAATGATGGATCTCCAGGTTTGGGAGGATCTGCCATGAGCTGGATTGCGATTTGTCCATGAAGCGGAGGGCAGGAGCGAGTGGAGAAAAGAGTCTGAATATATCTCTGCACTGCCGGATCCACGTTCACCAGCTCCACATAACCTCCACGAAGACCACATCTGACCACAAATAAGAAGACATTTAGCTTCACAGCATTCTCTAGTATTTATTAGTGGACAGCTGAGAGTGAGAGTGGTCGAGCCCAAGCACAGCCAATGAGAAGAAGGGGGCGGGGCATGTCAGACACTAGAGAGCATTTGATTGGCAGATGAGAAACTGAAGTATGAAGAGATGACAAAATCATTGATCCATTTAGGCGGAAGAGATGAACTGCAAACTCTAGATGTTTATATCAGCTTTAGATCTTCTAAATAGACTTTAGATATGATCAAGACTAACACACTGATACTAACATCTACAACACTGTGTTTTAATTTGACAGGGATGTAATCAGCTCACTCACTCTCCCATGAAGCCCTTAGACGCTGAGTTAAAGGAGGCCAGCTCTACAGTGCTGCTGATAGGAGACTCCATCTCTGATAACACCTTCTTATAGGAAACAAACTCAGCATCGTCTGCAAACACACAGTCCTGATACACCTGAGGACAAACACAAGGTGCTGTTTCACCAATAACCTGCAGACTCTGATGAACATTTCCCTATGGGTAACTCTCATATAACAAAATCTGGGCCACACTTTACAATAAGGTTACATGAGTTAATATATTTACAAACACGAGCTAATAATCAACAATACTTGTGCATGTTTATTAATTAAAAATGCATTATTGTTAATATTAGTTAGGGCAGCACGGTGGCACAGTGGGTAGCACAATCACCTCACAGCAAGAAGGTCTCTGGTTTGAGTCTCGGCTGGGTCAGTTGGTGTTTCTGTGTGGAGTTTGCATGTTCTCCCCGTGTTGGTGTGGGTTTCCTCCGGGTGCTCCGGTTTCCCCCACAGTCCAAACACATGCGCTATAGGGGAATATATATCATAATTCCTGCACTTGCTGACCTGTCAACAACACCGCTTGATAAAGTGCGTGTCTCCATAGAGTTTTCTAACTGGTGAATGACATGATCTAGTGTTATATCTAATCAGTGTGCGTTCATGACTTAAGGAGGCGTGGCTTTGGACGGCAGGGGAGGGTCATAAAGTGTCTAAGCTATTATGCATTCTGGCAGATCACCTACTGCACCTTTAACATTAACAAAGATGAAAAAATACCATATTAAATGTAATGTTCATAGTGTGTTTATGTTAGTTAATGCATTGACTAACATTAACTAATGAAACCTTAGTGTTAAATTGTTACTGAAATCTGATATATGGGCAGATATGCAAATGACATGTATACGACATACCAGTTCATATTTGCATTTCACACACAGCTGAAGTTTGAGGTCTTTCTAAAATATTTCCCAGTTGATGTTTAATGGAGAGAAGATTTCTGAACATAGTAGTTTTACTCATGTCTAATCACTGATGTATTTTCTCTTTGTCATGATGACAGCACATAATATTAGACTAGATATTCTTCAAGACACTAGTGTTCAGCTTAAAGTGACATTTAAAGGCTTCACTAGGGTAATCAGGGTAAAGTTAGGGTAATTAGGCAAGTCATTGTATAACAGTGGTTTGTTCTGGAGACAATCCAACACTAATATTGCTGAAGGGGGCTAATAATATTGACCTTAAAATGGCTTTAAAACTATTAAAAACTGCTTTTATTCTAGCCGAAATAAAACAAATAAGACTTTCTCCAGAAGAACAAACATTAGAGGAAATACTGTGAACAATTATATATAAGTTCATATATGAACCGATGTACATCTGCAGAAAAGCTCACCTCATCCGCCAGTATGAAGAGCTTTTCTTCTGCAGCAAAGCGGATCACTTCTTCGATAGACTTCCTGCTCTGTACGTGACCTGATAATATAAACAACACAACAATCTGACAAGACATTAAGATGCATTTCACATGTCATCTGATATCTAAATGCTCTACAGTGTTTTATATTCGTGTTTTTATTTTGTGTGGTCTTATAATTCTGTATACTCTGTTCATCATTCAGGTCAAATAAGACCCTCCTAAATAAAGCAGATCAAGTTCATTTCAATCCTCAAATCTAGTGTGCATGAACAAACAAGCTCATCTCCATCACAAACTCTCTGAATGTGCAGGAGTGGAGCTGCTCATGAGGTAAGATATATCATATAAAGCTGTACTGTTTATATGAGTAAAAAATCTCTACTAAAACAACACTGTCAGAATGCAGTACTATCAATTCAGTCAGATCACCCTGCAGCCCAAGAGCGGTCACTCACTGAAGCTGAGCAGGGCTGAGCCTGGTCAGTGTCTGGATGGGAGACCACATGGGTAAACTAGGTTGCTGTTGGCAGTGGTGTTAATGAGGCGGTCTGTGACTCTTAATGCCCCAGTATAGTGAAGGGGACGCTATACTGTCAGTGGGCGCCGTCTTTCAGACGAGATGTTAAACCACTCCTGACTCTCTGTGGTCATTAATAATCCCATGGCACTTCTGGTAAAGAGTAGGGGTGTAACCCCGGTGTCCTGGCCAAACTCCCCTCATCAGCCCTTACCCATCATGGCCTCCCAATCATCCACTGAATTGGCTCTATCACTGTCTCTCGTCCACCTATATAGCTGGTGTGTGGTAAAGCACTGGTGTTGTTGTCCTGTGGCTGCTGTCACATCATCCAAGCATAAGCACACATTGCTTTGCATCCCATAAACACAACCAAGCCTTGAAAATACACTCTAGACCACCCCTTTAATTGTTTGCAACAACCTACCTTAAAACATGTAGTAAATCCAATGAAGTTTCAGTGTGTACCTGTGGGGTTTCCGGGGTTGCAGATGTAGATCGCAGCAGGTGTGCAGGTGTGTGTGGCGCTCTGCAGGGCTCTGCGCAGCTCCTGGATCTGCAGTGTCCAGCCCTGATCTTCACACAGCTGGTACGGGATGATGGCGGCATGCTGCGCCTGCAGGGCCAGTCTGAAGGTGGCGTAACCGGGCTCCGGAACCAGAACACCGGTCTGACAGGAGTCCTCCGGCCGGATCAGCACAGTCAGCAGCTTCTGCAGCCACAACATTTAATTACACACACTCAAAACATTCACTAATACCCTATTGGCCGATTATTATGAACATTATCACTTTTTTCTAATGTTGGCAACAAAAGGGTTAAATATATATCTAAATATTGAGTGAGCTGTGAACCATGAGCGCCGTCTGAGAGCCAGAGGAGATGAAGATGTTGTCCGCTGACGGAGAAGCTCCTCCGTCTCTCCTGCTGATGAACTCACACACACACTCTCTGACCTTGGCCATTCCAGAGGATTCTGAATACGAGCCTGAAGAGATGGTCACATAGCACACACTTACTTATAAAACTTATATATTACACACACACACACACACACACACACACACACACACACACACACACACACACACACACACACACACACACACACACACACACACACACACACAATATTCAATAAATGACTCCTGTACTCATAGACTTCAGTAGATGTTTGATCAGGCTGACACTGAAAGCTCATGTGGTGGTTTTTGCAGATGATAGTTTCAGGAATTTATTTACAGAAGCACATCAGTAGTGCACTTTTTTTGTAAAGTGTGATATGCAAAATGGCCATATATATTTATTAAAATGTGCATTCTCTGCGACATACAGTCAGAATTATTTACCCTCCTGTTTCATTTTAACGTAAATGTTTCTGTTTAATGGAAAGTGAAAGCATTTCTAAACATAATAGCTTTAACTAGGTTAATTAGGCAAGTTAGAGTTACCATAGCAACTGTAGAATCACCTCAACAGATCAATCACTATAGTTGTGTTACCATAGCAACTGTAGAATCACCACAGCAGATCATTTACGTTGGTTGTTGTGTTACCATGGCAACTTTAGAATCACCACAACAGATCAATTACTGTAGTTGTTGTGTTACCATAGCAACTGTAGAATCACCACAACAGATCAATTACTGTAGTTGTTGTGTTACCATAGCAACTGTAGAATCACCACAACACATCAATTACAGTAGTTGTTGTGTTACCATGGCAACTGTAGAATCACTTCAACACATCAATCATTGTAGTTGTTGTGTTACCATGGCAACTTTAGAATCACCTCATAAGATCAATCACTATAGTTGTGTTACCATAGCAACTGTAGAATCACCAGAACAGATCAGTTACTATAGCTGATGTGTTACCATAGCAACTGTAGAATCACCACAGCAGATCAATTACTGTAGCTGTTGTGTTACCATAGCAACTGTAGAATCACCACAACAGATCAACTACTGTAGATGTTGTTACCATAGCAACTGTAGAATCATAGCAGATCAATTACTATAGTTGTGTTACCATAACAACTGTAAAAACACCACAACTTTCCTTTTTTATAACTATTTTTAGGGTTTTTTCACTTTTAACTGAGATAGGACAGTTGAGGTTACAGACAGGAAGGTATTGGGAGGAGAGAGAGGGGAAGGGTCAGCAAAGGACCTCGAGCTGGCAATCGAACTTAAGTCCCCGTGAGCACCATGGTGCTATATGTCAGCACGCTTAACCACTAGGCTATTGGCGCTGACAACACCACAACTTTTCTATAGCATTTTTCAGAAACACTACAGTATTTTTAGTAGTAAAGTTTTAGTAGTTGTTTTTTTTTTATTAAAAATGTCTTATTTTGTCATATGGGTTACATTTGTGTATGAATTGTCCTATATAAATAAACTTTCCCGGCCTTGAGTTCCATGCATTAAACAGTATGTCAGTATATATTTCGAGAACATGAAGAGCCGCTCACCCACACTTCCACCTTCACACTCTCTGAGCAGATCTTCAGCTCTCTGCCGGACATCTGAAGGCAGACTCTGGTCTTTCAGAAGAGCTGGATATGAGCAAGCAGCCAGAACCTAGGAGAGAAACACAGCATTACAGACCACGCTGTCCTGGAGGATTCCTTCAAAGACACCAGTGAGGAAATCATTTACCTGTCGAACGAAGGTGATGGGCTTTATTCCACCGTCGTGGAGATCTCCTGAAGACAGATCCAGCACCTTACTGAAGATCTTTCTCTCACCCTGAAAACAACATTAAACCTGTTCTTCAGTCACACACACTCACAAAGGAAAAGTGTGTGTTGGTTTTGCTGGTGCATGAATTACTTTACATTGTGATTTTGTCCCATTATTAAAATGTTCTTAATTAGGGAAATATTCTGATTTATCTTCATAAGAACAGAAAATGCCTAAATAAGGATGGATAGATGGATCGATAGACAGACAGACAGATAGAAGGACAGATAGATGGACAGACAGACGAATAAACAAACATAAGCAAACACACACATGCACACGAATAAGCGTGCACACACACAACACATGCACACAAACACAACTGTAGAATGCCACACTCTTTCTCTGTCACACACACACACACACCAGCTGAATCTCCCGCTGTATCTCCGCTGCTCTGCTCTGTAAGATGTCCTTCTCGGAGCGGCGGATCTGCAGGACAGACATCATTGATCCTCTAGAGACTCGAACACCCATAAATAGCTTAGTGAAGCTGTAATTCTGTTTATATACATGAGCAAAGGTCTGAGCAGCGGCGGATACATTACCATAGACATTTCAGATAAACTGAAGATGTTTACCAGACAGAGGAAAATCATCTACAGACTGACCTGCTATAGCCCCGCCACTGACCTGAGGTTACTGCTGAAAACAGGAAATAAATCACAGACCTTTAGTTTACTGTAGACAACATTTGATCTGTACAAGATTAACGCTTAATCAATGTTTCTCTTACGATGCATACATTTATAGGAAAAACAAAAATACATTATTGTATTAGTTTTTACTACAGTAAACTGTGGTGTAGTGTAATAGTCCATATAGTTGTAGAAAACTACATATTGGGTCATTTGTTTATATCACTGTAGTTGTTGTGTTACCATAGCAACAGTAGAATCACCACAACAGATCAATTACTAGTTGCTGTTACTATAGCAACTGTAGAATCACCACAACAGATAAACTACTATAGCTGTTGTGTTACCGTAGCAACAGTAGAATCCCTACAACAGATCAGTTAATATAGTTGTTTCCATAGCAACTGTAGAATCACCATATCAGATCAGTTATTATAGTCGTTGTTGTTACCATAGCAACTGTAGAATCACCACAACAGATCAATTACTACAGTTGTTAACATAGCAACTGTAGAATCCCTACAACAGATCAGTTACTATAGTTGTTACCATAGCAAATGTAGAATCACCACAACAGATCAGTTACTATAGCTGTTGTGTTACCATAGCAACTGTAGACTGTCAACAGATCAATTACTATAGTTGTTGTGTTACCATAGCAACTGTAGACTGTCAACAGATCAATTACTGTAGTTGTTGTGTTACCATAGCAACTGTAGAATCACCACAACAGATCAATTACTATAGTTGTTGTGTTACCATAGCAATAGTAGAATTACCACAACAGATCAATTACTATAGTTGTTTCCATAGCAACTGTAGAATCACCACAACAGATCAGTTACTATAGTTGTTACCATAGCAACTGTAGAATCACCACAACAGATCAGTTACTATAGCTGTTGTATTACCATAGTAACTGTAGAATCACCACAAAAGATCAGTTACTATAGCTGTTGTGTTACCATAGTAACTGTAGACTGTCAACAGATCAATTACTGTAGTTGTTGTGTTACCATAGCAATAGTAGAATTACCACAACAGATCAATTACTATAGTTGATGTGTTACCATAGCAACTGTAGAATCACCACAACAGATCAGTTACTATAGTTGTTGTCTTCAATATAATAAAAATAAAACAGAAGCTTAGTCTAGATGTAGTTTCTCAGTCCGTTGTTTAATCGCAGCCAAGCAATGGTGAAATACAGGCAGGTTTTCAACAGGAACACAATCATTTACAACACACACACACATACACACACACACACACACACACACACACATACTCAGTGTAATCACAATAGATTATTCATTAAATAATATGCTATATTAAAAAAATAAAATAAAAGCACTTAATAACCCGTGTCTGCATGTAGTTTGTTTTGTTAATGAGAATGGTCATTAAATAAGCAATAAAAGGCTTGTGTTTGTCCTCAATGTACTGACCTGGGCACATAATTACACACAGTCACATTTAAAACATAAGCCCCTAGATCAGAGCTTGCTGAACATTAACTCATGTTTGTCTGCTGCAGGAGACACGAGGAACAGATGTCGACAGTGACTCGCACACTGTGTAGTGAATGAAGAAGATTGAAGACGTTTGCAGGAGCAGAAATTAAAAACAGGCAGAAATAAATCATCTCTTCAGAATAATATCAAATATCTACAAGCACAGCTGTCCCTTCTGTTTCAGTCCAGAACTTGTGTGCGACAAGTCTCACGCCCTCAATAGACAACAGTTTCTGGAGCCTGTCCACTACTGTTCAACACTTACATTCTTCCATTAAAGTGCCCATTATATGGTATTTTAAATATTCTTGTTTTACTTTACATTTACATCCTTACAAAGTCAAATAAGACTTTTATTTTGTCATAACATCCAGCACAGCATCAGCTCTATTTTCACAGCATCTCAAACGGCAGGTTTAATGATCCAGTCTTTCGAAACCCCACCTCCCCACAGTCGGCTCTGCTCTGATTGGTCAGATGATGGCTCTACTATGTTTTGACTGGTCAAATGATTGCTCTACTCTGTTCTGATTGGTCAGATGACCTTGTTATGTACTAATTAGTCAGATTATGGCTCTACTTGGTTCTAATTGGTCAGATGCCACTACTCTGCTCTGACTGGTCAAACGATGGGCCTATTGTGTTATGATTGGTCAGATGATGGCTCTACTCTGTTCTGACTCTACTATGCTTTGATTTTCAGATGACCTTATTCTGCTCTGATTGGTCTGATTATGTCTCTACTATGTTATGATTGGTCAAATTACCCAACTTTACTCTGATTGTTCGGATGATGGCTCTACTCCATTCTGATTGGCCAGATTACCTTATTATCCTCTAAATAGTCAGATTATGACTCTGCTCTGGTCAGATGATGGCCCTACTATGTTATGATTGGTCAAATTACCCTAGTCTGCTCTGACTGGCCAAATGATTGCTCTACTTTTTTATGATTGGTCAGATGACCTTATTATGCTCTGATTGGTCAGACGACGGCCCTACTGCGTTATGATTGGTCAAAATACCCTACTTTGCTCTGATTGGTCAGATGATGGCTCTACTATGTTATCATTGGTCAAATTGCCCTACTTTACTCTGATTGTTTAGGTGATGGCTCTACTCTGCTCTGATTGGTCAGAAGATGGCCCTACTGTGTTATGATTGGTCAAAATACCCTACTATGCTCTGATTGGTCAGATGATGGCTCTACTCTGTTCTGTTATGGCGCTACTATGTTTTGATTGGTCGATGACCTTATTCTGCTCTGATTGGTCTGATTATGACTCTATTTGGTTCTGATTGGTCAGATGATGGCTCTACTATGTTATGATTGGCCAGATTACCATATTTTCCTCTAAATAGTCAGATTATGACTCTGCTCTGATTGGTCAGATGATGGCCCTACTATGTTATGATTGGTCAAATTATCCTACTTTACTCGGATTGTTCAGATGATGGCTCTACTCTGTTCTGATTGGTCAGATTATGGCCCTGCCACGTTATTATTGGTCAAATTACCCTACTCTACTCTGATTGGTCGGATGATGGCTCTACTCTTTTATGATTGGTCAGATGACCATACTCTGCTCTGATTGGCCAGATGACCTTATTATGCTCTGCTTAGATTATGACTCTGCCTTCATTGGTCAAACGATGGCTCTACTCTGCTCTCATTGGTTAGACGATGGCTCAACCCTGATTGGTCTACTGCTTATATCTTTGTTATGCTTAGGTTTCATCAGTTATGCTTATGTCTATTGTTTTATTTTCCACTTGAGCTGAATTTTACATTCACTGACCATGTTTCACGCTACATGAACGGCAAATATCCAAAAGAAGCATTATGGGTAGAGCTGTGGCAATAAATCGATAAACTGAGATTCGTTGATCACGCCGGAAGAACATCCATCTGTTCTTATATTTTTGGTTGGATATATAATAACAGCTTTATCAATGATTATTTTGGGTTGGAGTGGTGTGTGTCAGCAGTTGTATGCAGTAGAGTACGGCTGTTTGCAAGTCATACAGCGCAATCTTCTGGTAAATACAAACCTCAGCATCACAATACATTCTCAAGAGTTGATGCGGATGTTTTCATTTAGCCAGAGCTCTAATAACGGGGCACTTTAAGAGAAACCAATCAATCTGAGAACTTCCCACGTTCAACTCAACTCCTAATAAAACTACGAGCACCAGCGTTTAAAACAGGGGTGTCAAACTCGCAGCCCTGAACAGTTTAGTTCCAGCCCTGCTTCAACACACTTACCTGGAGATTTCAACCAAACCTGAAGGACTCGATTAGTGTGATCAGGTGTGTTTAATTAGGTTTAAAGCTGAACTGTGCAGAGCTGCGGCCCTCCAGGAACTGAGTTTGACACCTGTGGTTTAAAAGGAGAGTCTGATTCTTCTGATCTCCACACCAGCAGAACGAAGACCAACATCAGATTATCTCAGAGTCTGTGTGTGTTTACATCACACTTTCACTGGTTAGATCTCCTTGATTTCTCCTGAAACAGAAATAACGTGTGTGTATTAGTGATAGTTAGGGATGAGTGATAGCAATTATTCTCTTTCTGATCTGACACTAATTACCACGTGTACATACTGTATATGCAGAAAGGGGCCTTCAACATATGTGTAATAGTTGAAAGTATGATATTTTCCGCAGTATATATTATGTTCACCTGTTGAAGATGAGTGTGATGTGGAGGATTGGGCCGGTCAGTGCTGCAGATTTCACAGCCGGGTCTCGTAGATTTATTTATGAATGTACAGGACGGGCAGGGCCAGCCTGACTACACACACACACACACACACACACACACACACACACACACACACACACACACACACACACACACACACACACAAAGGAAAACACACAGATTCACAACATTATCCAAGCGTTTGTGTATGGGTTAACAATGATATGTGTGCATCAAATTTTAAGATTTTTTACAAAAGTGTTTTTTTTGCATAGAAAACTATATATATACAGTTGAAAGCAGAAGTTTTCATACACTGTATAAAAAAGCACATCACCATTTTAAAAAAGTCAGTTCTCTTGTAGGCAAGTTAGGATGATCACATTTGTTTCTGTTCTGCTTAACAGCAGAATAATGAGAGAGATATTGTTGGAGAAATTGTTATAACTTTTCTTGAAAGTCAAGTTTACATACAATAAGATTATTCTGCCTCTGAAAAAGCTCAGATGATGGTGTCAAGGTTTTGGAAGTTTCTGATTGGCTAATTGACAACATTTGAGTTAATTGGAGGCACAACTGTAGAATAGTATTGAAGGAAAACCTCAAACACACTGATTCCTTGTGTGACAACATGGGAAAATCAACAAGCCAGAATCAACACAAAAGCCAGATTACAATTAGCTAAATTACACTGGGAAAAGACTAATGTTTGGAGACATGTCCTGTGGTCTGTGGTCCTGTTTGGCCGTAATGACCAGTGTTACATTTGGAGGACAAAGGGGAAAGCTTACAAGCCTAGAAACACCATCTCAACTGTGAAGTATGGGGGCGGCAGCATCATGTTGTGGGGCTGTTTTGCTGCAGGAGGGACTGGTCTACTTCACAGCATAGATGGCATCATGAAGAAAGAACATTATGTAGAAATACTGAAGCAACATCTCAAGACATCAGCCAGGAAATTAAAACTTGGCCACAAATGGGTCTTCCAGACAGACCATGACCCTACGCATACTGCCAAATTAGTGAAAATGTGCTTTAAGGACAACAGAGTGAATGTTTTGGAGTGGCCATCACAAAGCCCTGAGCTCAATCCTATAGAAAATGTGTGGGCAGAGTTGAAAAAGCTTGTGTGAGCAAGACAGACTACAAATCTGACTCAGTTACAGCAATTCTGTCAGGAGGAATGGGCCAAAATTCCTGCAAACTATTGTGAGAAGCTTGTGGAAGGAGACCCAAAACATCTGACCAAAGTTATACAGTTTAAAAGCAAAGCTAAAACAATACCAAGGAAATGTGTGTAAACTTCTGACTGACTAAAAATTAATGAACAATTCTCTCATTATTCTGGCATTTAGCAAATGTAAATGATTTAGGTAATCCTGAGAGACCTAAAATAGTAAACGTTTAGTGTGATTTACCAGCAGACATTTAGTAAAAAATGGTTATGTTCGTTTTTTAGAGTGTCTGTAAACTGCTGGCTTCAACTGTATATATGCAAATTATATGCAAGTATAGCATCTGCTTTAACTCTTTATAAGGCACTCATTTAAATACTCATAAAATAAAACCTGGAGTGTTACTGAATGTTATTAATTTTAAATTACATTTTAATCCGTGAGTAACCATTGATTTTCATTCATTCATTAGTTTTCCTTCAGGTTAGTCCCTTTATTCATCAGGGGTCGCCACAGTGGAATGAACCGGCAACTTACCCCTGCAACCCAGTACTGGGAAACACCCATACACACCTATACACTACGGCCAATTTAGTTAATCAATTCCCCTATACCACATGTGTTTGGACTGTGGGGGAAACCGGAGCACCCGGAGGAAACCCACGCCAACACGGGGAAAACATGCAAACTCCACACAGAAACACCAACTGACCCAGCTAAGACTCGAACCAGTGACCTTCTTGCTGTGAGGCCACAGTGCTAACCATTGAGCCACCGTGTTGCCCACCTTTTATTTTGAATGTGATTAATAACAGCACTAAAATATTTTATATTCAGCACTTATTCTGAGCTGTCCATATATAAATAATGTAAGAATAATTGATCAAACTAAACTTAATTAAACTGAAAACTAGGGTAAAACCAAGTGGATTGATATTATTCATTATTTATAGAAAATTCAGACACATTTGATCAAAGTCTCTTTTCAATGCTATCATTTCCAAGGTTTGATAATATTCACAGCTGTACAAGTGCACCGTGTGTGTGTTTCTGCACTAATGGTTCATGATTATATGGATACGGGACACTTATTTACAATCCCCCTGCATCTGCATGTGTTGTGAAATGGAAGAAGTGGATGTAATTATTACCTGTGTGTTACTGGACTTGAGTTTGGAGCCTCCGAGTTGCAGCATCTCCAGGTTAATGATGTCGGTGACGCTGGGCTTTTCTGAGCCGCCGCTGCCTGAAAAACAACACCATATTTGATAAATATATCACTTCCAGTTATCTGTATAACAGACGTCCTTCCATGTAAACAGTCTGTTGTTTATCAAAAAAAGTGCACATTAATAAAGATGCTGTCCCTCAAAAAGAAAATGTTGAAATATATTGTAATTTATTATTATTTTTCTAACACAAAAGAAGATATTTGAAGAAAGCTGAAAACCGGTAACCATTGACATTCACAGTAAAAAAAAAAAACAAATACTATGGAGGTCAATGGTTACAGGTTACTGACAATTTTCAAAATATCTTCTTTTGTATTTGATAGAAGGTTTAAAACAAGTAACAGGTACTAAAATTATGCCAATTTTCATTTTTGGGTGAACTGTCCCTTTAAGGAGTTGTTTTACTTTCAAATCTTCCAACAACAACAACACAATCAAATTAACTCATTTGCATAACCCCGCCTCCCACTACATATAAAAATTCTGAAATGGCCGTTTGGTTTCAAACACAGAAAGACCAATTAAAACAGACTTTCTAACAAATCAGATTTGGCTTATGGAAGGGGGAGGGGCTTACAGACCTGAAGTTCTGAATAGATTCAAACGAATCGAAACAAAATAATAGCAAATTGATTCATTTTTGGGTGAACTGGGCCTTTAAGGAGTTGCTATACATTTAAATCTTTCAACACCAACACATTTAAAGTAACTCATTTGCATAATCCCGCCTCCTACAACAAAAATTCTGAAATGGATGCTGAGTTTCACACACAGAAATACCAATCAAAACAGACTTTCTGACCAATCAGAGGAGAGTTTGGCTTATGGAAGGGGGGAGGGGCTTACAGACCTTGAACTCTGAGTTGATTCAAATGAACTGAATCAAAATAAGAGCAAATTGATTCATTTTTGGGTGAACTGTACCTTTGTTTTACTTTCAAATCTTTCAACATTAGCTCAATCAAAGTAACTCATTTGCATAATCCCGCCTCCTACGACATAAAAATTCAGAAATGGGCGTTGAGTTTCACACAAAGAAAGACCAATCAAAACAGACTTTCTGACCAATCAGAGGAAAGTTTGGCCTATGGAAAGGGGGGAGGGGCTTACAGACTTTGAACTCTGAGTTGATTCAAATGAACTGAATCAAAATAACAGTAAATTGATTCAAATATTAATCGCAAATTATGAGAAAATGACACTGTTTTCTGATCTTAGAGGCATTTAAACCTGTTTTAGGAGACTAAAGCTGCAGTCACACTAGAGTTTGAGCTTGCGGAATTCTGTTGCACGGCGCTGTGAAAAGGGGCGGGGTTAAACATGATGATTTGGCATTAAAAAAAGTGAGTGATTGGTCCATATTTCAAATTTCTGTACAGAGAGGTCATGTTTTGACCTTCTATTGGTCTCACGCAATCACATGATGTTATTTCATAGGTCAGAGTTCACCAAGCTTGAACTTTGCAAACAGTGACATGTGAAACCGGTCTGCCGCAGTCGCATGCGTATGAATGGAAGTCTATGGGGGGAAAAGTGAAGCGTGACCACGGCTTTACACGTTTTAGAATAGCACATGAACAACATCGAGCCAAAAAGATTTCAATGGTCAATATTGCAGAAAGAGAAAATATCACAACCTGTGCTGGCGTGGCTGAAGCGTGGTGGTAGAGTACTGTACGCCCTCCAGTCGTGCCCGCTGCTGCTGCCGCCCGCCGGGGCTGAAAGTGAAGCGTTTGCTGGAGCCGCTGTGGGCACGGAGAGCCCGTTCTCCTGCTGCTGGCTGAGGCTGGCGTGACCTGCGGATAACAGGTAGAGGAACGCAGTGTCTCCATCCCTGCAGACGCCATACGACGACACAGAGCGGCTGTCAGAGCACAGACACTGAGAGATGATCCAGCGCTGCACCCGAGGGTGAAAACCATACTCCACAAACATCTGAAGACAACAAGACAAGACATTTATACACTGTAAAGCTCCTACTGTTTTCACTACCAATATCTCAGTGTTATTGTCTTGTTTTCTTAAATAATGAGCAAAATTTTTGGATGTTGCTTACGCTATTGTCAGATTATTTTGCTTGTTTTAAGGAAAAACTTGCTTCATTTTGACTCATTATTTCTGAAATCAACACAATATTTTGTACTAGTTTAGAAAATTCTTCTTGATTTAAGTGTTTATAGATATTTGGATTAAAAACAAGACTTAAAAACTCATGTTATTGCACAAAATAAAAGTGCTGATTATCTTGTGCAGATAGAGAGAAACAAATTGTGTGAAAACAGCATTAAAGTGTCCATGCATAGTCAATCATCACACAACAACCTGAAAATTGAGCAAATCACAGAGACTTTATTCAGTCAAGGGTTTATTTTGATCCTCCTACCTGCTGCTTTAGCGAGGCGACGGTCACGTGCGGGTGGATTTTCACCGTCACACAGCAGGATGACGACGCATCTTCTACTATCACAGCTAAGCTGGAAATAAAACAAACATCCAGGATTAAAATTTATGCAAAAAATGACTTTTATAAGGGGTTTAATTACAGTTGTGGCAGCAGTGTGTGAACACAGATAACTTCTAATGGTAAAAATGCATTTATTAATTTTGTTTTAGTGCTGGGTAAAGATTAATCACACATAAAATAAAAGTTTGGTTTGACAAAATAGGAGTTGTGGTGATTCTCTAGCTGCTATGGTAACACAACAACTATAGTAATTGATGTGCTGTGGTGATTCTACAGTTGCTATGGTAACAACTATAGTCATTGATCTGTTGTGGTGATTCTCTAGTTGCTATGGTAACACAACAACTGTAGTAATTGATCTGTTTTGGTGATCCTACAGTTGCTATGGTAACACAACAACTGCAGTAATTAATCTGTTGTGGTGATTCTACAGTTGCTATGGTAACACAACAACTATAGTAATTAATCTGTTGTGGTGATTCTACAGTTGCTATGGTAACACAACAACTATAGTAATTGATCTGCTGTGGTGATTCTACAGTTGTTATGGTAACACAACAACTATAGTAATTAATCTGTTGTGGTGATTCTACAGTTGCTATGGTAACACAACAACTATAGTAATTGATCTGCTGTGGTGATTCTACAGTTGCTATGGTAACACAACAACTATAGTAATTGATGTGCTGTGGTGATTCTACAGTTGCTATGGTAACAACTATAGTCATTGATCTGTTGTGGTGATTCTCTAGTTGCTATGGTAACACAACAACTGTAGTAATTGATCTGTTTTGGTGATCCTACAGTTGCTATGGTAACACAACAACTGCAGTAATTAATCTGTTGTGGTGATTCTACAGTTGCTATGGTAACACAACAACTATAGTAATTAATCTGTTGTGGTGATTCTACAGTTGCTATGGTAACACAACAACTATAGTAATTGATCTGCTGTGGTGATTCTACAGTTGTTATGGTAACACAACAACTATAGTAATTAATCTGTTGTGGTGATTCTACAGTTGCTATGGTAACACAACAACTATAGTAATTGATCTGCTGTGGTGATTCTACAGTTGCTATGGTAACACAACAACTATAGTAATTGATCTGTTGTGGTGATTCTACAGTTGCTATGGTAACACAACAACTATAGTAATTAATCTGTTGTGGTGATTCTACAGTTGCTATGGTAACACAACAACTATAGTAATTGATCTGCTGTGGTGATTCTACAGTTGCTATGGTAACACAACAACTATAGTAATTAATCTGTTGTGGTGATTCTACAGTTGCTATGGTAACACAACAACTATAGTAATTGATCTGCTGTGGTGATTCTACAGTTGCTATGGTAACACAACAACTATAGTAATTAATCTGTTGTGGTGATTCTACAGTTGCTATGGTAACACAACAACTATAGTAATTGATCTGCTGTGGTGATTCTACAGTTGCTATGGTAACACAACAACTATAGTAATTGATCTGCTGTGGTGATTCTACAGTTGTTATGGTAACACAACAACTATAGTAATTAATCTGTTGTGGTGATTCTACAGTTGCTATGGTAACACAACAACTATAGTAATTGATCTGTTGTGGTGATTCTACAGTTGCTATGGTAACACAACAACTATAGTAATTGATCTGCTGTGGTGATTCTACAGTTGCTATGGTAACACAACAACTATAGTAATTGATCTGCTGTGGTGATTCTACAGTTGCTATGGCAACAACTATAGTCATTGATCTGTTGTGGTGATTCTCTAGTTGCTATGGTAACACAACAACTGTAGTAATTGATCTGTTTTGGTGATTCTACAGTTGCTATGGTAACACAACAACTGCAGTAATTAATCTGTTGTGTTGATTCTACAGTTGCTATGGTAACACAACAACTATAGTAATTAATCTGTTGTGGTGATTCTACAGTTGCTATGGTAACACAACAACTATAGTAATTGATCTGCTGTGGTGATTCTACAGTTGCTATGGTAACACAACAACTATAGTAATTGATCTGCTGTGGTGATTCTACAGTTGCTATGGCAACAACTATAGTCATTGATCTGTTGTGGTGATTCTCTAGTTGCTACGGTAACACAACAACTATAGTAATTGATCTGCTGTGGTGATTCTACAGTTGCTATGGCAACAACTATAGTCATTGATCTGTTGTGGTGATTCTCTAGTTGCTATGGTAACACAACAACTATAGTAATTGATCTGCTGTGGTGATTCTACAGTTGCTATGGCAACAACTATAGTCATTGATCTGTTGTGGTGATTCTACAGTTGCTATGGTAACACGACAACTATAGTAATTGATCTGTTGTGGTGATTCTACAGTTGCTATGGTAACACAACAACTATAGTAATTGATCTGCTGTGGTGATTCTACAGTTGCTACGGCAATAACTATAGTCATTGATCTGTTGTGGTGATTCTCTAGTTGCTATGGTAACACAACAACTATAGTAATTGATCTGTTGTGGTGATTCTACAGTTGCTATGGTAACACGACAACTATAGTAATTGATCTGTTGTGGTGATTCTACAGTTGCTATGGTAACACAACAACTACAGTAATTGATCTGTTGTGGTGATTCTACTGGTGCTATGGTAACACAACAACTGCAGTAATTAATCTGTTGTGGTGATTCTACAGTTGCTATGGTAACAACAACTGTAGTAATTTATCTGTTGTGATTGTATAGTTGCTATAGCAGCAACAACTAGTAATTTATCTGTTGTAGTGATTCTACAGTTGCTAGGGTAACACAACAACTATAGCAGCGCATGAAGTGGCCAGGCCCCGTGATATACCTGATGTCTTTGTCGTCGGTGTCGCGCGGCGCTGGTTGAATGCTGAGCGTCATCTGCTGCTGGGCCAGATCTGTGGCGTAACGCGCAGCAGCCTGAGCGTCTCCAGCCTCTATCGCTCTGGAAAGCTCCACACACAGCTCCTCTACACACATGACAAAGAAGATCACTGCTTAACATCGCCATTCATCAAATGTGGAAGTAACAGAATTACAAATGTTTGCATTCAAATATATAAAGTTAATCACTACAAAACGTGGAAGTAAATTAACAGTAAAGAAGAATCAAGCTTTAAATTAAAATACATTCAGTCAACAGTGCTGTTAGAAACAAACCTTTCATTGACAGAGACAAGACTGCGCTTTTCTCTCCACTCTTCACATACTGCAGGCCTTCTTGACAAATATTGGCCACTGACAGAGAAAAACAAAACTTATTTTTACCAGTAAATTATTATACAAGCTGAAAGCCTCAAATATTTGACTTTTTCATTTGGCCAATTCAAATGATCCATTCAGAGCGAGTCTTTAGTATATGACTCCCTGATTCAAATGATCCATTCAGAGCGAGTCTTCAGAATACGACTCCCTGATTCAAATGATCCATTCAGAGTGAGTCTTCAGTATACGACTCCCTGATTCAAATGATCCATTCAGAGTGAGTCTTCAGTATACGACTCCCTGATTCAAATGATCCATTCAGAGCGAGTCTTCAGTATACGACTCCCTGATTCAAATGATCCATTCAGAGCGAGTCTTCAGTATACGACTCCCTGATTCAAATGATCCATTCAGAGTGAGTCTTCAGTATATGACTCCCTGATTCATGACCACCATATTGAAGTGTTGCTCAAAATAAAATAATAAAAATAAATTTGCAGTGTGTGTGTGTGTGTGTGTGTGTGTGTGTGTGTGTGTGTGTGTGTGTGTGTGTGTGCTGCACCTCTGTGTGACTCCCGCAGTGAGGACATGACGACGGTCGCCCACTCCTGCGCCTCCTGCTCGCTGCGGAAGCTGAAGCTCAGACAGTCGTGCGGCGGCTTGAGGAGACGCAGCTCATGACAGCGCGGAGACTTCAGCTCATACTGCACTGAGCGCAGGTCGAACTCTGCCAGAGACTGACACAAACACAGATCAGCAGTGTGTGTGTGTGAGTGTTCTGAGTGACAGTGTGAATGGTGTGTGTAACAGTGTGTATGGTGTGTTTGTGTGTGTGTGTGTATATGAGGTATGTGTAAGTGACATTGTGTAATGCATGATGTGTGTGTGACAGTGTGTATGTGTGTGAGAGACTGTTGTGTGTGTGAGTGACAGTGTGTATATGTGTGTGTGTATGAGGTATGTGTAAGTGACAGTGTGTATGTGTGTGAGTGACAGTGTGTATGTGTGTGTGAGGGTTTGTATATGAGGTTGTGTTTGTAAGTGAGTGTTCTGAGTGACAGTGTGTGTGTGTGTGTGTGTGTGTGTGTGTGTGTGCGTGTGTGTATAAGGTATGTGTAAGTGAGTGACAATGTGTAATGTACGATGTGTATGTGTGTGTCTGAATGACAGTGTGTGTGAGGGTGTGTATTTGAGGTGTGTGTGAGTGAGTGTTCTGAGTGACCGTGTATGGTGTGTAACTGTGTATGTGTGTGAGAGACTGTTGTATGTGAGTGACAGTATGTATGTGTGACAGTGTGTATTGTGTGTGTGTGTATGAAGTATGTGTGAGTAACAGTGTGTAATTTATGTGTGTGTGTGTGTGTGTGTGTGTGGGAGTGTGTTTGTGAGTAAGAGAATTGTGTGAGTGACAGTATGTATGTGGGACAGTGTATGATGTGTATGGTGTGTGTGTGTGTGTGTGTGTGTAACAATGTGTAATGTACGATGTGTGTATGAGGTATGTCTGAGTGAGTAACAGCGCGCGTGTGTGTGTGTGTGTATGTATGAGGTATGTGTGAGTGAACGACAGTGTGTAATGTACAGTAAGTGTGTGTGTGTGTGTGTGTGTGTGTGTGTGTGTGTGTGTGTGTGTGTGTGTGTGTTTACCACGCTGCGTCCCCCGCGGTCGGTGTGCCTCAGTGTGAGGGTGAAGAGTCCCGCGCGGTTCGGGTTCATGCTGAGCTGCAGCCGCAGAGAGTCGGAGCCCACCGGCAGCGGCCGCACGGAGACCCGCACCGACATCAGCACTGTACTGCAGCCCGTGCTCGCCGACATCACGACAGATGAAGGATCCCCGTTATTACCGAACACTCACATCACATCACTACACAACACATCAACTATACCGAGCGACCGAGTCAAAACAGGAAGCGGTCCGTCTGATATTATTTGCCGCCACTTTCTCATCACACTAACATGTGGTTCCGACAGCGGGTGCTGGAAGGGATACAGTTGCGGCGAGAATTATTTATATTATTTATTAAATTGCCCATTAATTGTATTTTATTAAGGCGATACGGTGGCTCAGCGGTTAGTATATTCGCCGGCTGGGTCAGTTGTTGTTTCTGTGTGGAGTTTGCATGTTCTCCCCGTGTTGCCGTGGGTTTCCTCTGGGTGCTCCGGTTTCCCCCACAGTCCAAACACATGCGCTATAGGGGAATTGATCAACTAAACTGGCCGTAGTGTATGAGTGTGTGTGTGTGAATGAGAGTGAATGAGTGTGTATGGGTGTTTTCCAGTACTTAGTTGTGGTTGGGAGGGCATCAGCTGTGTAAAACATTAGCTGGAATAGTTGATGGTTCATTCCGCTGTGGTGACTCCTGATGAATAAGGGACTAAGCCGAAGGAAAATGAATGAATAATATGTTTGAAATGCTTTATGGTTTGTTCTTTATTTAAATTTCGTCCTTATAAACTCAGTGTTTTTTTATTATTTTACACCACATATACAGAAAAATAATAACACAATAAAACATAATAAAAATATATGAAAATAAATAAAATATTACAAAGACTCACCATTTTTAAATACTTCTTTTGCTGAATAAAGGAACATATAACAGTACGTAAAAGACAATATCGTACAGCACAATATGAAACAGGAAATGACAAAAACCACATCATAAAAATAAAAAAAATAATTACAAAAATTGAGAGAAAGGGGGGAAAAAGAAGAGCATTAAAAATATTTACATTTACAGGGGTTAATTTAAGATTACTTATACAAAGATCTTAAGAGCAGAGCAGATTATGACAGTGTTTAAAGCTTTCTTATTAGTCGATCCTGAAATCAACTTTATATAGTTCTCCATATCTTTTAAAAAGACCACAAAGGCAGGTTTACAATATGAGAATTTACATTTGGGAATTTACAATTTGCTTAAGAAAATTTATATATATATATATATATATATATATATATATATATACATCTTTTTACAAATATTTCCCAAATGATGTTTAGCAGAGCAAGGAAATGTTCACAGTATGTCTGATAATATTTTTTATTCTGGAGAAAGTCTTATTTGTTTTATTTCGGCCAGAATAAAAGCAGTTTTTGATTTTTTAAAAAACATTTTAAGGTCAATATTATTATCCCCTTTAAGCTATATATTTTCTCGATAGTCTACAGAACAAACCATCATTATACAATAACTTGCCTAATTACCCTAACCTGCCTAGTTACCCTAATTAACCAACTTTAAATGTCACTTTAAGCTGAATACTAGTGTCTTGAAAAATATCTAATCAAATATTATGTGCTGTCATTCATTCATTCATTTTCTTTTCGGCTTAGTGCCTTTATTAATCCGGGGTCACCACAGCGGAATGAACCGCCAACTTATCCAGCACGTTTTTACTCAGCAGATGCCCTTCCAGCTGAAACCCATCTCTGGGAAACATGCTGTCATCATGACAAAGAGAAAATAAATCAGTTATTAGAGATGAGTTATTAAAACTATCATGATTAGAAATGTGTTGGAGAAATCTGCTCTCTGTTAAACAGAAAACAGGGAACAAATAAAGAGGGGGGCGAATAATTCTGACTTTAACTGTATATCCAGGGATGGGCAGTATTTATGATACATGCATTTCAAATACAAAATAGTATTTTGTAATTTGTATTTTATGGGGTTTATAAAAATGGGTGAATATTTTGTATCAAAATACTTTAGTGTCCTGTATTTTTGTATTTTTAAATACCGTAAAATACTTTGTGAGAAGTCTACATGATGACATCATAAAAATACGGCCTCTGATTGGTGCTTTCTCGGTTATTTGCCAAGGCTTGAGATCAGAACATAAAATTAAGGTGGTCAATGCTTGAAGTATGGATGGAAATTATGCAACACACATACAGAAAATAACAGACAACTGGCAACAAAAGTCAACAATCATTGAAAATAGTGTACTGCACAATGCTAGACCAGTGATATAATGGCAGAATAGTGTACAATTCAGCATCAGCGTCTCTGTTTAAGAAATTATTCATTCATTTTCTTTTCAGCTTAGTCCCTTTATTAATCTGGGGTCGCCACAGCAGAATGAACCACCAACTTATCCAGCATATGTTTTACGCAGTGGATGCCCTTTCAGCTGCAACCCATCTCTGTGGGAAACATCCATACACACTCATTCACTATGGACTATTTTAGCCTACCCAATTCCCCTAAAGTGCATGTGTTTGGACTGTGGGGCAAACCAGAGCACCCGGAGGAAACCCACGCGAACGCAGGGAGAACATGCAAACTCCACACAGCATATGTTTTACACAGCTGCAACTCATCACTGGGAAACACCCATACACTCTTGCATTTACACACACTCATACACTATAGCCAATTTAGCTTATTCAATTAACCTATACCGCATGTCAGTGGACTGAACTTTGGAATGTTTCATATATATTAAACATTATTTACTTTTGTGGGGTCCGAGTTACCCAAATATAATAATTTTCACCGACTTTATACTTTTATTTTGCCCTAGCGCCGACGTCATAAGGCTTGCGCCACTACATATTTTCTTGCAGAAATATTAAATATATTGTTGATTAAATGTTTGTATTTTGAGCACTTCAGTATTTCAGCCGTTTTAATCAACGTGTTTCGAAACTGGCTTTTAACAAAACAAAATAAAAGTCCCGCAGCATTTTCCGTTGGCATTTTCTCTGAAGCGATGACATCTAACGTTAGTCAGAAGCGACTAAGTAATGATTTCTGTGCACACGATTATTATAAAGATGACTTAGCTATCCTTTCTGTGTGTATTAACGGGAGGTTTTAGTCAAGAATGAGCTCCAGATCACTCCTGTAAAGATGGAGTTTATTAAAATGGAGATTGTGGACTCGAGTGATGCAGAACTCTGCCGAGTGAAGGATGAAGAGGAAGAAGACAGAGGTTTGTGCACATTTATGATCATTGCTAATTAATAATGACTTAAAACTACATTAAATTACTGATTTTTAACTCCAATGCTTTAAAACCAGTGTCTTTCACATTCCGCCTCATCTAACATACGCATACGTTTATGAGTTAGGTGTGTTAAATGACCCACGAACAAATACTGTGGTCATTTATAGGAAATAATAGAGTTTTTGAACCATAGTATAGTGAAGTACTTGAATCAATGTGCTGCGGTAATACTATAGTTGCTATGGTAACACAACAACTGTAGTTAAGTAAACAAATAACCCAATACTGTAGTTTTCTACAACTATATTAATCTATTATACACCACAGTTTACTCTAGTAAAAACTAAAGTATACTACAGTATTTATTACAGTAATTTTATCAGTTCACTATACTGGATACTACAGTAAGAAAATGTATTAGATCAATCTAAAATATTAGCTATAATTGTATATATGTGTACATATAATTATATTTAATACAGTCACCAGCCACTTTATTAGGTACACCTTACTAGTACCAGGTTTAACCGGACACTGTGGTCATAAAGGGATGGACATGGTCAGCAACAATACTCAGGTAGGCTGTGGCGTTGACACCATGCTCAATTGGTACTAATGGACCCAAAGTGTGCCAAGAAAATCTCCCCCACACCATTACACCACCACCACCAGCCTGAACCGCTGATACAAGGCAGGATGATCCATGCTTTCATGTTGTTGAGGGCAAATCTTGACCCAACCATCCGAATGTGGCAGCAGAAATGGAGACTCATCAGACCAGGCAACGTTTCTCCAATCTTCTCTTGTCCAGTTTTGGTGAGCCTGTGTGAATTGTAGCCTCAGTTTCCTGTTCTTAGCTGACAGGAGTGGCACCCGGTGTGGTCTTCTGCTGCTGTAGCCCATCCGCCTCAAGGTTGGACGTGTTGTGTGTTCAGAGATGCTCTTCTGCAGACCTCGGTTGTAACGAGTGCTTATTTGAGTTACTGTTGCCTTTCTATCAGCTGGAACCAGTCTGGCCATTCTCCTCTGACCTCTGGCATCAACAAGGCATTTGCGCCCACAGAACTGCCGCTCACTGGATATTTCCTCTTTGTCGGACCATTCTCTGTAAACCCTAGAGATGGTTGTGCGTGAAAATCCCAGTAGATCAGCAGTTTCTGAAATACTCAGAGCAGCCCGTCTGGCACCAACAACCATGCCACGTTCAAAGTCACTTAAATCCCCTTTCTTCCCCATTCTGATGCTCGCTTTGACCTGCAGCAGATCGTCTTGACCATGTCTACATGCCTAAATGCAGTGAGCTGCTGCCATCTGATTGGCTGATTAGAAATCTGCGCTAACGAGCAGTTGGACAGGTGTACCTAATAAAGTGACCGGTGAGTGTATATTTGAACATATATGCACATATTACATAATTACAATAGTTGAAATAAAACGTAAGCAGTCATTTTCTGCAATATTTTAAAACCTACGTTGCGTATATTAAATATATTTATATATATGTGTAATAATATAAGCTATATTTAATTAACATAAATATTAGAATCAAGCATGGGTGGCACGATGGTGCAGTGGTTAGCACTGTTGCCTCACAGCAAGAAGGTCGCTGGTTCGAGTCTCAGCTGGGTCAGTTGGTGTTTCTGTGTGGAGTTTGCATGTTCTCCCCGTGTTGGTGTGGGTTTCCTCCGGGTGCTCCGGTTTCCCCCACAGTCCAAACACATGCACTATAGGGGAATTGGGTGAGCTAAATTGTCTGTAATGTATGTGTGTGAATGAGAGTGTTTGGGTGTTTCCCAGTGATGGGTTGCAGCTGGAAGGGCATCCGCTGTGTAAAACATATGCTGGAAAAGTTGGCGGTTCATTCCACTGATTAATAAAGGGACTAATCCGAAAAGAAAATGAATGAATCGAACATTCATCATCTCTGTAATTGGATTTGCCTTTAGTGTTTCTTCATCCTCATCTTATTTTTGTCAATGTGTTTTCAATTTTAGACCACACAGAAATAAAAGAGGAACGTCAAGAGTCCAGTGACGTCAAGGACTGCATCAAAATAAACCCTCCAGAGAAGAGTTTCACTCACCAATTAGACTCGGAGGATCCCACGACCATCCAGACCTCAGAGAAGCCGAACACCTGCCCAATATGTGGGAAAAGCTTCACCTGTAAAGGAAGTGTTGATGTACACATGCGCACCCACACGGGAGAGCGTCCGTATGCATGCATCCAGTGTGGGAAGAGTTTCACATGCAAGGGAACGCTCACGTGTCACGTCCGTATGCACACCGGAGAAAAACCGTACACGTGTCCTCAATGCGATAAGAGCTTCACCCATAAAGCAAGCCTCCGGTATCACATGAGACTTCACATGGAGGACGGACCGTTTATATGCGGTCAGTGCGGAAAAACCTTCGCGCAGGAGGAATACCTCAAACATCACGTTAAGATTCACTACGCAGGGAAACCCTTCACCTGTGATCTCTGCGGGAAGGGGTTAACATGCAAGGGAAGTCTGAAGATGCACATGCGAATTCACACCGGAGAGAAACCGTATACGTGCAACCACTGCGGAAAGAGTTTCACTAATAAAGGAAATCTTAAAATTCACGCAAAGATGCACACGGAGGCGAGCGCGCTCACTTGCGTTCAGTGCGGGAAGAGTTTCACGCATGAGGAAAACCTCAAGAGTCACATGAGAATCCACACCGGAGAGAAGCCGTTCTCGTGCCATCAATGCGGAAAGAGTTTCGCTCGTAAGATCATCCTGCAGAATCACGTGAAGACACACTCCGGAGAGAAGCCGTATAAGTGCCATCAATGCGGGAAGAGATTCACGGATAGAGGATATATAAAGCGGCACATGCGAAGTCACACCGGAGAGAAACCCTTCATCTGTCCTCAATGCGGGAAGAGTTTCACTCACAAAGGAAATCTGAAGATTCACATTAGAATCCACACGGGGGAGAAACCGTCCAAGTGTCCTCAATGCGAGAAGAGCTTCACGCATAAAGGACAGCTCAAGGATCACATGAGAATCCACAGCGGAGAGAAACCCTACGCCTGTCCGCAATGTGCAAAGACTTTTAAATGCAAAGGACACTTAAAGACGCACTCCAGGACTCACAGCGGAGTCAAACCGTACTCGTGCCTCCAGTGCGGGAAGAGTTTCACCGTTCAAAAAAGCCTGAACGTGCACATGAAGTATCACTCCGGAGAGAAGCTGCACGAGTGCTCTGAGTGCGGGAAGAGGTTTGCGGAGGGCAACACTTATAAAATGCATCTGCTCATTCACTCCGGAGAAAGACCTTTTAGTTGTGATAAGTGCGGGAAGAGCTTTATTTTGGCGGCGCGCTTGAAGGCGCATCTGAAGCTGCACACGGATGAGAGACCGCATGTGTGTTTGGTGTGTGGAGAGAGCTTTAAATTAGTTGGAAGTTTGAGATCGCACCAGAAAACACACACGAGTGAGAAATCTCACGTGTGTCCGGAGTGTGGAAAAGCTTTTATTAGAGAGAGTTACTTACAGAGGCATCGGCGGATACACACTGCAGAAACACTACTGAAATTAAATTAAATCGATGCATTCGAGAAATGATTCTGAGATTTTAAGAATGCATTGTGATTCGCTTTTGAATGGATTCTGAGGTTAGTTTTTACCAACAGATGGTGATGTATGGCTTACAAACATATTCTGATTGCCTTCAATTCCTTACACACACCACTCGAACCTACAATAAGTAAAGTATATATAAAGGATATATAAAATACATCCAGGAGGTTATCGCAGAATAAAGCCTGAAAGGCTCATCAACAGCCTGACATGAAGCTGAGACTGAAGGGTTTATTCTGTGCAAACAGCCGGCTGGATGTACTTTATCCCGCTTATTACATGACTACTTGTCACAAAACATAAAAATGAAGCTGCACACGGATGAGAGACCGCATGTGTGTTCGATGTGTGGAGAGGGATTTAAATTAGTTGGGAGTTTAAGATCGCACCAGAAAACACACTCGAGTGAGAAATCTCACGTGTGTCCGGAGTGTGGAAAAGCTTTTATTAGAGAGAGTTACTTACAGAGGCATCGGTGGATACACACTGCAGAAACGCTACTGAAATTAAATTAAATCGATGCATTAGAGAAATGATTCTGAGATTTTACAAATGCATTGCAATTCGCTTTTGAGTGGATTCTGAAGATAGTTTTTACTAACAGATGGCGCTGTATGGCTTACAAATGTATTCTGATTGCCTTCAATTCCTTACACACACCACTCGAACCTACAATAAGTAAAGTAAAGTATATATAAAAGATATATCTAGTTATTTTCTCAGAATAAAGCCAGGCAGGTTTATCAGCAGCCCGACATGAAGCAGAAGACTGTTATATAAGACTGAAGGGCTTTATTCTGTGAAAACAACCTTCTGGATGTACTTTATCCTTATTAAAACATGGGTTCTTGCCACAAAAAAAAAAAAAAACAATTTTGACAAAACGTTCTGATCTGTATTATTTTGGCGGCGCAGCTGAAGCTGGATACGGATGAGAGACTGCACATGTGTTCGACATGTGGAGAGAGCTTAATTAGTTTGAGATCGCACCAGAAAACACACAAGTGAGAAATCTTACGTGTGTCCGGAGTGTGGAAAAGCTTTTATTAGAGAGAGTTACTTACAGAGGCATCGGCGGATACACACTGCAGAAACGCTACTAAAATTAAATTAAATCGATGCATTCGAGAAATGATTCTGAGATTTTACGAATGCATTGTGATTCGCTTTTGAATGGATTCTGGGTGAGTTTTCACCAATAGATGGCGCTGTATGGCTTACAAATGTATTCTGATTGCCTTCAATTCCTTACACACACCACTCAAACCTACAATAAGTAAGTAAAGTATATATAAAGTACATCCAGGAGGTTGTTACCACAAAATAAGGCTTATCGACAGCCTGATGTAAAGCCGAGACTGAAGAGTTTATTCTGTAAAACAACCGGCTGGGTGTATTTTATCCTGGTTATTACATGGCTATACTTGCCACAAAACACAAAAATGAGACAAAATGCTGTATTATTTCAGCTGAACACTTAAAGGTGCACCTGAAGCTGCATACAGATTCACTTCTGAGACTTTCTGAATGCATTGTGATTCTCTTTTGAATGGTTTTTACCAGCAGGTGGCGCTGTATGCTTTACAAATGTATTCTGATTGCCTTCAATTCCGTATACCACATTCAGAAATAAAACTAAGAAAACAAACTGCGATGTGATGTTTTGCAAATGCTTGTCTGTTAATTGTCTATGAAACACACCTTAAAAATACAAGTTCCAAAGGTGATTTTGCATTGTACATACACGTTTTTTTTATTTAGTAGAACCTTTTAGTAAGAAGTTTTTTGATTTCTTTCTTAGTTTAAAGAATTGTGTAATAATCAAATCAACTATTATCCACTAAGGAACTTTTAATATAAACATTTTATATGTTTTTGGTTACTTTATGGAACTATCGGTGCCAAAAAAAAACTGCTTTAAGAAGTGCTTATTGGTGTTTTTATTAAATTGGTGCAAAACTCCCATTTGGAGCCTACATTTCCGTATATTCTGAAGGCAAGTTGACTTTAGCTGCGTTTTATAAATATTTTGCACTGCATGTCTTAGTTTTTCAGAACAAAACTGCTCATTTCTTCTAAACCTGTATGATTGCTGAATGATAACACAGTTATCTTGACTTTTATTGGCATTTTGTATTCTTGTTTACATGTTTCAATGCTTGTGACTTTCTGTGTTCTGCCTTCATATATATCTTACATAAATAAACAGATCATTTGTCTACCAACAAGTGTATATGGAATCACATTGAGCATGAACAATCTCATCATAACATTATTTAAGCAGTGATTTTGCCAGGTAAACACATTCATGCTACCTCCGAGCTTCATTAAACAATCTTTTCCAGAAGCTTTGTCTTGTCTCTGTTGTGGGTTTTGTTTTAATTTGATTGATAATAGCCCTAGTGTCTTAAGCTCAAGGTTAAGAAAATAGAGCCTTTATATACCCATGAAGTCAGTTCCCATTAGCAATTAGCATGAAGTGGAATATTCACAGACTGTTAGTTACTATAGCTTTTAATTTAAGATTAAACGTAAACATTTTATTAAGTATACTCTGTTTAATATATATTTTGGGATCCTTTTACTCCAACATTATCGGGGTCTTTTATTTTGCCTTTATCAGCTGTGCGTCATTACGTCACAACGTGAGCGCCAGGATTCTCCGCTGCGTGCTGTTGTTATTCCACTGAGGAATGTGTTTGGGTTGTGGGACGCCAAGTTTAAGGTGTGTAAAACGTGGTTTAAAGTTGTTTTGTCGATGTTTTCTAGCAGTATAATGCTAATAGATGATTTTGCTTTGGTAACGACGAAAAATTAATATATTTATAGCGTCAATCCTGACTTTGTTTTGCTGTTGGTGTCGTAAAAGGCGCCAAAATGAATGAATGTTTTCTGTGTGAGGGTCATACATGCGTGAGGAAGACGGCCATTTTAATAAATAATCCTGTTTGTAAACTGCAGGTGAAGCGGATAAACATGGAGTTTGTGATTAAAGAAGAGATTGAGGAGATAATCATCTTTCCAGAGTCCTGCAGGGTCAAAGAAGAGCCAACCGAGGAGCTGCTGGGTCAGTGTCCGTTTCTCAGTTACAGTTACAAACGCACATTTTACTTCACTGTGTGCATTATACGCGATTTCTTCTTCAAAATAACTGTATATTAGTAATTATAAACATTCTGTTGTCATTTAAAAAACATCTTACCTTAACAGTGCCACATACTGCATTGGTTTAATAAGTTGAGCTGTTCTAGGTAAGTAAAAAATATTAATCAGAAACTATTTTTTATGCTCATTTATTACTCCAGAAAATACACCTACAATAAGAAGGTCCTTATTGACCATACATCAGTGGTCTCCAACTCAATTCCTGGAGGGCCGCAGCTCTGCATAGTTCAGCTTCAACCACCTCCAACTCACACCTGCTTAATAGTCTCTAGTAGTCTTAAACCAGGGGTGTCCAAACTCGGTCCTGGAGGCTCGGTGTCCTGCTGAGTTTAGCTCCAACTTGCTTCAACACACCTGCCAGGACGTTTCTAGTATATCTAGTAAGAGCTTGATTAGCTGGTGCAGGTGTGTTTGATTGGCTTGGAGCTAAACTCTCCAGGATCGAGTTTGGACACCCCTGCCTTAAACACTTTGATTAGTTGGATCAGCTGTGTTTGATTAGTGATGGAGCAAAACTGTGCAGAGCTGCGGCCCTCCAGGAATCCAGATTGAGATCTATGGCATATATGGATAGTGTCATGAATATTAATGAGCTCCACTCAAAGGAGCATAATGATTGGACGTTTATTTATTTATAAACCACCTTAACTCCTTGGTTTCAAGGTGCCTTCTGAAAACAGCCGGTTGTCCTGTCCTGAGTTTCTTGACTATTACGCAAGAATTAAAGTCTAGTTCAGGGGTGTCCAAACTCGGTCCTGGAGGGCCGGTGTCCTGGAGATTTTAGCTCCAACTTGCCTCAACACACCTGCATCGATGTTTCTAGAAACACTTTTACCGCACAAATTCCAGTATGTGCATTAGTAAGGTCATGTGATTTTGTTATAAGAGATCATGTGATGATGAAAGTGTGTGTGAGTGGATAAACCAGCAGGCTGAGCACACTGTAGAACATCTGACATGTTGTTTTGATCATTCTAAAACGCCTTCACCGTTTCAGTATTCGTGTTATTATATTATTAATGACCTCCAGAACTGTCCAGAGCATCTGTGCTTCACGTCTGACGCCTTCAAACGCCACCGCGCGTTCACTGCATCAGGATTACCTTCTGAGGCGCAAGTCATTTATTAGATGAAGGTAATATTGACGCATTTTCTCCTACTGCAGCAAATTCAGTTTTTACTGTTGATATTTGGCGCCAGTTCATCAGGAAGTGTCTATGTTTGTTCTCTTTGACTTGTTGGATGGAAACGCTGCTTTATTCGCACGTCTTTTATGCAATAATCCAGTTTTGCACATAAAGTTTATTCACATTTTTGGATGGAAACACAGCTAATGTGATGGGTGGGGTTAGGTGAGCACATTAAAAAGCATTGGATGCAGCTCAGATTGCACTGCATCAGGTCTGCATCCAGACCCCTCTCGTTCATCAAGACGACAGCAAGGTTTGTTTGAACCTTGGCTTGTTATTATATGTATACATCAAATCAAATCAAATCACTTTTATTGTCACATTATCAGCAGCACGTGTGCTATGATGAGTGAAAAGCTTAGGTGCTGGCTCCGGACAGTGCAAAATACAGACAGTGTAAATACAACGACAGTGCAAAATAGGGCTGGGTGATTTTTTTTGATTAATCGAATTTACGTTTTAAGACTATGTTTTTATAAAATCGAGGAATCGCGATTTTTTTTTTAAATAAAAATATTAAAGCAGCTTTTCCACTATCGTGCCAAACCGTTCTAAACTATTAGAGAACCGTGCTGAATTGTGCTGACAGATTCTGTGTGTTGACGTCGCGGCTCTGTTGATGAGCTACAACAGCTGGCTTAGCGCAAGCGCGCTAGCCCATTGTCGCGAGGTGCCAGGCGAAAGTATAAATCCAGCTTAACACTCAGGGCCGGCGCATCCATAGAGGACCTAGGCAGAATAGTGAGCGAGAACCCCCCGGTTCTCTCTTATCCGCGACACCTACCGCCTCCCGGTCCTCTTTCATCCGCAAACCGGTAAGTTTCTATTTCACTTTCGGGTTGAGGGCGTTCGCCTAGAGCGCCAGTTCAGCTTGCTCCGGCCCTGATGACACTATATACATTACACAAAATAATAAAATAGGCTAGACGTTTTATTTGTGGCTAGAGCTTAATTCATTTGATTGACATATAGGCAATGAGACCTTTACTTTGCCTGACTGAGCGTGAGTTTATTGCATGCTGCGCTGTATTCGGTAGCACAGATCGCTCTGATCTGGGTGAGAACCAGGCACATGCACACATAGGGCTCAATTTGTGCAGTGTACATGCCCTTTTGAGTCCGGGATATAAAGTGCCCTTCCAAAATGAACGTAAGTGCCCCTCCTACCCCCGCTCTTCAGTTCGCAATCTGTATTTTATACCCGCGCACCACCTGAAGGACGGTTACGGCGTGTTGTGAATGTCGGCTGTCACCGCAGAAAGTCAAATCTTTCTTTAATTTGGACTTTTGCTTGAAAGCTTTACGGAGTGGCACAGTAGCTGTCCAAGGTACTGTAGCTATGAATTAAATCATAACCCATATATGCACCAATAAACAAGTCAAATGAATGAATAAATAAAATAAATATGGATTCTTAAATGTCGATATTGTTTTTACTCCAAAAAAATATCAATACATTTTGACAAATGTTTAATAAAAATAAATTGAGCAATTTCCAACATTTCAACTATAGGCTGATATAGGATTCAGTTAAATATAAGATAGACATTTAAATCTAAGTTTCTGTGGGGTTTTTTGTTGTTCACGGTGATCTTTAATATATACTGGGTGGTGGAGCTACGCACAAATATTTTCTAAAACGTCAAGCAGGAATTTGTCTATAGGAATGTAATAGGCTACACCTTGTTGACCAATTTATGTATGTATGGCCATTAAAAATACATGTTCCTTAACCAGATGCTTTTTCAAGTTACTTATAAAGAGATTGTTACTTCAGTCATGTTGTTGTAATGTTTTAAGTTGACTATAGTTACACAGTAAAAAAAAAAAAATTCGAAATTGAAATCGTGAATCGGTCAAATTTATGAAAAAATCTAGATTTTTTTTTTGCTCAACCCTAGTGCAAAATACAGACATTATTACAGTGTAATGTCTCGGCTGTGTATTTAAAAATGGAGCTTCCTCTGTTTTCATACTCCTGCTTGTGTACGCGCTAGTGACGTTTCTCTGTAAACCAATAGCGTTCAGCTGCATGTCTAGCTTTGCCCTTTGGAACTCTTTTGTTGTGCTAGGTATCCTTTCGAAAGGGTACCCAAAAAGTGGTACGATACGGTTCACTTTTAGGTACTTTTGGACAGTGGAAACGGCCAACATATCATACCACTCAGTAGAAACGGGACATAGAAGACTTATGAAATAAGCCATTAAAAAAAAAAAAAAAGTGCAGTGTTCCTTTAAGAAAAGCGCATTATAAATTAAATATATTATTATTATTTTGGTAATCTTGAATCAAAGTCTGATCATCTGCTTCTGCATTTGGAGATGAAATGCATCAACAGATTGAAATAAAAGTCTCAGCAACTTCCGGTTCACATGGACTTTAATCTAAGCAAAAACAAATTGATCAATAATAAAGTTTTTTTGAGGATTTTCTTTTCGCTAACATTTGTTTTAACATTTCATAATTCACAGGTCCACAAGTGAAAGAAGAAAGCGAAGACCTGAATATACAGACTGCTGAAGATTTCAGGACGGAGGAAAAACCTTCAAGGAACTCACGAAAGAGAAGCGCTAAGGGTGATAAGACGTGTCACGATTGTGGAAAATCCTTCAAATACATAAGCCACTTCACATCCCACAGAAGAATCCACAGCGGGGAGAAACCGTTCACATGCAAAGAGTGCGGGAAAACATTCAACCACAACGGAAACCTGAAAATCCACATGAAAGCTCACGTGGGGGAAAAGCCGTTTGGGTGCCATCACTGCGGGAAGAGCTTCATCCACAGAGGACACCTGAACGACCACATGCGCATCCACACCGGAGAAACGCCCTACGCATGCACACACTGCCAAAAACGCTTCAGGTTTAAACCCAGCCTCACGTGGCACATGAAGAGTCACACACAGCCGCAGCGCTGCATATGCCAACAGTGCGGACTCAAGTTCACAAGCACCAAAACACTCAGAGCGCACACCAAAACACACATGCAGAACAACCCCTTCACATGCATCCAGTGTGGGAAAGGCTTCAAGTGCATTACAAGCCTTCAGAGGCACACGAAGACGCACACTGAAGAGTGCCCTCACAAGTGCCCTCACTGCACCAAGCGGTTCATTCATAAAGGACACCTCAATGAGCACTTGAGGACGCACACTAAAGCCGGACCCTACGATTGTGAAGTGTGCGGAAAGACGTTCAGTCATAAGGGATACTTAAGCATTCACGTCAGAATACACAGCGGAGAGAAACCGTACGCATGCGATCAATGCGGGAAGGCCTTCATTCACAGAGGACACCTTAATGATCACGTGAAAGTGCACACTGGAGTGAAGCCGCACACGTGCCCTCACTGCGGGAAGAAGTTTGGTTATAAAGGATACTTCAATGTTCACTTGAGGACTCACTCTGAGGAGAAGCCGTTCGCCTGTCATTACTGCGGGAAGGATTTCCTTCATCGAGGACACCTGAATGAGCACCTGAGGATCCACACTGGGGAGAAACCATTCAAGTGCACTCTCTGCGGACTGACATTCACGCATAAAGGAAGCCTGAGGTGGCACATGAAGGTTCACGATGGAGCGTAGAGGTGTTTTAACATCCTCAGTGTTGGGGGAACGCATTACTAATAATGTACTCATGTTACGTTCTAAGTCAGGGATGTCCAAACTCATTCCTGGAGGGCTGGTGTCCTGCTGAGTTTAGCTCAAACTTGCTTCAACACACCTGCCAGGAAGTTTCTAGTATGTCCAGTAAGATCTTGATTGGCTGGTTCAGGTGTGTTGTATTAGGGTTGGAGCTAAACTCTCTAGGACACCGGCCCTCCAGGACTGAGTTTGGACACCCCTGTTCTAAGTTATGCATTACTTTAGAGCATTAAGTCATATCTGAGTTACGTACTTAGCTTTTAAAAGATAAACTGCTGAATTAAAATGAGAGTTGAATCCAGCACTGGATGAGGGAATGCAGGAACAGACAGAAAACAAGACGGCTTACATTGCAAGTATTCTCATTATTCTGAACACATTAAGAAAGGGAAACGGGATTATAGTCTCAATGCACACTGATTTTACTGAGCTAATAAGACAACAAGTAGCAAACACACTGCTTTAAACCAGAGATGCCTCATAGTAACTCTTGGTTTGACCCACTATTCCATCTGAAAAGAGAGGGAGAATGATGAGGTGGTGGTTGGGATGTTTGACAGAAATCGGCATTTCGAATTTAACGTAACCTTTTTTTGTTTCTTTAATTGAGGAGCTAAAAAAAGCCAACTAAAATAAATGTTTGATGAAATGGTAAAGGTGCAGTGTGTAAGTTTGACACCCTAGTGGTTGAACTAGGTATTGCACCCCCGGTTCAAAACACACGCAAGTGCAGGTTGCCAGATTGACGACACCAACAGCAGTGTGCCTGACTGTCGAGTCTAAAGGCTGATTTACACTGTGTTCTAAATAAAAGCAGCGGCACGCGATAGAAGGAATATTCTCCATATTAAAAGGAGATTTTGTCCTAATCAACACCTGAAATGTATATATTAGAAATGGCTTCTGTTTCTCACAGCTGAGCAATGATCAGCTCAGCTACAGCTCTTGTGCTTTATTCAGTGTTAAACACTAATAATGTGAGTCTGAATGCTGTTTTACTTCACATTTATCTCCATATACTGAAAACAGCAGCAGATAGTTCAGCTCAGATCTGGAGAATACAATAAAGCGTCTGAAACTGAACTCTAGAGCTGAGACTCAGAGCAAACCAACACATATCAGTGATTCAGTATCTACATTTAATCATGTTGAAGAGCTTTAATATGTGTTCATTAGATTATAAACCTCACCAGTGTGCTGGAGTGCAGTGAGTGCTCTATTCTGTGCTGCTGATTGGCTGTGTTTACATTTCTGTCGTGTTTCATCTGCTGTAAACAGCCTCACTGTGTATCTCGTCATGTAGCGTGTTGTGAGGACACGGGGTTACAGTGTGACCTGCTCACCTAATGTTTACACTCCTAATATTTATATTATTTGCTCATTAATAACCTCATGTGGAACTCTGAATCTGCGTCTCATTTCAGTCTGCTATTGTCCACCGGAGGTCGCATTTCGGTCACAGACGCATGCTTTATGAGCCTTCCTGACTGACTAAATGAAATACGCTGTTTTCCACCATCTGGCAACCTGTGTGCTGAAATATAATTGGCTAAACTGACATTGGGCGGGTTAAATAACCAAAACACAGACAGATGCTCCGGCACGTAACACACAAAACAACAAAAACAGAACAAAGTTGTTCATAAAGAGCATGATAAATAAAGAGTCTCTCAGTAAGCGTACGCTCTGAATCAGTTTAATGAGTCTTTACATTCTGCTTATATCAGTGCAATCAGAGTAACTAGTATGCACATTACAACACACACACACACACACTCTGAAACACCAATCAAAACAGACTTTGTCCAGCTGACCAATCAGAGCAGAGTTGGCTAATGGAGGGGAGGGGCTTACAGACCTGAAGCCTGAATCGATTTTAAAGGAGTCGAATCAAAATCATGACAAATTGATTCTACAAATGAATATTCTGAAAAAATGACCTTATGACCTGATCTTAGATGCATTTAAACCTGTTGTAGGAGAGACTAACACAATATTAGGACACTTTAACGTGACGTGAGCTGCTCTAGTAAAGAAATGAGGTGGAAATGCTTACAACTGCTGAATAATGGCCCTGTTTAACACCTTTACTCCACTAGGGAAGTCAGTGTTTATGCATTCAAATAAACCTCCATTCACTGCAGTCTTACCTGAAATAAATACGAGTCTGCCATCTTTGGTCATTTTATATTTACCATTTTATTTACATTAACAACTGTATAATATAAAATGGTTCTTAGCTGTATTAACAAATGCAGATTTCTTCAGTTATGATTTGGAGGATGAGTGTGAAATACAGTATTGATTATCAGCAGATACAGCAACAGTGATTATGGCAAACGCCAATTAGAAGAGTCCATTTCTCAGTCAAACACTGCAATTTACTCTTCTTTCTTAGAGTTTTTGTCCAGTTTCTAGTCCAGATATCTCAGAAACTCTTAAATCAAGAAGCATTTTCTAGACAAGCATTAAATATAGTGTTGTTTTCAGAAATAATGAGTCAAAATTAAGTGGAGTTTTTCATTAAAACAAGCAAAATAATGTAATTTCTAACTAAAAATCAGATTATTTTGCTTGTTTTAATGAAAAACTCTCTTCATTTTGACTCATTTCTGAAAACAACACAACATTTTGTACTTGTCTAGAAAATGCTTCTTGATTTAAGAATACTTCAATATTTGGACTAGAAACAAGACCCAAACTCTAATAAAGAAGAGCACGTGTAGCTGTTTCATTAGACTGAGGGCGTCCAGGTAAAGAAGTCAACTCCTCGAAGCTCTTCTGGAAGATATTCCTGCTCCACCGGCCTGCTGAAGTTTGGGTTGTATTTGTACCCTTTAGCGTATCCCAGATTCTTCATGAGTTTGGTGGGAGCGTTGCGCAGATGGAGAGGAACAGACGGCAGCGGGCCTTTGTGGTTTCTCAGACAGATCTTAACGTTATTATAAGCCTTGTAAACCTCCACAGATTTGGGCGCTCGGGCCAAATAAACCACACACTGGGCTAGAATAACCTAAAAGTGTTCGAGAGGAGATACAGATCACACTGACAGAAAGAGATACAAACACTACATTTCTGAGTGTGCCTCATACAGGTGAGTGGGTTTGACAAACCACCTGAAGAAAAAACAAAGCTGAAATCTGTAACCATTGAGTTTTAGAGTATTATTTTTTGCTACTATGAAATTCAATGGCTACCAGCATTCTTCAAAATATCTTCTTTTGTTGGAAAGCAACAAGGACATGTTAGGAACAAGTCAAGAAGAGCGAGTAAATGATGACCTGTCCCTTAAACGTACAGATAAAATTAAACCCGCATTATAGACTCTATATAATAACTGTATAAATAAAAATATGTATTTAAAGACGTGGTTTTCTAAACTGGAGAAAGCAGAAGCACAATAGCAGTGCTGTTTACCTCACATTCGGGCATGCCGATGAGGTGACAGGCCTGAAACGCTGCTACAGCCTGACTGAGAGCCATGGGGTCCGCCAGACCTGCACAACACACACAATACAGTCATATTTAACCACCATACCTTCATATTTCTGTGATACTACTGTATAGGGCTGTGGAGGTAGTGAGAAATAACTCAGATTATCAGGATCACAATTCTCTCTTGAATGGACTCTGAGGTGAGTGTTTACCAGCAGATGGCGCTGTATGCTTTATAAACAGCTGTACTCTGCTGGATACACTTCCTTACACACCAAACCTATATTAATGATAATTAATAAACAGCCAAGAGTGCCGTCTGCTTTTAAACACTAGTCTAGAGCGCCGTCTGCTGTTCAAATCTACCCTAAAGAGCAATCTGCAGCTAGCCTAGAGCATCATCTGCTATTGAAAACTAGCCTAGAGCGCCGTTTTTTGTTCAAAGCTAGCCTAGAGCACCATCTGCTGTTCAAAACTAGCCTACAGCACCATCAGCTGTTAAAAATTAGCCTAGAGCCCAATCTGCAACTAGCCTAGAGCGCCATCTGCTATTGAAAACTAGCCTAGAGTGCCGTTTGCTGTCCAAAGCTAGCCATGAGCACTATTTGCTATTGAAAACTAGCTCAGAGCACCATCTACTGTTCCAAACTAGTCTAGAGCGCCATCTGAAGCTAGCCTAGAGCGCCACCTGCTGTTAAACACTAGCCTAGAGCGCAATCTGCAGCTAGTCTAGAGCGCCATCAGCTGTTAAAAACTAGTCTAGAGCACCATCTATGATTCAAAACGAGCCTAGAGCTCCATCTACTGTTTCAAACTAGCCTAGAGCACCATTCACTGTTCAAGACTAGCCTAGAGCGCCATCTGCTGTTAAAAACTAGCCTAGAGCACCATCCTGTTAAAAACTAGCCTAGAGCGCCATCTGCTGTAAAAACTAGCTTAGAGCACCATCCTGTTAAAAACTAGCCTAGAGCGCCATCTGCTGTTAAAAACTAGCCTAGAGCGCCATCTGCTGTTAAAAACTAGCCTAGAGCGCCATCTACTGTTATAAACTAGCCTAGAGTACAATCTGCAGCTAGCCTAGAGCGCCATGCGCTGTTAAAAACTAGCCTAGAGCGCCATCTACTGTTCAAAACTAGCCTAGAGTGCAATCTGCAGCTAGCCTAGAGCGCCATCTGCTGATAAAAACTAGCCTAGAGCGCCATCTGCTGTTAAAAACTAGCCTAGAGCACCATCCTGTTAAAAACTAGCCTAGAGCGCCATCTGCAGCTAGCCTAGAGCGCCATCTGCTGTAAAAACTAGCTTAGAGCACCATCCTGTTAAAAACTAGCCTAGAGCGCCATCTGCTGTTAAAAACTAGCCTAGAGCGCCATCTGCTGTTAAAAACTAGCCTAGAGCGCCATCTACTGTTATAAACTAGCCTAGAGTGCAATCTGCAGCTAGCCTAGAGCGCCATGCGCTGTTAAAAACTAGCCTAGAGCGCCATCTACTGTTCAAAACTAGCCTAGAGTGCAATCTGCAGCTAGCCTAGAGCGCCATCTGCTCATAAAAACTAGCCTAGAGCGCCATCTACTGTTCAAAACTAGCCTAGAGTGCAATCTGCAGCTAGCCTAGAGCGCCATGCGCTGTTTAAAACTAGCCTAGAGCGCCATCTACTGTTCAAAACTAGCCTAGAGTGCAATCTGCAGCTAGCCTAGAGCGCCATGCACTGTTAAAAACTAGCCTAGAGCGCCATCTACTGTTCAAAACTAGCCTAGAGTGCAATCTGCAGCTAGCCTAGAGCGCCATCTGCTGTTAAAAACTAGCCTAGAGCGCCATCTACTGTTCAAAACTAGCCTAGAGTGCAATCTGCAGCTAGCCTAGAGCGCCATCTGCTGTTAAAAACTAGCCTAGAGCGCCATCTACTGTTCAAAACTAGTTTCAAAAACACTCTAAAAATCGCAATGCATATATTCATTTCCGCATCTCTTGTACTTTATGCTAGTGAAGCTAATGCAGATCAGCTACTCACCGATATCCTCACTAGCGAAGCGCACTAGCCTGCGAGCGACGTACAGCGGGTCTTCACCGCCCTCCAGCATTCGGGCCAGCCAGTAGAGGGCAGCGTTTGCTTCAGATCCTCTCATTGACTTGTGCAGTGCTGAGATACAGTTATAGTGCTCCTCACCTACACACACACACACAAACACACACACCATGAGAATTTACATTTCCAGTTTGGGAGGCAGTGTGTCAATACGATTTACACAGCGCAACGTCAAACTTATTTTGTAACGTGTGACAATGCTGGACGAACATTTCAGATTGAGTGTGCAGTGCCCTTGACCGTGTGCAGCGCTGTACCTGCTTTGTCGTAGAGAATGTGTGATCTCTGCAGAGCCTCTTTGATGTGCTTCTCGCGCACTAATGTGCTGCTTCTGCTGTGATTGGAGCTGCTCTGTAACACACACGCCTGCACTGCCAGCTGGAGGCCGTTGAGAGCGGCTCGAGCGTCCCCGTCACACAGGTGCGCTAGTGTGTCCAGTGCTTTCTGCTCCACACACACCTGCGCTCTGAACACACAAACAGAAATATAACTGAAATATAATTGGCTAAACTGGCAGTGGGCGGAGTTGCAGAGATCAAAACAAAAACAGACGCACAAAGAAGAATTAAACGGCTTTAGCATCATTTTCAGATGAACATTGCTCACTGAACATGTTTTTGAAATATCTGCAAACATATTATAATACTTTTATACGTTAGCACAGCCCTTTTAAACTTAGCAACTAGAAAAAGGTGTGTAAATCTATGAGACCTTATTGTAAAAAGTCAAATATAGTACTTTATAATCCGCATTTACAATTAAATATTATATAAATTATACTGCTAATTTTTTTTTTGTATGGTGCCTTCAAAACAGATGCGGATGAAGCGTTAAAGAGCCCCTATTTTGCATTATAAAAGGTCATATTTAGGTTTTGGGGGTCTCCAACAGCAGGCTGATCTACATGCAACATCAAAAAAACACTTTCATGGTCTTATAATCTGCGTTTATTTTTACCTAATTATCCCAGCGACTCCCATATGATTTGTTCAGCGATTCATTTGTTCCCAAACCCCTGCTTAGCGCGAGCAAAGACTCTAGAATACACAAGACATGTTACTTGTATACTTTTGAATGGGGAAAAGTGTAACTATCAATATGGCAAATGAAGCCCGCCTTCTAGTACAGGAGCCAATCAGCGATCGCTATATGGCGAATAAAGCCCGCCTTCTAGTACAGGAGCCAATCAGCGATCGCTATAGAATGATCATTCTCTGGGGGGAGGGGCTCAGACCAGACGTGAGTTCTGCAGGTTTTGTGTGATACGAACATTTAGAAACGAAACTAAATACACAGCTGTTGTTTAATTTGATTGATTACTCATAATATGTAATGTAATCGAAAGCTTGGCGAACAGTTTTGGAGAGTTTGATGTTTCCCCATTCAGACAGAATACCCGAGCATACTGCCCATGAGGTGTTTCAAAGATGGCCGCCGAGTGAAATGACTTGCCTTAAAGAGGGTTGTTGCTAGATCGGATTCGGTTGGAAGAGGTGGGCCAGAGCGCGGTTCACTTGGGCTCTGGCGCGGTACGCTTACAGTGTGAGTGCAAGCGTGCCTGAGGCCGAAACTGAAAGCGAGACGTGACTTTTAAGGGACTGTATCATATGGATTAATTAATTATTCGTACTGTTTAATGAACACAAACTGTCGTAGATTATTAAAGACGCAAACCCCTCACTGCACGACAGCTGCAGCTTCAGCAAACCTCCTAATTCCTGCAGCACGAGGACTTTAGGATTGTTTATGAGCGTCAAAGGTGGCTGATCTGTTCAGTGTAATATCAGACTGCGTGTCTCCGCATATCAAACGACTTAAACGATATAACTAAAGAAATCTCCACTGTGCTGAGCGAGAGCGCTTACTGAACAGCACATCATCGATGACGTAAGCGCGCCCAGGCCCGAATATAATGTGAGTGCGGGCCGTCGGGGGAGACGGGAGGGGGGACAAGCGTGCTTTGGCCAGATTCAAGGCAACTGTACATAGTGTGAGTACTGCCTTAGTGTTATTATATTATTAATGCCCTCCAGAGCGTCTGTGCTCTGTGTCTCACATCTTCAAACGCCACCACACGTTCACTGCGTGTTGGCATTTGTCTTCTGAGGCACAAAGTAATTCAATAAATAAAGAAAAGATTCACACAGCTTCTCCTACCGCTGTAAATTCAGATTATGAAAAACCCCCGATTATGTTCACTTTGACTCGTTGGATGGAAACGCTGCTTTATGCACATGTCTTTCATGCAATATATTAATTTGCATGTTTGGATGGAAACATAGCTAGGCCAGATGAGCATCAGGCCACCGGGAAATGTGCTCACTATGGCCAATCCACCCCTGTTGTCAATGACAAATGATCAAACATAATAATTCAACTTTCCAATGATGAATAGTTGTTCTGATGTCATTAATGACCAGGACATATATAAGTCTGTTCAAGTCTACCATTCAAAGTCTCCTCAAAATTTAGCATTTTAACCAACAGTAGAGCTACACACAGGCCTCATGTTATTATTGTTGTTTTACCATATGTTTGAGAATAACAGTAATAATAACGGACTCTCATTACTCTTTATTTTACATCTACAGAATCATGAAAAAAATCCTGATCTTTATTTTAAGCAAAAAAAAAAGATGTGATTCTTATTTTAGCCAAAATCGTGCAGCTTTAAGTCCAAATATCCAAAAATTCTTTAATCAATATGTTTTTTTCTAGACAAGCAAAACATATGGTCATGTTTGGAGCAATAATGAGTCAAAATGAAGTGAGCTTTTCCTTAAAACAAGCAAAATAATCTTATTTCAAAGCGTAAACAAGATTATTTCACTCAGCCCATAGTCAGAGTATTTTGCTTGTTTTAAGAAAAAACTCACTTCATTTTAAATCATTATTGCTCAAAACAACTCAATATCTTGTACTTCTCTACTATCTTAGATATTTGGACTAGAAACAAGTCAAACAATCCAAATAAAAGGCTGGTTTTAGCAGTGTAGAGCTGTTAATTTGATCTTTTCTGCAGCTTGGTGATAACACCGTAATAAAAGCTTCAATAATTAATCACAACATGAAAATCTGATCCCTTCATAAGCCCAGTCTAATGACATAAACAAGATTTAAGGTTACAGGGTCATCGGACCACGGACTCGCACCCAACAGATCACACGCCGGGCTTCAGCAGATTGTCGCTAAAGCGCTGAACGTGTGAGTTTCTCTCAGATCTGGCAGAGCGACAGAGGAACAGACTGTCCTACCAGATGGAGAGGAAATCAATACCGGTCTCATCAAATGGATGGAGACGAGAGTATCTGGAGCTCTGGGTCATCAGAAACTGGGTCATCGCCATCATCTGACCCACATTTATAGAGGTGTCATACATGCGAGTAAATAAATACAAATCTGACTCACCAGACTGGGGTACGGGGAACTTGAACGGGGAGTTACTTCAAAAAATGATTACATCACTTAATATGATGTTAAAATAGAAATGAAATGATTTTTTATTAATATTTCTAAAAAGTCATTTATTACTCAATAATATATATTTAATATATCCTGATAATGAACATGCAAAATATTGATTTAAAATATAATGAATACTTGCATATAGGGATGTCACAATTCACCCAAATCATGATGTGATATGATTCACGATACTAATCTCACACAATATGAGGTCTTTTTTTTTTAAACAAAATAAGTTGAACATTTTAAAACCATAAGATGAAAACATAGATGTTTATATTATGCATGCGATATACAGTTAAAGTCAGAAGCATTCACCTTCCTGTTAAATGTTTAATACTTGTATATTTTCCCCAATTTCAGTTTAATGGAGAGAAGACTGTCAGCACCATAGACTGTAAAAGATATGGACGTAGTATCCGTGACGTCACCCATAGGTTTCTGAACACTGCAAAAGAAGCCACAAGTAGGCGCGGCCAACCGTCGCCATTTTGTTAGCGCGTCATCGCACCAAACGCGGCATACCAAATAAGGGCAAAGAGGCGGAGAGTGAGCAGAGCTACAGACGCATGCTGGATTCTCGGCATTTTGCTTACACCTGGCTTAGACAGACTTATTACTTTGGGAGAACGTTTAATACTTCATTACCTGTGACTCGTTTGTGTTCTGACCACATGTGCTTGGTTGTACACTATATTAATAAAGTGTTTAGACTTTTAAAAACACTGTTGTAACACATTGAGCCACTAAACATTGTTCTTATGACGTTTTTGGACAGGAGGAAAACGTGAATTACTATTAAACACTTCAGATATAGTCTGTGTTAGTAAATGCAAGACTGTTTATAAAAACCAGCACTAACACTGTATGACAACGCTTCAGATGACTGTTTTATAGCCTACAGCTAATCAATCTGTCAGATTCTGGAGTGCAATACAGCTCTAAAGAACATTTAAATGATAAATGATCTTAAATAAAACAAATACATTTATAGAGATGGTATATAAGCATATAAATTCCCTCACCTGTGAAATGGAGGCAACTTGAACGGTTTGTAAGCACAATTAAGTCCACACAGCATGCCATATCATCTGATTATTGCAGGAAATAATTCCAAAAGGCAAATGACGGTGTAAAGAAACATTAAACAAAACAAAAATACGATGTATATGCCGAGATCAGCGGCTAATTAGCCAGAATCAGCTGAGGTGACGAGACAGCGAGCAGCGAGGGCTAGCTGTCACTCAAGTGGCCACGCCCTTAATTATGCAAACTTAATATAACCTAATAAAAACGAAACGGATGAGTTATAAAAAAATTCACCCCCCTCAGAGTTGTCATGAAGGGTAATCATAGCTACATGCACCAAAGCCATCGTTTGTACCAGGCTGTAAACATGTTTATATCAGCTGTAAAAATGGCCAATTTACCAATGCAGAAAGAAAGCACTTGGACTTCCTGGAGCCAGCCCCCCAGGCGAGTCGATGAACTGCAGTTTTAGTTACTTCCGTATTGGCTTCCCGAGGGAGAGCGGGAGATTGCCATTTGGTCAGCACATTTCATAACAGTTTTAATAACTCATCTCTAATAACTGATTTATTTTCTCTTTGTCATGATGACAGTAAATAATATTAGACTAGATATTCTTCAAGACACTTCTATACAGCTTAAAGTGACATTTAAAGGCTTCACTAGGGTAATTAGGGTAAAGTTAGGGTAATTAGGCAAGTCATCGTATAACAGTGGTTTGTTCTGGAGACAATCCAACACTAATATTGCTGAAGGGGCTAATAATATTGACCTTAAAATGGCTTTAAAACTATTAAAAACTGCTTTTATTCTAGCTGAAATAAAACAAATAAGACTTTCTCCAGAAGAATAAACATTAGAGGAAATACTGTGAGAAACTCCTGAATCTGTTCAACATCAGATCAATTGGGAAATATTTGATAAAGAAAAAACTCAGAATAGGGTGAATAATTATGACTTCAACTCTTCATTATATTGCGCAGCCCTATTCAGTTGCCGTTATTAGTTCATGCTCTGGTTTCGCTGGTTGGTCGTCTCAATTACATCCCAAACTTCGCTAAAGACGGCACCGGGTAGTCGGAAAGCGACGTGCAGTTTGACATGTTTCTCATCCAAGACAAGCCAAGAATTCAGAAGTCATAATCTGCCACTCTCACTATCATAACAGACAGAAATATCACGCGCTCTGAAACTGCCATCAGGCCTGATCTGAAGCAGAAACCAGATGTAGGTAAAGCGCTTTCACATGATGCGCACGGCATAAAAATATATTTACACTTATGGCACTTTTACAACAGTCAAAATGTGTTTCCACTGCAGGGTTTGATGCGGTTAGATTCAGTATACGGCTCACTTCTTAGGGCATTTCCACTGTGTTTTTTCCCTAATACATATTCAATTCAATTCAATTCACCTTTATTTCTCTAGCGCTTATACAATGTAGATTGTGTCAAAGCAGCTTCACATGGAAGATTATAGTGAATGTGAACAGTGTCAGTTCAGTTTTCAGTGTTTAAGTTCAGTTCAGTTTAGCTCAGTTCAGTGTGGGTTAATAATCACTACTGAGAGTCCAAACACTGAAGAGCAAATCCATCGATGCTCAGCTCTACAGATCCTGATAGTTGCATCAATACCAAAATGTCACATATACACACTACACTAGGGCTGTATGATATATTGTTTCAGCATTGATATCGTAACGTGGCAATAGTCAGGATGTGTCCCTATTTCAGAGGTCGCCGGAGTGGAATGAACCGCCAACTATTCCAGCATATGTTTACACAGCGGATGCGGACGCGATCCGAGACCAGCGACGAGATGATCCCAAGGTTTTCTGGACCAGGCCGTATCCTGAGCAGCTGCTGTGGTGGTCATCGTGGAGTGAGAGCATTAGACTGATTCCTGTGATGCTCCAAGGACAGACGAGTCTTCGCCGAGGTCCACCGTGCTGCGCCTAGACTGCAGCTCTGCACAAGACGTTTGGCCATAGGAGAAATGGTCGTGCCCAACTGAGCCTGGTTTCTCTCGAGGTTTTTTAAATCTTCGCTTTCGCCAATTGGTGAAGTTTTACATTCACTATAACCTTCCATGTGAAGCTGCTTTGACACAATCTACACTGTATAAGCGCTATACAAATAAAGATGAATTGAATTGAACCCAGTACTGGGTAACACCCATACACACTCATTCACACACTACGGCCAATTCAGTTCATCAATTCCCCTATAGCGGAGGAAACCCACGCCAACACAGGGAGAACATGCAAACTCCACACAGAAACACCAACTGACCCAGCCGAGACTCGAACCAGAGACTTTCTTGCTGTGAGGCCACAGTAATAACCACTGAGCCACGATGCCGCCAGTTTGTAAGTTTAATGAAGCTAAATTTGATAGAATTATTAATGATGAAGACTATTGTGTTATTTTATATTTACTTAT
>LR812520.1:513320-590820 GCA_903798195.1 Danio kyathit
TTCATTAAATCCTAATCTAATCATGACTAACTAAATATCATAGAAAGGGTCTAAGACTTCTTTCTGAATACTATATCACTGTTTATGTCATGTATGAAGAGTAAAAGATTAAACACATTTACTGTCACCCTACAACCTGTGGCAGCGTTTACGGTTACATATCTAAATCATAATATTGTGGTCTAAACGTAAAGCCTTCATGACAAACTCTATATCATTTGAAAGCTTAACATGTCTAGTTTACTCATCTGGTGACTGATTTTTGACAGCTATAGCTGAGCAACAGTTATTCATTAATTTGCAACAAGGATACTTCTCAGAGTTGTAAAGTATTACTTTGCTACAGCAATCCACATTTGATGTTTTTTGGAGGCTAAATTAAAATCAAATACCATCACACTGCACATACTGCTTTTAGAATTGTAAGTTTACTTCATAAATATTGTCAAAAGTATGAAAAAATATGGTTCATATTCCTCTAAACAAAGGGGGCGCTCTTGTATGATCATCTATGTAAACTGAAGGTCACCTGGTGGCCATGTTTGGTACTGCGGTCAAACTAAATCTTACTGAAAGCTAATGTTTTTGAGATATTAACTTCAAACTTGGAATATAATTTGTTCAGATATTTAGCTTTGAATGTCAATCTTAGCCTACAACTATTTTAATTTTGTCAAACTTATATGTTTACTATCTTATTACTTTCATAAGAAAAAGGCACATAACTTTGGTTTTATTTAACTATAAACTTGCCAAATATTTCATAGGCATCGGCGACACATCCATGATTCTCTCTGATGACATTTTTAATATTTACCCTCTGTGATCGTCACTCTCGTGAACGAACACCAATTTTTCTCTGATTTCAGGCTTTTCTCTACAATTTCACAAAATTTCACCTGTCAGCGAGCAAAAATCAGGGCTAAAATCATGCAGGGTGAACTCCGGATAAAACAGCAGATACTGTCACAATAATCAATATATGGACTTCTCGCACAACACTTGAACATGTGCTCAATCATTTTTTCTGATGTAACATATCTCCCATACATAGAAACCAACTCTAGCCACATTTTAGCTGATTGTGCAGCATCTCCATGTCTATTGGAGGTATGTTTGTCAGTACGGTTAAAAAACACTACAGCATTTACTATAAATTACTATAGTATATTCTGGTAGCAGATATTGCAGCCTCTGTTACTTTTTTGTTAACATTTATTATTATTTATTTAGGATATGCGTTTCACATTCTGATTCATTAAAATGACTATGACTAAATGAAATATTCTTAAGAATAAAGTATGGTGTGTTTTTTAGAGGAGTGTACTTGCATTATGATGATATTGTCATTCTGGTATTATACAATGAGTGGCATTAAATGGTCTTAAAATGACAATAATATTGTTTATCGTGATATATTTTGCTGCAATATATCGTACAAAAAAAAAAAAGTTATCGTGACAGGCCTTCCAGCAGGGGGCGCCTATAGAACTGCAGGAATAACAGCGATTCCTTGCTTACAGCAGTGCAATGTCAAATCTAGCGCGACTTTGTCAATTTCAGACGAACTTTTACATACAAGTATAGATTGTGAAATCGTCGACAAAAGTTCTTCGAATGTGCAAAACCTGTCGGTGAGCAAAAATGAAGGCTAAAATGGGCTCTATGCACAGTTAAAGCCAACAACAAACTTCTGGTGAAAGCTTAATGTGACTCTTTTCAATTTCACAAGGTTGTTTTTACACCATGGATGTTGTAATGTAATTACGATACATTCCGTTAAATAGAGTTAAGCATTCATTTAGTTGTTCAAGCGTAAAACGTTATGAAAGACCAATGTAACTGCTACCGCCATCAGTAGCAGCAGGCTAGCGCAGAAATTCCATTGAAAACACTGGGGTAAAAATAAACTGTCATGTTTTGAAGACATGGCGAGGGGAAATGGCATTTAATGCAGTGCTTCTTGTCCGATCAGAGACCCACTTCATATTGTATATCTATCTAAGAAATCAGATCTTACATGTGACAATTTTGTAATGGAAAGACAGTTCACTGGAAGCCCTTGGGCTGCCTGGCTGAAAATTAAAAGTCTGTGTGCATATATCCCATCATGCAGTGTGAACTCTGCATTAGTCTGTCATAATGGGGTATATGCGGAAGGACTTTTAATTTGTCAATAACCTGGGTTAAGCGCTTCCGGTGAACTGTAGGCCAATACAAAATCCGCTCGTTTAAGGTGTGTTTTCTCAGCGATCTCCACTGGCTGAGTGATATCCGATATAAAGTTGGTCTCAGATTGCACTGCATTAAATCACATTGTTCTCTGCCATGTCTTTAAAACATGAGCATTTACTTTACCCCAGTATATTCAATAGAGCTTCTGCACTGGCCTGCTGATTCTGACAGGCGTGTGTGCGTGTAAACGGTTTTTGCTCTCGTTTTACACTTGAGCAACTAAACGAATGCCAAAGTCTATTTAACTGATTATATTTTAATTATATTACAACTTCGATGCTGTAAAAGGAACCGTATACAATAGAAAAAAGTCACATTAACCATCCACCGGAGGTTTATCAGTATGGGAGGAAACACTAGCTCTGCATATACCCTGTTGAGTGATGAAGATGGAGCACAAAAGGGTTCTCCAGTTGAGCTGAACTTCACGTCACATATTTTCTGTCCACCGTAAGAGTCAGAGCTATTATTGTAGCACACAATAAAAAGACACAATAAATTCCAGCAAGTATACGAGACTCTTATTTTAGATTTTAGTGAGGGTCTCCCCTCGGCTGCTCTATTGTCTGCGGTGTTTACAGATGTATATTATTGGGTGGACTTTAGTTTCACAGGCGCTGCTGTTGAGGATAAAGTGTACCGGCGGCCTGCATACACAAATAACTATGCTTTCAAAGATATTTACATATTTTCGGGACCACTATATGGAAATATATTTGAGTTTAAATGTCTTAAAGTGGAGTTTGCATGTTCTCCCCGTGTTGGTGTGGGTTTCCTCCGGGTGCTCCGGTTTCCCCCACAGTCCAAACACATGCGCTATAGGGGAATTGATCAACTAAACTGGCCCATGTGTATGAGTGTGTGTGTTTCCCAGTACTAGGTTACAGCTGGTAGAGTATCCACTGTGTAAAACATATACTAGAATAGTTGGCAGTTCATTCCACTGTGGTGACCTCTGACGAACAAAGGGACTAAGCCAATGAGAAATGAATGAACGTCTTAAAGCACAAGTGTAATCCCAAAAAATATCCAAATATTTCCTGGACTGACCTGCTGTGATTTATTAAAGCGGTGAATCTCATCGATGAACAGGACGGTCTTCCTCTTGCACAGACGGAGCTCATTTTGGGCCTGTTTTATCACCTCTCGCACATCACTGACTGAAGCGCTGGTGGCCGACAGCGTCACGAAGCGGCCCGCGCCTTTCTGCTTGATAGAACTGGCAATAATATGAGCCAAAGTGGTCTGTAAACAACAAACAAACATGATGAGCATATTAATAACTCAAGTTTCAATACTCACTGTGAAGAATGCTGGGATCCACACTATTGATTTGTGTTGGGTCAACATGAAGGATTTAACATATTAGTGTTTACAAGTTTAAGTGGATTGAACATAAAACAATTAAGCTGTCCCCCAAAAAACGACTCAAGAATTATGTTTTCATTCATTTTCTGGCTTAGTCTCTGATTTATCAGGGGTCACCACAGTGGAATGAACCACCAACTACTCTGGCATGTTTTACATAGCAGATGCCCTTCCAGCCACAACCCAGTACTGGGAAACACCCACACACTCTCACATTTACACAAACACTACGGCCAATTTAGTTCATAGTAAAGTTTTTGATAAAATAAATCAAATTTGGCAAGTTTTAAATACCAAAATAAATGAAACCAGAAATGCTCCTGAATCATCAGGCTTCAATGTTTTAATTAAGATGGTTTAATTAACAAACTGTAGAAAATAATAATAAGGGTGATAATGTATGACAAACACTGGGGTTTTGCAATTATTGCATTTTTAAATCTGCAATATAATCGGAATATATCATTTGATGGTCAGCACATTCTGAGACTTTAATTATTAAATAAAAATGATTTAGACAGTATGTTTTATTTAAAAGACAAGTTTCCGAGAATCTCCCTAATCTGAATAATTGAGGTAAAGTTAGTTTTATATTCGCACATTAGCTTAGTGACAACTTGTGTGCTCCTTGTATTGTTTGCCATGGGACTTTGAATATATTTGTTGTGAAATCACATGTAAGAATGACTTCAAGACAACATTAGCACTATTTATTTGACTGTCGCACTGTTTTATTGGAATTTGAATACTTTTCTGAAATTATATTATTAGGGAGAAAGTACGAATGAGTGAATATAAACCAACTTTACCTCAATCTCCGATTATAAGGCTAGTAAATGAACCACAAACCAGAGACCTTTCCGCAGCCCGGCGGACCCCAGAGGATCAGAGACGGGATCTCCTGCGACTTCAGCAGGGATCTCAGCAGGGTTTGTTCGCCGATCAGTTTATTCTGGCCGAAATATTCCTCCAGGCTGCTGGGTCTCAGCAGCTCCGCCAGCGGCTTCTGGTTCTTTAGGCGCAGAGCTCTGGGAGAACAGGCCGCCGGAGGAGGCGCTTCAGCTGGACACTGAGGTTGCACCGCCGCCGCTGGAGCTCCGGAGCCCGCCGCGCTCTCTTCACCGTCAGCAGCTTCTGGTGCTCTCGGCCGGCTCTGGAACATGGAGAAGACCGCAGAAGGACGGCTGTCGGACGGGTTAATGCGGGGTTTTTTGGCCGGTGGTCTGGGATCAGCGGGACTCTGTAAACACGCGTCCAGGTGACGGTTGATGCTGCTCGGCTCAAAGAGACCCGCGCACACCGGGCACTGCACGCTGCTGTCAGACACACTCTCCGCCATGCTCACGCTGAATTCACGCGTTTATTCCTGCTGATGGTGGTGTGTAAATTAGATTATTCGCAGTTTATTTACATTTATCAACAAGCGGGGGAGCAAGAATTAGAAACTGACGCGGGAGAACGGAAATCTCGTCTCGCGATATTATTATTATTATGAGTGGAAAAAGTTTTGTTCCACACGAACTTTGAACCAGAAGCAGATGAAACACTCACAGTCAGAGAGGGGAATAAAATATCACACACATTTGCTGTTCTGCTTATTCTTCAGCGAAACTACAGGTCAACAGAAAGGTGTAAAGATCTGATGAAGTCTGATTCATAAAACGAATGGCTCTTTATGAATCGATTCCTTTTAATGAACCACTTATACGGGAGGTGTAGTTCGATTCGGTCCGCATCTCGCAACTCTGTAAATGATGTTGTACCTCCTCAATCAGTTTAATCGAACAATAAACCATTTTTTGGATAAAACAAAATGAGAAATTATTTGTTTATTTTGAAATTAAATATCACACACACACACACACACACACACACACACACACACACACACACACACACACACACACACACACACACACACACACACACTAAATAACACAAATAAAAGCATAACTTTATTAAATATATTAACATATGTTGTTTAGTTGAAAAGTTTTCAAGCAAAATAAATGTATTTTACTTGCACAAAATTCACTTTTTTTTACATCTAACATTTACAAAAGTCAGTCCTAAACGCCCACATGAAACAATATAGCAGTAATTTATAGTAACTACTAGTAGTTTGAACCATACTATAGTAAAGTGCATTATACTGTATACATCACAGTATCTACAACTCTTTGTTGGCTCATTTGTTGACCAAATTATTATTATTGGTGTGTTATTTTAATTTTAATATTTGTAATAATGTAATATTTATTTATTATAAATAATAAACATATTTTTGGTGTTTCCATAGCAACTATATAATTGCCAAAACAGATTTCTTTAAAGTTCTTTATGGTTCAAAATCTCTACAGCGTTTACTATAGTATAGTTTCTTCCTCCTGTAGATCTGGGAAAATAATGAAGTTTATGTTTTTATTTATTTTTATTGTACTGTTTATTTTGTCCCCAATTTCTGTTTAACAGAGAGCAGATTTCTTCAGCACATTTCTGCACATAATAGTTTCAATAACTCATCTCTAATAACTGATTTATTTTCTCTTTGTCATGATGACAGTAAATAATATTAGACTAGATATTCTTCAAGACACTTCTATACAGCTTAAAGTGACTTTTAAAGGCTTAACTAGGGTAATTAGGGTAACTAGGCAGGTTAGGGGAATTAGGCAAGTTATTGTATAATGATGGTTTGTTCTGTAGACTATCAGAAAATATATAGCTTAAAGGGGCTAATAATATTGACCTTAAAATGGCTTTTAAAAAAATGAAATCTGCTTTTATTCTAGCCGAAATAAAACAAATAAGACTTTCTCCAGAAGAAAAAATATTATCAGACATACTGTGAAAATTTCCTTGCTCTGTTAAACATCATTTGGGAAATATTTAAAAAATTCAAAGGGGGGGCGAATAATTCTGACTTCAACTGTATATAACCGCATAATTAATTTAATTAAAAGTATTTCTTACATATAAAGATGCCAAAATGAAGTGAACACAAATAATGTCTATCGTTAAAGGAAAATAACATGAAAATTATTAGAAATATTTGCATTTTAATGGTCTTGAAACATTACAAAAAACCAAACTGCAGTTTTCCAACATTTCAAAGCATCGAGATACATCATATGTGCACATTATGACATTAATTAAGTGTGGACCAATTCTAAATGTCATGTGACCGGCTGTAATTCAATTATAATTCACAGTTTTATGATATTAAAGTCTTGGGTTATAATGCTGCTACACGGACGGACATATTGAGAGACCTTAGGTTTATTATTTGCAACGTTTGCAAAAGTAAATTCTGAACTGCACTGCAAAAAAATGCTTTACTCAGTGTTTTTGTCTTGTTTCTAGTCTAAATATCTACAAATTCTTAAACCAAGAAGCATTTTCTAGACCAGCACAAAATATAGTGTTGTTTTCAGAAATAATGAGATGAAATTAAGTGAGTTTTTCATTAAAACAAGCTAAATAATCTGCCAATGCATTAAAAAATTAACTTTTTTTGTTGTTTGGAAAACTATTATTCTGCTCCCCGCACCACTGTAAGTTTATTTTGCTGGTTTTAATGAAAAACTCTCTTCATTTTGTCTCATTATTTCTGAAAACAACATTATATTTAGTGCTTGTCTATAAAATGCTTCTGGATTTCAGAATTTGTAGATATTAGGACTAGAAACAAGTCAAACATTCTGAGTTTCTCCTTGTTTTCCTTCATCTAGCTCTGAGAAGAAGCCGAGCCCGGAGCGGCCGGTGATTGAGGTGACCCTGCTGAGAAACACACACACAAACACACACTCACACACCCCAGATGAGTGTGTTCAGCTGAGACGGGCCAGACTGAGAGATGTGCACCAGTGTCCAGACAGCATCAGACTGGGCAAACTGGCCTTCTTCCACTATCTGGAGAGAGTCGAGACCATGCGCTGCTTCTGGGAGCTCAAGCACATCCAGCTGGAGGGTGATCAGGTACAGACATCTCACATGTGCATCTTTTTGAATTTCCCTTTTATTGTCACACTGCAGGCGGCACGGTGGTGCAGTGGGTAGCACTGTGACCTCACAGCAAGAAGGTCACTGGTTTGAGTCCCGGCTGGGTCAGTTGGTGTTCCTGTGTGGAGTTTGCATGTTCTCCCCGTGTTGGTGTGGGTTTCCTCCGGGTGCTCCGGTTTCCCCCACAGTCCAAACACATGCGCTATAGGGGAATTGATCAACTAAACAGGCCGTAGTGTATGAGTGTGTGTGAGAATGAGTGTGTATGGGTGTTTCCCAGTACTGGGTTGCAGCTGGAAGGGCATCCACTGTGTAAAATATGCTGGAATAGTTGGTGGTTCATTCTGCTGTGGTGAACCCTGATAAATAAAAGGACTAAGCTGAAGGAAAATGAATGAATGAGTAAACCTGTTGCAGGTTGTTAAAAGTTGACTTAAAAAGGGAGTCAGCACATTGTAGATTGGAACTGTTAAGTTGATCCAACTTATTTTTTATAATTATTCACATAGTTGGTTGATTCTACAGTTGCCATGGTAACACAGCAGCTATTGTAACGTAAACACATGAGAAAATATTGTAGGCTATATTCTACAGCAATACACCGCTGTTTACTGTAGTAAAAACTAAAGTATTCTACAGTTGATCAGTTCTCTACAGTTAATATTACAGTATGCTGGAGCATTCATTAACAAAGAGTTGTAGATACTATACAGAATAATACCAATTGAAGGTGAGTGAATTTAGTTTGGATCAAAAGTGTGTGAACTGTCCTGTTTGGGTGTTTATATATGATTATATGAAGTCTCTCCAAACTACAGTTCTACAGTAATGAAAGGGTAAAACACAGAGCACTGCTGCCATCTGGTGGACAGCTTGTGGAATATGAATGACTGCAGACTCAAATTATGCAGTAATTAATACATGTGCGACTAAATGAGAAAACAATCGAAACTGCCTATTTAAATAAGATTATATGAAATAGACGAACTCGATTATTTTGTTTTATTCAATCAAATACTTGATGATTGCCCATATGATCAAGTCCTATAGTCGGCCTACACTGCTAAAAATGCTGTTCTTACTGAGAGTTTGACTTGTTTCTAGTCCCAATAACTCAAAACTCTTAAATCAGTCAGCATTTTCTGGACAAGCACACAATCTAGTCTTGTTTTCAGAAATAATGAGTCAAAATGAAGAGAGTTTTTCCTTAAAACAGGCAAAATAATCTGCCAATGGGCTGAGTGAAATGATCTTGTTTTTCCTTTTGACATAAGATTACTTATCTTCCGCCATTGTCAGATTATTTTGCTTGTTTTAAGGAAAAACTCTCTTCATTTTGACTCATTATTTCTGAAAACAACACTATATTTTAATAGAAACAAGAAAGAAACTCAGAGTCAGCATGTTTTGAGTGCAGACAGGCTCCGCTCTTCAGCTCATAAATCCTCTTTCTCGTCCTCTGCTGACTCTGTAATGTGATTCTCCACACACAGATCCAAATTCACATCCTTCACTGAGCTCTATAATGCACACCTCTGATGCAGAACGTGTCATTTTTACCCCTTTTGTGTCTCATTATTCAGTATAGAATACATTATATTCAATATACTTGAATATATGTTCAATATATGTTTCATCACACTGCAAAATAAATCAATCAATCAGGTATTTAGAGTTTACCACATATCTAAAAATGCTTAAATCAAGATATATTTTCTAGATTTCTCCAGGCAGCGACTCACTGATTCAAATGATCCGTTCAGAGCGAGTCTTTGGGCAGTGACTCGCTGATTCAAATGATCCGTTCAGAGTGAGTCTCCACTAAACAACTCACTGATTCAAATGATCTGTTCAGAGTGAGTCTCCACTAAACAACTTACTGATTCAATTATCCATTCAGAGTGAGTCTCCACTAAACAACTCACTGATTCAAATGATCTGTTCAGAGTGAGTCTCCACTAAACAACTCACTGATTCAAATGATCTGTTCAGAGTGAGTCTCCACTAAACAACTCACTGATTCAAATGATCCGTTCAGAGTGAGTCTCCACTAAACAACTCACTGATTCAAATGATACATTCAGAGTGAGTCTCCACTAAACAACTCACTGATTCAAATGATCCGTTCAGAGTGAATCTTCACTAAACAACTCACTGAATCAAATGATCCGTTCAGAGTGAGTCTCCACTAAACAACTCACTGATTCAAATGATCCGTTCAGAGTGAGCCTCCACTAAACAACTCACTGATTCAAATGATCCGTTCAGAGTGAGCCTCCACTAAACAACTCACTGATTCAAATGATCCGTTCAGAGTGAGTCTCCAGGCAGTGACTCTTACATAAAAGAATCAGCTCAGTTGGTCAACCTGAAGGATGTCTATATGTTTGTATCTTTATACAAGACAAACAAGCACACTCTGTTTATATCTGGCATCCCCAGAATGATGTTAATAGCCCGCTTCTTGAAGGATAAATATATATTTCTATTGAAGGACCTGAAATAATTTAGCGCTCTCTCTTTTTTAATAGCTTAAAAGGCATCTGAAGCAGAGGGAAACTGCCGGCTTTGTTGAACATGAGCTGATTGCCTTTAGATGATGATGAATAAAGCCAGCAGGCCGTGTTCAGATAGCTGTATTCCTGCACCTGTCACCACACACACATGCATTTGTCCTCCGGGATGACAGAAAGCAGGGGGCTCTGGGAATGCAGGAGCACGTCGAATCAAACGCAGCGTAGTGTTAAAGCAGACCTCACACACTTTCATCCACAGACTTTGGTCGCAGCTAAATAAACCCAGCAGATTAGGCAGGAACAGCAGGCGCTCAGACACCATGGACTGCTTCTTCAAGGGCAGATACATCTGGATTGTTGGCAGCGTGTGTTTTATGGCCTCGTATCTCTGGCACACTGTCTGGGATTTACTCTTGTACCGAAGGAAATCCAGAACTTCAGCTAGTGCACAGGTGAATATACTGGGTTACAAAACAACCCAGCATTGTTTACAGTGTTGAGATTGGAGTATCTGATGTGTTTGCAGCTTCATTTGCCTGTAAATAATCACAGTACTGATGGTAAATGCTACTGAAGTCAAGGTTGAATTCATTTCCTGCATATATAAGATTTAAGATTGTGCAAGCTGTTGGTTGGTATGATTGCTTATTATCCGGCACTCAGGACACTTTCTTAGTTTATTATTTATTCTGGACATTTCTCTGGTGTCAACTTATAATGTTATCAGGATAATTAGACCCCCCATTCCCCCAAAAAATCATAATTCCATAAAACATACTATATAATAAACATAAACAATTAACTACTTTTTGACCTTCATAAGAACGATCTGTTTGAATGGGTGTGGCCAGTTGTAGACTCAGACGTACACGCCCACTGCAGTTATTGGCTGACTGTTTTGCATATTAACAGTTGTTTAAATGGGCGTGGCCGATTGTAGACTCAGAAGTACACGCCTAATGCTTGGATTGGCTGACAGTTTTGCACATTAACAGTCATTTAAATGGGCGTGGCTGATTGTAGACTCTGACGTACACGCCCACTGCTGTGATTGGCTGACTGATGTGCATATTTACATTTGTTTGAATGGGCATGGCTGATTGTAGACTCAGGAGTACACGCCCACTGCTGTGATTGGCTGACTGTTTTGCATAATAAAAGTTGTTTAAATGAGCGTGGCCGATTGTAGACTCAGAAGTACACGCCCACTGCTGTGATTGGCTGACTGTTTTGCATATTAACGGTTGTTTAAATGAGCGTGGCCGATTGTAGACTCAGAAGTACACGCCTAATGCTGTGATTGGCTGACAGTTTTGCACATTAACAGTCATTTAAATGGGCGTGGCTGATTGTAGACTCTGACGTACACGCGCACTGCTGTGATTGGCTGACTGATGTGCATATTTACAGTTGTTTAAATGAGCATGGCCGATTGTAGACTCAGAAGTACACGCCCACTGCTGTGATTGGCTGACTGTTCTTACTGTTTTGCATATTAACAGTTGTTTGAATGGGCGTGGCCGATTGTAGACTTACACGCCCACTGCTGTGATTGGCTGACTGATGTGCATATTTACATTTGTTTGAATGGGCATGGCTGATTGTAGACTCAGGAGTACACGCCCACTGCTGTGATTGGCTGACTAATGTGCATATTTACATTTGTTTGAAGTGCGTGGCTGATTGTAGACTCAGGAGTACACGCCCACTGCTGTGATTGGCTGACTGTTTTGCATAATAACAGTTGTTTTAAATGGGCGTGGCCGATTGTAGACTTAGAAGTACACGCCCACTACTGTGATTGGCTGACTGTTTTGCATAATAAGTTGTTTTAAATGGGCGTGGCCGATTGTAGACTCAGAAGTACACGCCCACTACTGTGATTGGCTGACTGTTTTGCATATTAACAGTTGTTTAATTGGGCGTGGCCGATTGTAGACTCAGAAGTACACGCCCACTGCTGTGATTGGCTGACAGTTTTGCACATTAACAGTCATTTAAATGGGCGTGGCTGATTGTAGACTCTGACATACACACCCACTGCTGTGATTGGCTGACTGACGTGCAAATTTACATTTGTTTAAATGGGCGTGGCTGATTGTAGACTCTGACATACACACCCACTGCTGTGATTGGCTGACTGACGTGCAAATTTACATTTGTTTAAATGGGCGTGGCTGATTGTAGACTCTGACATACACACCCACTGCTGTGATTGGCTGACTGACGTGCAAATTTACATTTGTTTAAATGGGCGTGGCTGATTGTAGACTCTGACATACACACCCACTGCTGTGATTGGCTGACTGACGTGCAAATTTACATTTGTTTAAATGGGCGTGGCTGATTGTAGACTCTGACATACACACCCACTGCTGTGATTGGCTGACTGATGTGCATATTTACATTTGTTTAAATGAGCATGGCTGATTGTAGACTCAGAAGTACACGCCCACTGCTGTGATTGGCTGACTGTTCTCACTGTTTTGCATATTAACAGTTGTTTGAATGGGCGTGGCCGATTGTACACTCAGAAGTACACACCCACTGCTGTGATTGGCTGATTGTTTTTCATATTAACAGTTGTTTGAAGGGGTGTCGCCAAATGTAGAATCAGAAGTATATGCACACTGCTGTGATTGGTTGACGGTCTCACTGTTTTGCATAAGAACAGTTGTTTGAATGGGAGTGGCTTTTTTGTAGACTCAAAAGGACACATCCACTGTTGTAATTGGCTGATTGTTTTGCATATTAATGGTTGTTTGAAGGGGTGTGGCCAAATGTAGACTCAGAAGTATATACGCCCGCTTCTGTGTTTGCCTGACTGTTTTGCATAATAAGTTGTTTGAATGGGCGTGGCCAGTTGTAGGCTCAGAAGTACATGTCTACTGTTATGATTGGCTGGCTGTTTTGCATATTAACAGTTGTTTCAATGGGCGTGGCCAAATTTAGACTCTGAAGTACACTGCTGTGATTGGAGTCTTGTATATGAAGTTGATTAAATGGGTGTGACCAGTTGTAGACACAGAAGTACACACCCATTGCAGTCATTGGCTGACTGTTTTGCATATTAACAGGTATTTGAGTGGGCGTGGCTGATTGTAGACTCAGAAGTACACGCCCACTGCTGTGACTGGCTGAGAGTCTTGCATATTACCAGCTGGAAACAGGTAGTGTGGTAAAAGTGGGCGTTGATCTTCAGTGGAGGCGGAGCTTATCCTCCCTATGACATCATAGAGTAGAACATTCCAGAAGCTGTGCTTTTCTTTAATATAAGCTGATTTTAGAGGAAGCACACAGTGTTTAATTCTGAAACGTACAGGATGTTTTTATAGTGCTGCGAGCTCTTATAATGTCAGAAGATCCAGAGGATTTTGGTTTCTCATTTTATGACCCCTTTAACAAACCTTAACAGACTGAAGTTATATTTCTAAATGAAGAAGTGCTATATTTAAGCGTATCAAGTGTAGTCATGTGTGGAAACAATGCAAGCATTTGGCAGTGCACATTATACAGTGACGTCTTCATCACAGACTATAATAACCTATATACAGTATAGAGTATATAGACAGTGTGTTATAAAGTCATTCTCCTGTTTCACAGATAGACTGAGGAGCTGTCAACACGATACAGCTTGAAGACTTTACAACATGATACAAATGCCATGTGCTGAGGACAGAATAGACTCTCATTTCATCTGATTATAGACTGGAGTCGTTCATAATCCATAATATAATCCATAATCAATCTAAAAAAAATGCTGGGTTGTATTAACCCAATGTTGGGTCAAATATGAACAATTTTGAATTTTCAATGAAACTTAAATGAAAAAAAACTTGGGTTTGTCTATATTTGACCCAGACACTGGATTACAACAACCCAGCATTGTTTACAGTGTTGAGATTGGAGAATCTGATTTGTTTGCAGCTTCATTTGGCTGTAAATAATCACAGTAGTGATAGTAAATACTACTGAAGTCCAGTTTGAATTACACGTATTATCTAAGTAGATTGTGCAAGCTGTTGTTTGGCCTGATTACCTGTTCTCTGGCACTCAGGGCAGTTACTTATACTGAAAATACTTTAGATATAAAAGCATTGAATGTTTTGATGTTAATTTGGTGGTCTCGCCTGTTTATCTAGCTGTGTTTAGGCTGAAGGATGTGCTCTCTGCATCTATTATTAAAGCGTGAGCTGATTTACTACCTCTGTTTCCTGTCTGCACGCAGGATAAATGTGTCGAGAATCACATATATTTGGCATGAGACTGAATCTGAAACGGCCACCTATTCCAGTTGCATCATCCATCAACCTTTAAATATAAATAAATATATATAAATATATTTCAACATTGCTCAATAAATAAACAGCTTGCGTCAGCACAAACAAATAATAAATCTTTTACTATTTCACCCCAACAACATTTACATACAGCGAACATTTAAACAGAATCAAGACTGATGCACTAAGTGTGTTTTATAGAATGAACACAATAATAAAACGTCTAAAAGAAAGAAAATAAGCAGACAAACAAGTTCATCAGCAGTAAAACACACTGCAGAGCTAGACAGCGTGTAAAGTGCAAATATTGGTTTAATATACGCACAATAATCACGTTGAGATCTTACAAAGATGTCGATAGCAGGGGCTTAATCTTTCTGAGAAGGCACAGATGTGCAATTCGAATCATTCAGAATGAGTCTCCAGACGGTGACTCACTGATTCAAACAATCCAATTCAGAGTGAGTCTCCACTCAGCGACTCACTGATTCAAATGATCCATTTAGAGTGAGTCTTCACTCAGCGACTCACTGATTCAAATTATCCATTTAGAGTGAGTCTTCAGTCAGCAGCTCACTGATTTAGTTGATCCATTCAGAGTTCGTCTCCATTCAGTGACTCACTGATTCAAATGATCCATTCAGAGCAAGTCTCCAAGCAGCGACCCACTGATTCAATTGATCCACTTCGAGTAAATCTCCAGGCAACGACTGACTGATTCAAATGATTTACTCAGAGTGAGTCTCTAGACTAAATGATTCAAATGATCCGTTCAGAATGAGGCTTCAAGCAGCAACTCACTCATTCAACTGATCCATTCAGAGAGAGTCTTCAGTCAGCGACTCACTGATTCAAATGATCCATTCAGAGAGAGTCTTCAGTCAGCGACTCACTGATTTAAATGATCCATTCAGAGTCAGTCTCCAAGCAGCGACTCACTGATTCAATTGATCTACTTAGAGTGAATCTCCAGGCAATGACTGACTGATTCAAATGATTTACTCAGAGTGAGTCTCTAGACGTTTCCCAGAGATGGGTTGCGGCTGGAAGGGCATCCGCTGCGAAAAAATGTGCTGGATAAGTTGGCGGTTCATTCCGCTGTGGCGACCCCAGATTAAAAAAGGGACTAAGCCGACAAGAAAATGAATGAAGAAATGAATGAGTCTCTAGACTAAATGATTCAAATGATGCGTTCAGAATGAGCCTTCAGGCACCGACTCACTGATTCAAATGATCCACTCAGAATGAATCTCCAGTCAGCGACTCACTGATTCAAATGATCCACTCAGAATGAATCTCCAGTCAGCGACTCACTGATTCAAATGATCCATTCAGAATGAATCTCCAGTCAGCGACTCACTGATTCAAATTATCCACTCAGAATGAATCTCCAGTCAGCGACTCACTGATTCAAATGATCCATTCAGAATGAATCTCCAGTCAGCGACTCACTGATTCAAATGATCCATTTAGAGCAGTGCTTCTCAACCACGTTCCAACCACTAGCACTGCATGTTTTGGATGTCTCCTTCGTCTGTCACACTCATTACAGGTCTTTCAGTCTCTGCTAATGAGCTGATGATCTGAATCAGGTTAAGAAGACATGATAAATGTGCAGAGCCGGTGGTCCTCCAGGAACGTGGTTGAGAAACACTGATTTAGAGTGAGACTCCAGGCAGCGACTCACTGATTCAAATGAACGATTTAGATTGAGTCTTCGCTCAGTGACTCACCGATTCAAATGATCCATTCAGAGCGAGTCTCCAGTCAGCGAGTCACTAATTCAAATGATCCGTACAGAGCAAGTCCCCAAGCAGGTGTCTCACTGAATCAAATGATCCGGTCTGAGCAAATCTGTAAATGATTCACTGAATTGATTTCAGTGAATCATTTTTTTAAATGAGTCAAAACAGGAGTTGCTCAAAAAATAAGTAGCTAGTTATACGAATGCTGGATTGTAATGTTTATGATTGTAAATGAGGATTATAGTTAGGTGAAAAATACCAGTCAGTGTTTGTAATGTGACCGTGTTCATGGCAACAAAAAAAAATTAAGTAATGCATGTTTTGAGCACTTGAAAGTTACCTAAAATATAAAATATACTGCATATAAAAATAACAAAAATGTACAATAGAGTGAAAGTCACTGGTGTTTCTGGTGGATATTCAAGAGCTTACTGCACCTTTCTTTTCCCATTGGCATACACTAAACAAAACAACACAACACAACACAAATCAACACTAAAATGACAACTAAAGAGGATATAAGATAAAAACCATTTATTTTTGAGGCTGTCAATAACAAGTACATAAGATAACTTTTAATTTGACAGACAGTTTGGAGAAAATATGATGATAATAATGTTTATTTTGGTGGATTCATCTGTTTGAGATGTTTTAATTACAGCTTTAAAGGGACAGATCACCCACAAATGAAATGCAAAAGATATTTTGGTTGAAAACCAGTAGGGATTGACTTCCATAGTATTTCCCCCCTGCTATTGATATTAAATGGCTACCAGTTTCCAGCATTCTTCAAAATATCTTCTTTTGTGTTCAACACAGCAAAAATGCATGTCTTATTTAGAACTTTTGTCTCATTTGCAAATATCTAAAAACTCTTAAATCAAGAAGAATTTTCCAGACAAGTGCAAAATATAGTCTTGTTTTCAGAAATAATGAATCAAAATGAAGTGAGTTCTTCATTAAAACAAGGAAAAATAATCTGCCAATAGGGTGAGCAGAATAATCTTGTGTCAAAAGGAAATACAAGATTATTTTAGTTACCTCATTGTCAGATTATTTAGCTTGTTTTAAGAAATAACTCACTTCATTTTGACTCATTATTTCTCAAAACAACACAATATTTTGCAGTTGTCTAGAAAATACATCTCAGTTTAATAGCTTTTAGATATTTGTACTAGAAACAAGACACAAACTCTCAGAAAGAAGAGCAAATCCAAAATAAATGATGAGCACATTTCATTTTTTGGGGTTTAAAACAACATTAAGCTACATGACACACTATTCTGAACCATTACGTACTGTTTGTAGCACAAAGCAGTTACAAGTCCATACATTAGCTATGCTATGATCCATAGTTCTGCTGTAGAGTCTCTTCTTCTCTTATTTTAGGATATTAAATCCCGTTCTTGTACTATAGTATCTGCGCTGTATCCTTCAGAGCATTACACCGGTGCTGAGCGCAGCGCTTGTGTCTCATGTGTCTTCATGTCTGGAAAGTTGGGCGGCTGACAAAATGGCAAAATGACACCAGGAGGTGGCAAAGCATGCTCAGATGTCCCGGGACACAGTGTCCTGAAGGGGAATATTGATGTCAGGATAAACTCAATCACACCCTGTGTTTATATCTGTCCACCTCTGCTCTGTTTAGAAACTCTCAGTTATTCATAAATCACACATTAAATCCACAAAGTTAAAGTCAAAATTATTAATGCAATATCTGTCTATTTCTGAAGATGTTCAGTTATTTTAATGCATATGAACTATTCTGTTTAAATGCACCAAATATATCCAAAATATTGCTTTTCAAAAGGAGGTATACTCATTTATGCTGAGGACTCTTATATATTTATGCAACATCAACTTTTCATCTTGCCAAAGAACAATTCGTGCTTGGACCTGTTGGGGATTTCAGTCTGTTCTGGCCTGAACACATCCATCTCACCTTGTCGCATAGGTGACACATTATGCCTCAATCTCTGAAGCGGCGTCTTCATTACCGCACAACATGTGTTATTGAGCTCTAACATCAGTCAGTGAATGGTCTGAATGTGTTGTATGTGGGCTCCAGCAGCTGTGCGGTCCTGTTGCATTCGTCATTTTCTCACCGCACAGTAAGACTTGGCTTTAACTCTCCGAATGCTTCTATTACATCCCATCTCTCCGGTTTCATTGTAAACTGCTAGTAATATAAACTGCAGAGAGCTCCTGTTTACCACACAGCTTTACGGTTGTGTTGTCTTCAAATGGTGGTTTTGCATTGCTCTGCCACTCACTGTCCAAATTTATACTCTGGCAATGATAGCCGATGTGTTTTTCTTGGTATGCTGATGGGCAGCAAATATCCAATACTTTGCTGACGGTCAAACTCACGCTGGAATGGTGGTGTTCTTGCTTGTACGCTGAGTACACACATTGCGTGCCTTGACATTAGTAGCATTTCGTCATAAATACTACATTTACGTTTATTTATTTAGCAGATGTTTTGGGCCAAATGCAACTTACAAATAAATAAAAGAAGCATTCAGAACAACAGAGAGCAGCAGTATATAGAGCCATGACAAATCTGAGTTAGTTTTTAATGACACTACACAGTTTAAAAATGTTTAAACAATGTAGTGTCTGGTGCATATGGAGAGGAAAAGTCTCCTACAGGTTTGTAAAGCCCACTCACCTGTGTAAATTCTGCAAAAATGATTCTAAATCAGTGAATATTTAGTCACTTTCTAAAGAAAAGGAGATTTTCAAACTTGTGTTTGCACTACAAAATGGATCATAGAGACTTCAGATTTGGCAAGTTTACTATTCAGGACGATTTAAATCAATGCACCAAATTTAAGCAATTTCCTACTTACAGTTCATAGATTGCTCTTGGGTAATATCAATAATAATATAAAAGAAAACTGAAAGTTTAAACTAATTGCCCTAAAATTATTAAGTAAATGAACATATGTGCATAATTATAGGAATTAAGTCAACTTAGTTCCAGTTTCAACCGGTTTAGTCACTATTAAAGAAAAGTCAATTTTTTAAATTTGTGTTTGCTCTACAAATTTAGTTCTAGAGACTTCAAATTTGGCAAATTTACTATTCAGGTTGATCTAAACCAATGCACCAAATGTCAGCATTTTCCTATTTAGGGTTCATAGATTTGCCTTGGGTAATATTAATAATAATAAAAAAGAAAACTAAAAGTTACTAAAAGTGAGTAAACAAATTGCCTTAAAATTATTAAGTAAACAAACTCTGTATATGATAATAAAAGTTAAGTCAACTTATTAGTTCCAGTTTCAACCGGTTTCATCACTTTTAAAGAAAAGGGAATTTTCATATTTTTGTTTGCTTTATAAATTTTGTTCTAGAGACTTCAAATTTGGCAAGTTTACTATTCTGGACAATCTAAACCAGGGGTGCTCAATCCTGTTCCTGGAGATCTACCTTCCTGCAGATTTCTGTTGCAACCCATATCAAACACACCTGCCTGTAATTATCAAGTGCTGTTCAGGTCCTAATTAATTGGTTCAGGTGTGTTTGATCAGGGTTGGAGCTGAACTATGCAGGAAGGTAGATCTCCAGGAACAGGATTGAGCACCCCTGATCTAAACCAATGTACCAAATCTCAGGATTTTTCTACTAACGGTTCATAGACTGCCCTTGAGTGCTGTCAATAGTAAAATAAAACAAATCTACTGAATATACAGTACTAGGGGCTACAGCATGATTGGTTCCGATCCTCTAATAAATTTCTGAATAACATTTGCTGAGATCTGGATGTATTAGTATAACCTAGTATAGCTAATTAACTAACTAATTGCATTTTACTACTGGAGTTGTCCCTGAACACATTTGTGCTGCCTTGTCACACCGTATCTATTTAGTCTTAGACTGTGTGGAATGATGAGTGTCTGCATTTCTACTGTCATCTGCTTGTGTTTAAGGACAGGTGATGCAGGTTTTCCTGTAAACATGGTCCACTTTGATCCCATTGTTCACAGCACTGTTAGTGTCAAATGTCCACTGCCGGTCTATAGTGAAAATAAACACTAGAAGTCTTCTTCTCTTCAGACTTGCTTGGCTATTGATTGAAACATTTACCATGAGGAGTTGCATATCAGTCATAACATCTACTGATATTGTTGTGTACGCGCATTCTGTTACTTCCTATCAATGGCAAGCTGAATTGAGAGTATATTGTTTAATGTTAGCGTATTTCTGTATAACAGACTACATACAAAATTATTAGTCCTCCAGTGAAACTCTTTTTAAATATTTCCTTTTTAAAATAGTTTAATGACTTTGTCTTCAGCTGTATTTATTTGTTCTAGCCTTTCTGCTAATTAAATCCATTGGCACCTTCTATAAAGGGGTCAGTGGGTCAAATGCTGCATGTGACTCGGAGACTCTGATGACTCTCGTGCCATGTTGGCGCATCTCAATGTCCTCATGCTATTCTGGGAGGAAACATTTTGTTTGGTGAGAATCCCATTTGAGAAATATAGAAAATGAACACTGGTGTGAAATATACTCTGCACTACTACCAGGTCAAGTAGGTCAAGTCAAGTGTTATTGGACAGAGAATCCAATTTCAATCTTGAAGTTAAAACTGAACTGTCTTGACTGCAGATGAATAAGGTTTTTTGGGAACTGGAGAGGGTGAATCAGTCAGAACACTGACACAAGCTCTAGTTTTAGTTGAAAGAGTTACTTTTCAATCCTACTATTTAATACTAGGCCTTTTCCAATGACCTCCTCACACACTCTTTGCCTTCATTTCTATCAATATACGAGCTCTTGGAATTTCTGGAAAAGTTCCATCAACATAAACTCTTAACATGCCACATCTCTGACCAAACCTCTCAAGGTGAAAGATAAGTCAGTCCTCAAGTTTCTTTCCATTGATTCTGTGAGCAGCCGTTTCGGGAAAGCAAGTGTCTCCGGGGCCCTGTGACACCTGGCGGGCAGGAATCTGACATGGCTTTAAAGCGTCTCCAATATCAGACGGCAGTCCCAGAGCCAAACATAGCCCCTCCTCAGGACCTGCTGACGTAAACCCCCTTGTACCACCTACATTTCCTGAGAACGGCTCATTCCATTCTTAATATGAGCCGCAGTTTGCAGAGTCCGTCAATGGAGAGGAAGACAGAAATGGACGGATTAATTGGTTATCAAGGGATTTAACATGATTGTGTTCAGTGGATTTAGTCTGCTTTGGTGTCTTTTTGAATACTTGGCTACATCTACACATTCATCCACTCCACTGTAAGGGTTTCACCGCACTTGTCTCTTTGGTTTTTCGTTGACGTACCATGAGTTCTGCTGACGCGAGCACAGGCATGGACCTGCTCCAGGTTAGGATCGAGTCTTTGAGCAGTAAAATGGACCGGCTGATTAGTATCCAAGAAAAAGTGCTCAGCCGACTGGACGGCATGTCTCAGGACATCGACGGAATCGAGAGAGATGTAGAAACGCTGAAAGTAGAAAAGGAGGAGATCCACTTCCCTCCGGTTATCCGTACCGGCCCAGGCAACCAGATGAAGGAAATGTGTGAAGAAATGAACAGCATCATGCTGGCGGTGAACCAGCGCTCGGAGCAGCAGACGCAGAAGCTGGAGGGAATGGAGAAACTGGTGATGAGCATCCAGCAAGCGGTCAGCTTCATCGGGGAAACCGTCAAAACTTCCAAAATTATAGATATTATGTTCAAAGGCCCGGCCTCTCGGAAGAGCAAAAGCGCTCCGGGACTCAAGTCTAAGGATAGCAAGATCAAACCCAGCAGCAAATGTGAGAACAGTGAGCCGGTCAATGCTAAGGTGAGTTATAGAGCTGTGGCCAAACACTGTGTGAGAGATCGATCCTGAGATTTACACAATGCATCGCTATTCTCTATTGAATGAGTTTAAGCTTGGTTTTTGACCACAGGAGGCGCTCTTTTAAACTGTTTTTAACGCAAGGCAGCACTCTATGCTAGTTTTTAACAGCAGACGGCACTCATGGCTTGTTTTTAACAGCAGATGGCGCTCTATGCTAGTTTTTAACAGCAGACGGCACTCATGGCTTGTTTTTAACAGCAGATGGCGCTCTATGCTAGTTTTTAACAGCAGACGGGACTCTAGGTTAGTTTTTAAAAGTGTTTAAGACTAGATGGCGCTATATGCTAGTTTTTAACAGCAGATGGAACTCTAGACTAGTTTTTAACAGCAGACAATGCTCTAGACTATACTTTTTATCAGCAGATGGCGCTCTAGATTAGTTTTTAACAGCGGATGGCGCTCTAGGCTAGTTTTTAACAACAGATAGCGCTCTAGGTTAGGGTTTAACAGCAGACGGCACTCAGAGCTAGTTTTTATCAGCAGATGGCACTCTAGACTAGTTTTCCACAGCAGATGGAGCTCTAGGTTAGTTTTTAACAGCAGACAATGCTCTAGACTACTTTTTATCAGCAGATGGAGGTCTAGATAAGTTTTTGCACAGCAGCTGGTGCTCTAGGCTATTTTTTGCACAGCAGACGGCACTCTAGGCTAGTTTTTGCACAGCTGATGGCGCTCTAGGGTAGTTTTTAACAGCAGACGGTGCTCTAGACTAGTTTTTGCACAGCTGATGGCGCTCTAGACTAGTTTTTGCACAGCTGATGGCGCTCTAGGGTAGTTTTTAACAGCTGATGTCGCTCTAGGGTAGTTTTTAACAGCAGACGGCGCTCTAGACTAGTTTTTGCACAGCAGATGGCGCTCTAGGGTAGTTTTTAACAGCAGACGGCACTCTAGACTAGTTTTTATCAGCAGATGGTGCTCTAGACTAGTTTTTAACAGCAGACGGCACTCTAGGCTAGTGTTTAACAGCACATTGCACTTTAGACTAGTTTTTAATCACGAGAAGGCGCTCAAGGCTAGTTTTTGCACAGCAGATGGCACTCTAAGGTAGTTTTTAACAGCAAACGCCGCTCTAGGTTAATTTTTATCAGCAGACGGCGCTCTAGACTAGATTTTGCACAGGAGAAGGCGCTCTAGGCTAGTTTTTATCAACAGATGGCGCTCTAGACTAGTTTTTGCACAGCCGAAGGTGCTCTAGGCTAGTTTTTATCAGCAGATGGCACACTCTAGACTATTTTAGACAGCAGATGGCGCTCTAGGCTAGTGTTTAACAGCAGAAGGTGCTCTTGGTTAGTTTTTAACAGCATACGGCACTCGACTAGTTTTTGCACAGCAGATGGCGCTCTAGGCTAGTTTTTATCAGCAGATGGCGATCTAGACTAGTTTTTGCACAGCAGAAGGCGCTCTAGGCTAGTTTTTATCAGAAGATGGCACTCTAGACTAATTTTTGACCAGCAGATGGTGCTCTAGGCTAGTTTTTAACAGCAGACAGCACTCTAGACTATTTTTTGCACAGCAGATGGTGCTCTAGACTAGTTTTTTTTTACAGCAGATGGCGCTCTAGGCTAGTTTTTAATCAGCAGATGGCGCTCTAGGCTAGTTTTTAATCAGCAGATGGCGCTCTAGACTACTTTTTAATCAGCAGATGGCGCTCTAGGCTACTTTTTAATCAGCAGATGGCGCTCTAGGCTAGTTTTTAATCAGCAGATGGTGTTCTATGCTAGTTTTTTTTTTTACAGCAGATGGAGCTCTAGGCTAGTGTTTAAAAGCAGACGGCACTCTAGGTTACTGTTTAACAGCAGATGGCACTCTTGGTTAGTTTTTTACAGCAGAATGCGCTCTGGGAACAGCAGACGATGCTCTAGGCTAGTGTTTAACAGCAGATGGCACTCTAGGTTAGTTTTTAAAGCAGATGCACTCTATGCTAGGGTTTAACAACAAACAGCGCTCTAGGCTAGTTTTGAACAGCCTAGAAAAAAACTAGCCTAGAGCGCCGTCTGCTGTTAAACACTAGCTTAGAGCGCCATCTACTGTTCAAAACTTTCCTAGAGCACCATCTACTCTTCAAAACTAAGTTCAGAATCACTTCAAGAGAGAATAGCAATGCATTTACTCAGAAACATTGCAGAATTGATTTCTTGACTGATTGTTTTGCCACAGCTCGAGTTATATGAAATATTATTTTGACATGTTGTGAAGAAAATGTTCATCAACATACCAAAAGAACTAATGTCTTCATTCAAACTTTTCCATTCATTTCATGGAAACCTTCCCAAGATAGAAGGTACGGTGCCATTTTGAGGGCCCTTAAAAGGTAGACACTCACATGGCCATTAAAGACAGATTTACTTTCAGACAGCGTGACTGAAATGATCTTTTTATCAGGCATCAGCATCACAACGGGGGACTTTAATTAGAAAAGTAAACAGACGAACTCAGCGGGAATTGTGTGTTCGTTTCAGATGGCGTTACTCTTCCACTCGCAGCCGTTTGCCCTTCAAAATAACATGTGTTGTGTTATTGTAGATACCCCACACATCATCAGCCAGGCTATCTATGTAAGGGAAAGACTTCAGCTGATGGCGCCACATTAGGAGAAGCATGTCGTTTATGCACCCATTCGCCATATTTATATTCCATATGGCAGGCAAGAGGAGACCAGCACATGTATTCCTCCTCTTGTTTAAATGATGCAGCATATAAATGGCATTTCTAATAGTTTTGAAACATATATTTATTGCATGTTTCATCATGCAATAGTTGTGTTGTCATCTAAACATACTAATTTAATTCATGTGCTAATTAGGAATATTGATTAAGCTTTTGCAATGTACAGAACTGTAGTTTAGTGTGTTTAGAGAAGCCCCTGTGGTCTTTTTTTCTTCCACAGGTCTGATGCATTTACATGTCATTTGTGGATGTGTGTAATCGTAACATTCTGTAGTGCATTTAGTGAATGTCCAGCAGGCACACAACATCATAAGACGTTAATATTAGGCTAGATTTAGGTTGTGACGTCAGGTGACCAAAATGCAATGTCTAGCCAGCATCTATAAGGACAACCTTAATTTGATGCCCAATGACAACATCAAATGATGTGATATCTGTTTGATTTTAGGTTGTGTTGGAAAGTGACCAAAATCCAACGTCGAGCCGACATCTTAAACCATACTGACATCAAAAACTGACAACATCCACACAATGTCAAGCTGTAACATCACTAGACGTTGATATTTGGTTAATTTTAGGTTGGACGTTGGACATTGGCGTCGGCCTGACATTAAGTTCTGACGCCAACCCGATTATCATTTCCAAACAAAACGCAGCATCCCTATGACATCCCCAATCTGACGTCCTGTGCCTGCTGGGTGTTTCGGTCATCATACAGTAAACATCATCATCTTCTCATCAGTGACCTGCATCTAAACAGTCTCTGGGTCAGTGCGTGTGAAGATTTTGAACATCTTCTTGGACACTTTTAATGCTTCTAAACAGTTTGCTGCAGTTATAAATGGCCCATGTCTTGAGGTAGTTCAGTATGATGAGATTTAACTTCTGTGTGTGATTTGATTGGACAGGACTCACAGGACTGATTCTTCTAATAATAAAGTAGTGATGCAGGTTGAGGGAAAATAATGGAGTAAAAGTGCTGATACTGCACTAAACATGTACTAAAAATGTATATCTACCTCTTAAATATAAAAATCTCCAAATGTGGTGGACTGCAGAACGTTTTTTTTACTTGAAGTTCTTGTCGTGTTTCTCCAAATATCCAAACATTTTTAAATCAAGAAGTGTTTTTTACACAGTGTTTTGTTTTCAGAAATGAAGTGAGTTTTTCTCTTAAAACAAGCAAAATGGGTTAAATAAGTTAAATAATAGTATTCCAAACCAAAAACAAGATTAGCCCATTGGCAGATTATTTAGCTTGTTTTAATGAAAAACTCACTTCATTTTGACTCATTATTTCTGAAAACAAGACTAGATTTTGTGCTTGTCTAGAAAATGCTTCTTGATTTAAGAACTTTCAGATATTTAGACTAGAAACAAGACACAAACTCATTTTTAGCAGTGTGTGTCCACATGAAACAGCGTTTGACAAGAATTGTTTGCTAACTCTGAAGATTTGAATTGTGCAAATTCGCTTTCCATATTAAAGATCTGCAGTTTAGGTACTAAGGTGAAATGGTTTCCTCTGTTTTCTTTTTGTTTTAAAGCTAAAAGAACCCAAAGGTTTTCATTTGAGCCTTAAAGGCCTCAAAGCACAGAAGAAGAAGAAACCACCAGATTCAGCTGGTAAGTACAAAAACAAAACACACATACAAAATATAGTGTTGTTTTCAGAAATAATGAGCCAAAATGAAGTGCTTTTTTCCTTAAAACAAGCAGAATAATCTGCAAATGGGGGAAGCAAAATAATCTTGTTTTTGCTTTGGAATAAGATGCTTATCACATTGCTCATGGTGAAAAGGTGCACTGCAAAAAAATGCTTTTCTTATTTAGATTTTTAGTCTTGTTTTTAGTCCAAACATCTATAATAATAAGAATTTTCTAGGCAAGCAAAACATAATGTCTTGTTTTCAGAAATAAGCTGCCAATATTAAGTGAGTTTTTCCTTAAAACAAGCAAAATAATCTCCCAATGGGGTAAGCAAAATATTCTTGCTTTGTCCTTTTGACATAAGGTTATTCTGCTTCCCCCATTGGCAGATTATTTTAAGGAAGAACTCACTTCATTTTGGCATATTATTTCTTAAAACAAGACTATAAGTTTAGCTTGTCAAGAAAATTCCTCTTGATTTAAGAATAATATTTGGACTAGAAACAAGTCAAAAAATCTAAGTATGAAAAGCATTTAATGCCGTGTACCCCTGTCTACATTTCTGGAGATCGTGAATGATGTAGCCAGAGGTATGTACGGCTGCATTTTGTCTTTAATGTGAACGCTATAGGGCGGTATGACACCATTCCCTTTCGTGCTACCAGCTGACCGCTTACCTCCATATGGACGGTGTCATGAGAAATCGAGCCCCCCCCCATGAGAATTAGGTCCACCAACAGGACCCTGATTTATCCGGTTGTTTCACTGGAGTTGTAATAGGTATAGTCTGTAGCACCTGATTATAAAGTCCAGTATTACAACTATTAATTCTGTGAAATCACATTGTAATTTATATAATGTCCATCCATTCATTTTCTTTTCGGCCCTTTATTCATCAAAGGTCGCCACAGCGGAATGAACTGCCAACTATTCCCGCACCCATACACACTCATTCACACTCATACACTACGGCCAGTTTAGTTGATCAATTCCCCTATAGCGCATGAGTTTGGACTGTGGGGGAAACCGGAGCACCCGGAGGAAACCCACACCAACACGGGGAGAACATGCAAACTCCACACAGAAAACACCAACTGACCCAGTTGGGACTCGAATCAGTGACCTTCTTGCTGTGAGGCGACAGTTCTAACCATTGCGCCATCGCGACGCTCTTATATAATGTAAAAAGCGTAATAATGACCATTTCACCATTATAATGACATTTATAAGCGTTATATAGACCCCTTCATATACTGATGTGTAATTAAAAGGCATGTGTTATAAAATTGAGCATTTATATTTCATACTGTTTAGTTAGCCTGTGTGCTAGCATTATCATACATCTATCGTTAGAACAAACAACGATTCGAGAAAGCAGGTAAGACAAACACAGAAGCCAAAAAATAAAATAAACAAGTAAATAACATGGTGAGGATGTGGTAAGATCTGAAAACGTGGTAAGAATCAGGTGAGGGCTTTTCTTTTTGCTGGATTGCTTTTGAAAACACTATTAGTTGGGTTTAGGGAAGGAGGAGGGTGGGTCAGTTGATTGATCAGTCAGTCGACAGCGGCCTCTGGTGGATTTACGCGAGAACCGCAGGTGTGAATGGCACTCGCGAGAGAAATTTGAGATCTGAAAAAGCATACACAGCGGCCTCTGGTGGATTCACGAAAACAATAACTGCAAAAAACGTAGCTTCTGGAGCGTATTTGGCGCTCTCCAGAAATGTATACAGGGGTACGTATCCATAATGAGCCTGGGTTGTGATTGCCAGATTATTATTTAGCTTGTTTTAAGGAAAAACTCGCTTAATTTTGTCTCATTATTTCTGAAAACTAAACAATAGTTTGTACTTGTCTTGAAAATGCTTCTTAATTTAAGAATTTTTTGATATTTAGACTAGAAACAAGACAAAAAGTCTAAATAATCAACGCATTTTTTGCAGTGTAGTCAGTATCAGAGTGTGCAACCCAGACAATACACTGAAACGCATGTTACGTTCATATTCCAGCAGACAAAACCTTTCTGAGGAAGCAGGCACTGTTGCTTGAAGAAGTTCAGAAACTCAACCAAGAGAACGCCGAGCGCTCAAAACCGCCCCACAATCAAGAGGATGGCGTGCAGACATCAGAAAACGTCTCGGTTACTCCAGATCTGCAGGACATTATCTTGGAGGAAGCCAAACCGGTGGAGGACGAGCCGAGAAAGAAGACAAAAGTAGAGAAAAAGGTGACTCTGAATCTCAGAGAAGACCAGATGAAGGAACCAGAGACAAAAGCAGAGGAGACCCGAGAAGAAACGAAGAAAGGAGAGACTGAAGAAATCCCATTGAAGACCACAGAAGTGCTCGAAGATCAGAAGACAGACGATACAGAGAGCAAGACGACTACTGAGGGCACTTCAGAAGCTGGCATTACTGATATAGAGACTACTGAGGGCCCTTCAGAAGATGTTATTACTGACAAAGAGACTATTAAGGGCACTTCAGAAGCTGACATTACTGACACAAAGACTGTTGAGGGCACTTCAGAAGCTGACATTACTGATATAGAGACTACTGAGGGCCCTTCAGAAGCTGATATTACTGACACAGAGCCGCCAACACCAACTGAGAACTCAGAAATAAGGTGAGCTTAAAGGCTGCATGGACCGTTGTTTTTCTGTATTGTGAAGCAGTTCCTAGAGAAACTGAATATTAATGAGGGAAAAGTGGGCGTGGCTTGTTTTTTTTTCTACTGCGAGCCGATTGGCTGTAGTAAAGTAGGCGTTTCATTCAGACAGATGGGGAAAAGGGTTTGTGGAGTTATTACAACCTAACAGACTCCTCCTCCTCACCATTTCTGTTTGTTGTCATGGCGATGTCAAAACTGACAGTTGGAGGGGCGTGGTTAAGTGTTAGACACGCCCAATATCTAACAAAGCCTGATTGACTGCAGTGGAATAGTTTTGTCAGCTCATAACAGAGCAATCCTGAGTTTGTTCATCCAGAGTAACAGTACAGGCCTCCTCTGTTGTGTTTGTGTTACAGCAGCGAGTCTGAGCAGGCAGATGAAGTGACGACCAGCAGCAAACGACGCGTGACAGAGGAAGATCTGGGCTCGGAGGACCATAAAAAGAGCCGTGTTGAGGATGGAGAAGAGCAGGAGCCGGAGCCACCGGAGCCTGAAGATCTGCGCGCTGTGTTTAAAGCCGACGGTGTGGAGATCCAAATCGACTTCAGCAAACTGAAGCAGCAGAGCTTTGAGGATGAAGATGATGAAGATCACGGCGATCACTTCTTCATTGGTGAGATTCTGGTTTGTGTGCAATATATATGCGCTGGGGAAGGTTACTTTTAAAATTAGTGTATTACAATATGTCTTAAAGGTGCTGCATGTTGTTTTTTAATGCATATTATATTGTTATTACAAGAAAAGACGTTGTTTTAATAAACTGACATCTCTTTATCATGAAAAAAGATGTTTTAATGACATAATATCTCATTATTACAAGTAAAGATGTAGTTTTAACGAGAATATATCTAGTTTTAATAATGTAAAATCTCGCTATTGTGAGAAAAAAATCTTTTAAGGAAATAATTGTCATTTTAACAACATAATATCCCATTATTACAAGAAAAAATATCTCGTAATTACAAGAAAATATGTTGTCTTAATGATAAAATATCTTGTTTTAACAACATAATATCTCATTATTACGAGAAAAGATGTTTTAATGAGAAAATATATCATTTTAACAACATAAAATCTTGTCATTAGGACAAAAGATGATGTGTTAATGAGAAATCATCTCGTTTTAACATCACAAAATCTTGTTATTATGAGAAAAGATGGTTTAACTAAATAATTTGTCATTTTAACAACATAATATCTCATTATTACAAACAAAAACTAGTTTTAACGAAATAACATCTCATTATTACGAGAAAAGTTGCAGTTTTAACAAAAAATAATGTTGTTTATTGACATATCTCGTTATTACAAAACTTTTAGAAGTAATGGATTACAATCTCGTGCTGTCTTAAAGGTGCTGTATGTCGTAACTATTTATATTACGAGTAGATAGGTAGTGTAAATAAATAACATCATTATTATGAGAAAAGATGCAATTTTAACAAAATAATTAGGTTGTTTTAATGACTTAATATTTTGTTATTATGAGAAAAGATGTTGTAACATCTCATTACTACAAGAAAATATGTAGCTTCAATAAACTGATTATATCGCTTTTACGACATACTTTCTCATTATTACAAGAAAAGATGTTGTTTTATTGTGGAAATATCTCGTTTTAATGACGTAAAATCTTGTATTATGAGAAAAGTTGTTTTAATAACATATCTCGTTATTATGAGAAAATATGTTTTAGCAAAATAATTATGTAGAAAAAATTCAATTTTAACAAAAACAACATCTCGTACTTACGAGAAAAACTCTAATTTTAACTGCATATCTCATTATTAACATAAAATATGTTATTTTAATGAGAAAATATCTTGTTTTAATGACACAAAATCTCATTATTATGAGAAAAGATGTTATTTTAACAAGAAAATATCTCGTTTTAACAGCATAATACCTTGTTATTATGAGAAAATGTTTTAACTAAATAATTATGTCGTTCTAACAACATAAAATTTCATTATTAAGAGAAAAATGTAATTGTAACGGAAAAACACCTCGTAGTTACAAGAAAAGATGTCTTAATGAGAAAATATCTTGTTTTAACTACAGAAAATCTCATTATTATGAGAAAACAAGATTTTGTTGTTAAAAAATCTTATTACGAGAAAATATGTTGTTTTCATGACATAATATCTTATTGTTACAAGAAAAGATGTTGTCTTAATGAGTAAATATCTTGTTTTAACGACACAAAATCTTGTTATTACGAGAGATATCTAGAGAAAATATCTAGTTTTAATGAAAAATCCCGTTATTGCGAGTAAAAAATGTTTTAACGAAATAATTTTGTAGAAAAAATGTAATTTTAACGAAAAAACATGTCATAGTTACAAGAAAAGATGTTGTCTTAATGATTAAATATCTTGTTTTAACTACATAAAATCTTGTTATTGCGAGAAAAAAAAGATTTAAGGCAATAATTGTCATTTTGACAACATGATATCTCATTATTACGAAAAAAAAACATTGGTTTTAACAAAAAAATCTGATAATCACAAGAAAAGATGTTGTCTTAACAAGAAAAGATCTAGTTTTAGTGACATAATATCTCGTTAATGCGAGAATCTTGTTATTATGAGAAAAGACGTCATTTTAACAAGAAAATATCTTTTTAAAGACTAAATCTTGCTATTATGAGAAAAGATGACGTTTTAATGACATAATATCTCGTTAATACAAGAAAAGATGTTGTCTTAATAGAAAAAATATCAAATTTTAACGATATATCTCATTATTAAGAAAAAATAAGTTTTTAACAAAAAGAAATCTTGTTTTAGCTACACAAAATCTCATTATTATGAGAAAAGATGTCATTTTAACGAGAGAATATCTCGTTTTAACAGCATAATATTTTGTTATTATGAGAAAATGTTTTAACTAAATAATTATGTCATTTTAACAACATAATATCTCATTATTACGAGAAAAATGTCATTTTAACGACATTTAAATTTTTTTTAACAGCAAAATCTTGTTATTACGAGAAATGTTTTAACGAGACAATATCCAGTTTTAATGACAAAATTCCGTTATTGCAAGAAAAAAAATGTTTTAACAAAATAAATATGTGGAAATAATGTCATTTTAACGAAAAAAACATCTCATAGTTACAAGAAACGATGTTGTCGATTAAATATCTTGTTTTAATGACATAAAAGCTCATTACTATGAGAAAAGATGTTGTTTTAATGAGAAAATATCTACTTTTAATGACAAAATCTTGTTATTGCAAGAACAAATTATGTCGTTTTAACTACATAATATCTCATTACTACAAGAAAAAATGTTGTTTTAACAAAAAAAAAATATGGTCATTACAAAAAAAGATGTTGCTTTAATGAGAAAAGATCTCAGTTTAGCGACATATATTATTTTTATGAGAAAAGATGACGTGTTAATGAGAAAATATCTCATTTTAACAACATAAAAACTTGCTATTACGAGAAAATGTTTTAATGCGAAAATATCTCGTTTTGGTGACATCTCGCTATCACAGGAAAAGATGCAGTTTTAACTAGAAAATATCAAATTCTCATGACATATTTGAGTGTAAAAAATAATATGTGTGTGGCAGTTAAATTCCCCTTTATCCTCATTTGTATTGATCGTCCTGTATGTTGTGCTGTCCCGCAGACTGCACGCCGCCTCCAGCCGCCCCGTTCAACCACCGGGTGGTGTCCGCAAAACCCCACCAGATCAGCACTTTCTACACCATCAACCAGCAGGAGGTTCTCGGAGGGTAAGGGATATTTTCTCACCGCTGGAATGACATCTCAGAACAGAATGTTTTAAATATGGCGTAAATGCAGGCGCTGTAGTCCGCTAATCCCCTCAAAGGCTAATTGCGTAACGCTACAGCCGCTCTCCCTCCACCCATTCATAACTTCAGCCAGTTATTTATACATGTGAAATGGTAGCTCCGCAGCAGCTGGAAACTGATCACTAGGTGTTAATCTGCCTCTTCACTGGGAATGTTCTTCTTGTTGTTCATAGAATAGTGTCTGAAAAATATGACACCCGCTTCTGCATCACCACTGTGTCCCTGCAGTGCTTCCTGCTGTGTCCTTATAAGGTCATTTTGCATAATCAGGTCTCTGGACACTTAAGCCACACTTAAGACGTTTAAATGTCACTGCAGGCCACTAAATGTCAACGTGAGCGTCTGCAGGATCTCATCTCAGAACCAGGAGTGCTTCTTCATTTTAGCTTGAGGACTTTCAATCAGCTGCTGTTTCTTATGCAAATTATTATGCTAATTTTTGCCGGGTAGATGAACTATGTTTTGTCTCTTACACACCTTACATACATGCCTTCATGTGTAAATGTTATTACGCAAGGACACTTGAGTGAATGTACAGGTATATCCTAATAAAACATTTTGCTTGGGAATGTAGTGAAGTAAAAGTAAAAAAATATTTAGGTATCGTGGTGATGTAAAAATACTTTGCTTTTTTGGTTCTTTTGCAGGGGGCGATACGGTCAGGTTCATAAATGCATTGAAAACTCCTCTGGGCTCACTCTGGCTGCCAAAATCATCAAAGCCAAGAGTCAAAAAGAAAAGGTAGAAAGCAATAACCAGCACTGTTATATCTGTAAATATAATGCGATTTTAAGTTTGCATTTACATTTAGCAGTTTGACAGATGACTTTATATAAAGCAGCTTACTAACAAGGAAATTAGAAGCAAATATTTTACGGATATGAAATATATATTTATATACAGTACACCCACATGAAGAAAAAACTAGTCATTTTGAACCATACTAAAGTGTATTATACTGTATATATCGTAGTACCTACAGCTCGTTAATGAATGCTCCAGCATGCTGCAGTGTTACCTATAGTTTAAAGATGCATAGTTTCACTATAGTTGTTGTGTTACCATAGCAACTGTAAAATCACAACAGATCAGTAACTATAGTTGTTGTGTTACCATAGCAACTGTAGAATCACCACAACAGATCAATCACTATAGTTGTTGTTACCATAGCAACTGTAGAATCATAACAGATCAGTTACTATAGTTGTTGTGTTATCATAGCAACTGTAGAATCACCACAACAGATCAATTACTATAGGCGTTGTGTTACCATAGCAACTGTAGAATCACAACGGAACAATTACTATAGTTGTTGTGTTACCATAGCAACCGATGGCCTTTCAGCTCCCACCCATCACTGGATAACAGGAAATGTAATAAATAATATAAATAATTCTCGTTAACTCTTGATTTAGCAACAACCAATAGTTGTTGTGTTACGATAGCAACTGTAGAATCACCACAGCAGATCAGTTACTATAATTCTTGTGTTACCATGGCAACTGTATAATCACAACAACATTTTAACTCAAGTAATTTACTATAGTATGGTTCAAAAACCTTACAGTATATACCATAAATGACTCTAGTATATGTCACGTGGGTACGCAAAATATATTTTTACAATTACAAATATGTATATATATGTCGTAATGTATCAGCTTTAATTTGATATATATGTTCATGTATCATATTTTGAGCTGATTGTAAATGTGTTTTGTCTGCAAGGAGGTGGTGAAGAATGAGATCCAGGTCATGAACCAGCTCGACCACGCTAACCTGATCCAGCTCTACGCAGCCTACGAGTCCAGAAACGACATCATCCTCGTGCTGGAATAGTACGTGCTTTTTTATTGGTTCACTCTTATTGCTGGTTGATACAGCAAAACTAATCATTTAACTATTGAGTAATAATAACTAGAAACATGTACTTACTACACTGCTTTTCTTAGAGTTTTTGTCTTGTTTCTAGTCGAAATATCAAACAATTCTTAAATCAAGAAGCATTTTGTGGACAAGCACAAAACAGTCTTGTTTTCAGAAATAATGAGTCAAACTCAAGTGAGTTCTTTCTAAAAACAAGCAAAATAATCTGACAATAATGAATAATCTGCCAATGGGGTAAGCAAAATAATATTATGTCATATATATATATATATATATATATATAGGATATGTTTTGCTCTATGGTTTATTTATTTAATTTTATATTGTATTGATTTATTAACTTAGTTTTTATTGAATTAAATTTTTTTGTATTGACTTATTTTGATGTGTAGTCTGCAATGCTTACTATTTGTTTGTCCAAGACACTCTTAAAAAAGATATTACAAATCTCAAGAGGCTTTCCTGGTAAAATAAAGGATTAAATAGTAAATAAATAAAAAAATACACAGAATATTGAATGCATTACGAGGGTTGAAACTTTGATAATTAATAGCAAGTCTGTCAGTGCTTCAGCTAATGCATTGAGTCTGTTTAGTGAGTGTACCTGTGTGTCTGTCCAGTGTTGACGGAGGCGAGCTCTTCGACAGGATCATTGATGAAAACTACAAGCTGACGGAGCTGGACACGGTGATGTTCATCCGGCAGATCTGCGAAGGCCTGCGCTACATGCACAAAATGTACATCCTCCATCTGGACCTGAAGGTACGACATGTGACATGCGGTCAAAAACACACACATCTTGAAGGAGACCTAATCTGCCTCTTTTTACAAGATGCACATCTGCTGTCTCTATAGTGTGTAATGAGGTTTGAACTGAGAATACCCCACAGATAATGTTCTCCAGCTCTCTGAAACGGACCCTTTCAGGCTTTGATCCTAATTGAGGCTTTTGGTGACTGTTGCTTTAAATGCAAATGAGATTGTGCTCTTTTCAGAAGAGGGCGGAGCTACTATTGCCTATGTGTAAGCATAGTGGCAGATTTAAAAACAAGACCAATGTCCTATGCTAATGAGGGAGAGATGGGCACTAGTGGGCGGCGCTTTCCCCCTCTGATGACATGTACAAAGGGAGAGTGTCAATCAACGTGACTGTTTTTATCAAGTCTGATTAGAACAAACACAATTCATTCATGTTTATCATTAGAAACTGCTGAGATGTTCACACACTGCTGACACACAACTTGGTTTAAACCCCACATAAAAGTCATTTTTGCATTATAGGTGCCCTTTAAGGTACAGTATATAGGATTGATTGACTAGTGGTTGAAGGAGGTATTGCAGTCCAAATTCAAAATATTGGAAAGTTTTTTTTTCTTCGACAACAATGTGACGCACACTCAGGTTGCCAGATTGATGGCAAAAACAGGAGCGCATAAACGTGGAGTCTTATTTCATGTCCACTATTGGCTGTTTTTTTAAAAGGGGAGGAGCTACACTATGTCCCACCCTCTCTTCGTCTATTAGTTGAGATTACATCAAACATCGAATAAAATACACATTTCAAAGCACTTCACGGGACCTTTTAATATCTGCAAACATTTATTCAATTTCCCTCGGCTTAGTCCCTTTATTTATCAGGGGTCACCACTGTGGAATGAACCATCAACTATTCCAGCATATGTTTTACACAGCGGAAGCCCTTCCAGCTGCAACCCAGTACTGGGAAACACCCATACACACTCATTCACACACACACACTACGGCTAGTTTAGTTGATCAGTTCCCCTATAGCGCATGTGTTTGGACTGTGAGGGAAACCAGAGCACCCGGAGGAAACCCAAGCCAACACGTGGAGAACATGCAAACTCCACACAGAAACACCAACTGACCCAGCCGAGACTCGACCCAGAGACCTTCTTGCTGTGGGACCACAGTCCAAACCACTGAGCCACCATGCCACACCATCTGCAAACATATTATAATATTTTTAAATGCACATAATAACACTGTGCATTTCTGAAGTGTGCCTCACACTGATGAGTGGGCTTGACAAACCACCTGTAGAAAACACTTGTCTCTCTAAAAATCTAGCATTTAATTCTCTGAGCACTAACAGTTGCTCTGTGTAATCTGCACTTGTTGTGTGTGTTTCGTCTTGATGTTGAATTGCTGAATGCCTCCTCAATCGTGAGTGGCTTTGGATGAAAGTGTCTGCTAAATGACTAAATGTAAATATATATAATATTTTAAAAAGTCACGTCTTGTGTGTTTGTGTGTGTCCTGCAGCCGGAAAACATTCTGTGTGTGAGCAGAGTCACTAATAAAATCAAGATCATCGACTTCGGCCTCGCCAGAAAGTAAGATTTATCATAAATGTAATTCACTGTATATGCATGTCTGTCTGTCTATCTATCCATCCATCCATCCATCCATCCATCCATCCATCTATCTATCTATCTATCTATCTATCTATCTATCTATCTATCTATCTATCTATCTATCTATCTATCTATCTATCTATCTATCTATCTATCCATCTATCCATCTATCTATTTATCTATCCATACATCCATCCATCCATCCATCCATCTATCCATCTATCTATCTATCTATCTATCTATCTATCTATCTATCTATCTATCTATCTATCTATCTATCTATCTATCTATCTATCTATCTATCTATCTGACTATCTGTCTATCTATTCATCCATCCATCCATCCATCCATCCATCCATCCATCTATCTATCTATCTATCTATCTATCTATCTATCTATCTATCTATCTATCTATCTATCTATCTATCTATCTATCTATCTATCTATCTATCTATCTATCTATCCATCTATCCATCTATCTATTTATCTATCCATACATCCATCCATCCATCTATCCATCTATCTATCTATCTATCTATCTATCTATCTATCTATCTATCTATCTATCTATCTATCTATCTATCTATCTATCTATCTATCTATCTATCTATCTATCTATCTGACTATCTGTCTATCTATTCATCCATCCATCCATCCATCCATCCATCCATCCATCCATCCATCCATCCATCCATCCATCTATCTATCTATCTATCTATCTATCTATCTATCTATCTATCTATCTATCTATCTATCTATCTATCTATCTATCTATCTATCTATCTATCTATCTAAAATAATCTGACAATGGGGTAGGTGTAATCCAGAAGATATTTTGAAGAATGTTGGAAACCTGTAACCATTGACTTGTGTAGTGTTTGTTTTTCCTACAGTGGAAGTCAATGGTTACAGGTTTTCAGTTTATCTTCTTTAGTGTTTGACAAAAGAAAGAAACTCATAAAGATTTTGAACCATGTGAGAAAGAGTCAATGTAAATTTGTGAGTGAACTAACCCTTTAATTGTCAGACACAGAGTATTTAGAGAAGTGAAACACAGCTTAATGAAATGTAATTAATGACATTTCTGAAGCGTAATTGAGGAATGCTATCGTCTGTCAGGTATCAGCCCAGAGAGAAGTTACGGGTTAATTTCGGCACGCCAGAGTTTCTCTCTCCTGAAGTGGTCAACTATGATTTTGTGTCCTTCAACACGGACATGTGGAGTTTGGGCGTCATCACATACATGCTGTGAGTCTCGTGTGTGTGAGTGTGTGGATGATAATGAGTAAAATGTGTTTATATTGGGTTCAGAGAAGTTTTAAAACATAAAAAGTAAAGTTTTTTATGCTTTAAACAATAAACAATACTAATAACAGCATTTATTATTCATTTACTATTTTAAAAATCAATTAATAAATGTCAATTATAAATATATAACAGTATAAATTAAACCTTTTCTAATGCATTAGTAAAAACTTGTTACTATTAGTTAATGCACCATGAGTTAGCATGAACTGAACAGCTCTATTTTCATTTAATAATGTTAACATATATGAATAAATCCTGTAATAAATGTATTATTCATTGTTTATGTTAGTAAATGCATTATCTAATCTGACTTAACTGTCAAATTTACGAGCAGTTTCAGAGTGAATTGGAGTGTTTTTCAGTGTGTATTGTGTCTTTTCTAGGCTCAGCGGTTTGTCGCCGTTCCTCGGGGACGATGATAACGAGACGCTGAACAATATTCTGGCCTGTCAGTGGAACTTCGAGGAGGACGAATTCTCTGAGGTCTCAGCAGAAGGCAAAGATTTCATTTCCAAACTCCTGGTGGTGGATAAAAGGTAAACGAGAGAATAATACACACATTAAAGAGACGTTTAGATCTTTTTTCTGCACTAAAGTGTGTGCAAACAGTTGAGAAATTGTCAAAGCAAATAAAAGAGTTTAAAAGTTCAATAATGATGGTTAAGTTTAGTAATATACAATGGTAAATGCAGAGGCTAAAATAAACACTTATTAAGAGTAAAGATATGAGTATTGTGAGCAGTTTTACCTTACCAGTTGGCTCGCAATTCAGTCACTTACTACATGCATTTAAAAATACATTTTTGCTAGTTGGATTTTGGTTTAAAAAACTGTTGTTAATAAAAGAGAATGTTTTGACAAGATAAATATATGTAAAAAATATATATATGAATTTTTTTCCTTTACAAAACCAATATTTCTGTAATAAAAAAAGGTTTAAATAAATTAATATATATTTATGTTTTTGTATCATCATTATTATTTTTTATTATTATTATATAAATGGCAATTACTACTATTTGTAGAGTGTCATTTATTTATTTTTTGTTTTCATTATTACTATTCCATATTTTAATATTTAGAATTATTTTAATATTTATATATTTTTCTTTGTAAAAACTATTAGATTTTAATATTTAACTATTTTAATATTTATATAATACATTAAAGTTTTTTCACAAAACAAATATTTCTGTAAAAAATAATTTTAAATAAATTAATGTTTTTGTAATGTTATTGCATAAATGCCAATTACTATTACATATTTACAATTATTTTACTATTTATATAATAATTTTTCCTTCTTAGAAACATGTTTTTTAACACACAATTATTACTGTAATAAGAAATAGTTAAAATCTATCTAAATCTAGCTAAATAAATGAATATCTTTATTTTTGTAATATTATTATATAAATGTTAATTACTATTTGTATACTTTAGTTCCTCTGTTATTATCTTTCACTTCAAAGTTGTTAATAATAATAATCATAATAATAATAAAAGTGTATTCTTTAATATTTATAATTATTATAATATTAATTTGTAAAAACTATAAAATGTTTAATATTTAACTGTTTTAATATTTATAAAATACATTTTCTTTGTAAAAAACAAACTTTTTTTTACAAAACAATTATTTTCTGTAATAAAACATAATTTAAAATAATTTTGTTTTGTAATCTTACTATATAAATGCTAATTACTATTAAATATTTACAATTATTTTACCATTTAAATAATTATTTTACTATTTATATAATCATTTTTCCCTCTAAAAACTACTTTAAACAATTATTTATGTAATAAAAATAGCTCTAAATGAATTAAAATCTTTATTTTTGTAATATTATTATATAAATGGCAATTACTATTTGTATACTTTAGAGTTAAAGTCTTATTCTCTTTCGCTTATTTATTTGTTATATTACATAATAATAATAATAATAATAATAATAATAATAAATGCAATAATTTATTTTCCCAATTTGTTCTGTTTATTATAATTCTGTAATTATTTCATTATTTATATAATAAAAGCTGTTTCGAATGTTTTTCTGGTAGCATACTAGTGTTAGTTCATGGATTGTAAACCTTGTTTCTGTGTCTTGTGTGTGTGTGTGTGTGTGTGTGTGTGTGTGTGTGTGTGTGTGTGTGTGTGTGTGTGTGTAGTTGGAGAATCGGAGCGACAGAAGCGCTCAGACACCCGTGGCTGTCAGATGCAGCGGTTCACTTCCGTCTGCATGAGAGGGTAAAATTTATATCACATCACACACAGTTTATGCAGTATCTCTCAGTTAGCACATTTCTTTGTTTTATTTATTAATAAAAGTTGCCTGTTTGGTATTGTTATACAGAAAAATAAGTGCCGCTCGCGCAGAAACTCCTGTCTGCCCCCACCGGAGAGTTAATGTAAGTCCACCGTCTACCAATAATAATCTTTATAATCAAGTCAAGTGAAGTCAAGTCGAGCTTTATTGTCATTCCGCTACATGTGTGGACATATAGAGAAATGAAATGTGGTGTCTCGCAGGACAGCGCTGCTACATAGATTAATCATACAAACACAACACTGGATATAAAAAAACTATGCATTACTAACACACACTATAAAAGACTTAACTATACACATAAGACAGGTTATACAAGCACTTTTATTTACTATACTATATTTACTAGTTTATTATATTTAAGGATTAATTGATGACCAGTTATTGAATTATTAGAAAATAATCCACTCCTGATGCAAAGTGTGCTTTATTTTCTAATAATTAAACTCGAAGTGCATTATTCTGTTAGTATATTTGCCATTTTCACACACACATTATAAGTGTGTGAAGTTTATTGTTGAATGTTTTTTCTATATATATATATACAGTTGAAGTCAGATTTATTAGCCCCCCTAAATTATTATTCGCCCCCGTTTATTTCTTCACCAATTTCTGTTTATCAGAGAGCAGATTTCTCCAGCACATTTCTAATCATAATAGTTTTAATAACTCATCTCTAATAACTGATTTATTTTCTCTTTGTCATGATGACAGTAAATAATATTAGACTAGATATTCTTCAAGACACTTCTATACAGCTTAAAGTGACATTTAAAGGCTTCACTAGGTTAATTAGGGTAACTAGGCAGGTTAGGGGAATTAGGCAAGTTATTGTATAATGATGGTTTGTTCTGTAGACTATCGAGAAAATATATAGCTTAAAGAGGCTAATAATATTGACCTTAAAATGGTGTTTAATAAATTAAAAACTGCTTTTATTCTAGCCTAAATAAAACAAATAAGACTGACTCCAGAATAAAAAATATTATCAGACATACTGTGAACATTTCCTCTGTTAAACATCATTTGGGAAATATTTAAAACAGAAAAAAAATTTAAAGGGCGTCGAATTCTGACTTCAACTATATATATATATATATATATATATATATATATATATATATATATATATATATATATATATATATATATATATATATATATATAAGCAGTGATAAAATGAACAACTGTGATAATTTTTTTTATAAAATGTTGACTAAAAATTTGTGATAATACTAATCGTGATAGTTAATTTTTTTTACATTTTCAGTTCATAAAAATGTGATAATATTAATAAATATGATAATTTTTTGTTAATTATGATATTACATTTCCATACCATTACATTTCTTGCAGTATAATGATTTTATTTCTTTAGTGTGTCTGGAAGTGATATAATAATAATAATAATAATAATAATAATAATAATCACTTTTTTCTCTCTATTCTCTGTTTCAGAGGGACCAAGTCTGAGGATTACTGGACATTATATTATATACAGATGTATTTCATAAACTGCATTTTCACAGTTTGTTGACATGTTGTTAGTTGATATTTATTCAGTTATTTACACTGCAAAACATGCTTTTCTTACATTTTTTGTCGTGTTTCTAGTCCAAATGTCTATAAAATCTTAAATCAAGAAACATTTTATATTATTATAGCAAAATATTGTGTTGTTTTTATAAATAATGAGTCATAATGATGTTTAAAATGAGCAAAATAATCTTATTTCAAAGTCCCTTATCAATTGGCAGATCATTTTTTCTTTCAAGCGTTCACACTTAAATATTGCTTGATAATAATAGCAGGTTAGGCGTGCTCTCCCGGGAGAGAACCCTGAGCTTGAAGATAATTGAGCCCAGGCATGTAAGGGGGTACAAGATCAGCAGGGTTTTGAAGGGGGAAGATTGGGAAAACGAAGATAAGGGAGTAGTTTTAGCCGGGCTACTTATAGTGAGTTTGGATTAATCTGATTGGCTTATTAATAATGATTGATAATTAATAATGATTGCAGATGGAAGACCAGCTGCAATCAATCATATCACATGCTCCTCTCGAAATTAGTTTGAGAAACCTCACTTGTTTTAAAGAAAAACCCCCTTAATTCTGACTCATCATATCTGAAAACAAGATAATATTGTGTGCTTGTCCAGAAAAAGCTTCTTGATTTAAGAGTTTTGAGATGTTTGGACTAGAAACAAGACACAAACTCTTAAGTTAGAAAATCTTTTTTTTTTGCAGTGAATGAAGCACGAGGAATCTGAAATGAAGATATTACTTCAGAGAAAACTAAATAAATGCACATACTTGAACCATAAAGCAGCCTACATAATCACTTAAATATCAAAATAAAGTCATATACGGATATTTCAGCTGTATGCAAACTCAGTATTTGTCATTTATGGTATTCATATCTTGTGATTTTCAGAAGTTTACATCAACATGTTACCTCTGCTTCTCAAGATAATCTACAAGAATGCTTCAGGATGATGTTTATATTATAATTATGTCATTATTTATACATATATTATACATATTTGTTCCTCTTTAATCTCAACTGCGTTTAAATTAATTTGTGCACTGATATTAATATTGACAGTAATGATAAAAATATTAAGGACAGAAGAAAATAAAACATCAGAATTTTATATAAAATAAAGTAAAACAATATTAACGAATCCTACACTGAGGAATAGTGCTGTGTTATTAAGCCTTCAGTATTAAACTGATCCGTGAATATGTAATATTATATCTGAATTACAAAGTAATATGAGAGATTATCGCCTCGATACTGTTGTCATGAATGTTGTTTTTATGTTTCTGCAAGAATGTAAAGGGATTCAAGGTGTGATTTTGATGGAAAACTCAAAAACAATGAAGTTAAATCTGAAATATATCAATGTTTGTTTGTGTTTTCACTGTTTTGAATGTATAACTTTGCATTATATGCACTTTAGGAGATTATTTGAAAGATTTTCTGTACTGATGTTTCAGCTTTTGGTTTTAGAGAAAGTGTTTTATATGTTATTAATGTCTTTTTCATGTAGTCGTGAATGAAAACAATGTAGACTATAGGATAATATAATAATAAAAGAGACGTCTTACATTTCCTGTATTCAGTTGTTCTTGCCACAAAAACATAATTCACACATCAATTAAATAAATGTAGTAACACTTTACATTAAGGGTTATATTACTTCATTCATTCTTCTTCAGCTTAGTCCCTTATTTTTCAGGGGTCACCACAGCGGGATGAACCGCCAATTATTCCAGCATATGTTTTACACAGCGGATGCCCTTCCAGCCGCAACCCAGTACCAACCTGTGTTTGTGTTTTGAGTGTGCATGTCTGTTTGACTGTGTGTTTGAGAGCAGGTGAGAGTGTGTGTCCAGTAGAGGGCAGCACAGACTCTTTCAGTGCGCCTGTCTTCATCTGAAACTCCTCATATCAGCATCAGCTCATCACCACACATGTACACATGCATGCACACAGGCACTCGCACACACACACATGCACACACAAACACTAGGGCTGCACGATATTGGAAAAAACTGACAGCAATATTTAGTTTTTCTGTGATATATATTGCTATATGTTCACACGATGAGTCTATTTGGAAAGAATTCATCATTTTACATTGATTGGGATGATTTTAGAGCAGTGCATCGACATAAAAAGTACAAAATGATCAACTTATATGCAAAATAAAATGAATTAAAGCACAGATGAAAACAATACAACAAAGAAAAATAAATAAATAAACAGAGCTTTATGGTTTTTGGTGGAATATAAGTACTGACATGCCGAAATTCAATATAAAATAACCTGGTATGGTCTTCATGCTATAAATAATTCAACACAATCTTTGTTAAAATGGCAAAAAATAATCTTGTGTCCAAATGGTTAAAAATTTACTTAAAATTGCCTGACATCCTGCGTCGTGACTACTGAAAACGTACCCCCGTATACATTTCTGGAGAGAGCAAGATATGTCGCAGGAGCTACATTTTTTTGCAGTATTTGTTTTTGCAAATCCACCAGAGGCTGCGGTGTACTCTTTGTCAGATCTCGAAATTCTTTCACGAGTGCCATTCACGCCTGCTGTTCTCACGTAAATCCACCAGAGGCCGCTGTCAACTGACCGACCGAGCCCCTTACCCTCCCTCTTCCCTAAACCCAACCAATAGTATTTTAAAAAGCACCGTTTGACACGCCCACCTCTTCCCTAAACCAAACTGATAGTGTTTTGAAAAGCAATCCAGAAACAGAAAAGTCACGATTTTTTACCACGTTTTCAGATTTTACCACATTCTCACCCTGTTATTTACTTGTTTATTGAATTTTTTGGCTTTTGTTTTTGTCTAACCTGCTTTCTGGAACCGTTCCTCACCGAACTCGAACCCTGTTTGGCCAACTCCGCTTTACATTTCAAGTCTGCCGACATACATGTCGAGCTACCAGACAATCTGGTAACAGAGGAAAATCCATACACATGGAGGTAAGCAGTCAGGTGGTAAGCGAGAAACGACGTCATACCGCCCAGTAGCGTTCGCTTTAAAGACAAAATACAGCCATACCAACACAATCTCACGCAATTTGTAACTTTATGATTTAGTGGCTAATTCGTATAAATTCGTACAATCTAATTCGTACCATTTAGTACGCTTTGCTCATCACCCAATGACGGTTGGGTTTAGGGACGGGGTTGTGTGCCACGCCTCCTTTTTAAAATCGTACATTTTCATACGACTCAACTCGTACAAATTAGCCACTAAACTGACAAATCGTAAAATACTTATGTTTCCTTGTGAGATCAGGCTGGCTATACATTCCTCTGGGTACATAAATCGGGATCTCCAGAAACGTATATAGGGCTATGTTTTCAGAATGAGCCCGTGTTGGCGATATCAATGCTGAAACGATATATTGTGCAGCCCTAACAAAAACACAAACGCACAGACATAAACACACTGTAAAAAATCCGTAATTTTAAGGTTTATTGGAGTGCCGGAAAAAAAATGTAACACTCGTTAAATTACAGAAATTTACTGTAAAATAACGGACACTAAATTACAGAAATTTACTGTAAAATAACGGACATTAAATTACAGAAATTTACTGTAAAATAACGGACATTAAATTACAGAAATTTACTGTAAAATAATGGACATTAAATTACAGAAGTTTACTGTAAAATAACGGACATTAAATTACAGAAGTTTACTGTAAAATAACGGACATTAAATTACAGAAGTTTACTGTAAAATAACAGGCATTAAATTACAGAAATTTACTGTAAAATAACGGACATTAACTTACAGAAGTTTACTGTAAAATAACGGACATTAAATTACAGAAGTTTACTGTAAAATAACGGACATTAAATTACAGAAATTTACTGTAAAATAACAGACATTAAATTACAGAAGTTTACTGTAAAATAACGGACATTAAATTACAGAAGTTTACTGTAAAATAACAGACATTAAATTACAGAAATTTACTGTAAAATAACAGGCATTAAATTACAGAAGTTTACTGTAAAATAACGGGCATTAAATTACAGAAATTTACTGTAATATAACGGGCATTAAATTACAGAAGTTTACTGTAAAATAACGGGCATTAAATTACAGAAATTTACTGTAATATAACGGGCATTAAATTACAGAAGTTTACTGTAAAATAACGGACATTAACTTACAGAAGTTTACTGTAAAATAATGGACATTAAATTACAGAAGTTTACTGTAAAATAACGGACATTAAATTACAGAAATTTACTGTAAAATAACAGACATTAAATTACAGAAGTTTACTGTAAAATAATGGACATTAACTTACAGAAGTTTACTGTAAAATAACGGACATTAAATTACAGAAATTTACTGTAAAATAACGGACATTAACTTACAGAAGTTTACTGTAAAATAATGGACATTAAATTACAGAAGTTTACTGTAAAATAACGGACATTAAATTACAGAAGTCTACTGTAAAATAACAGACATTAAATTACAGAAGTTTACTGTAAAATAATGGACATTAAATTACAGAAGTTTACTGTAAAATAACGGACATTAAATTACAGAAGTCTACTGTAAAATAACAGACATTAAATTACAGAAATTTACTGTAAAATAACGGGCATTAAATTACAGAAGTTTACTGTAAAATAACGGACATTAAATTACAGAAATTTACTGTAAAATAACGGACATTAAATTACAGAAATTTACTGTAAAATAACGGGCATTAAATTACAGAAATTTACTGTAAAATAACGGGCATTAAATTACAGAAATTTACTGTAAAATAACGGACATTAAATTACAGAAATTTACTGTAAAATAACGGACATTAAATTACAGAAATTTACTGTAAAATAACGGACATTAAATTACAGAAATTTACTGTAAAATAACGGACATTAAATTACAGAAATTTACTGTAAAATAACGGACATTAAATTACAGAAATTTACTGTAAAATAACGGGCATTAAATTACAGAAATTTACTTAAATTAATTTCTGGTAAATTTCTGTAACTCAACCTCTGCGATTTTACAGCAAATTTCTGTAATTTAACGGCTGTTATTTTACTGTTTTTTTGTTTTCGGCACCCCAGCTGCCGGAAATAAACCGTAAAATTACTGACTTTTTTTTTTTACAGAGCACAGGCACAAACACACAACAATTAAAATCTACATTAAAGCAAAAAAATAAATAGTGGTCTATATAGTAAACAACATTTTTACTTTGTGTGAATGTAATATTTTAAAATCTGAACCACAATAAATACATTTAATTTAGATTCAATTAAAAAAACAAAAGTTCAACAATACTTATAATTTTAGCTCTAACAAATGACTGTTTTTTTTTTTAACATTGCTTCAAAGTATAATTTTTTCCACAGTGTACCCAGCTCTGGTGATGGATGTGCAGAGTCACAGATCTCAGGCCTGTGTTTTGTCCGACTCTCCCCAAAAACCACTGTAAAACCGGCCAAAAAAAACAGCATCCGCGACACCCAGAGTGCAAACACTCCACGATATTATGCTGTGAAACGTTCCCACGAAACATGCTGTTACAGAGCGAGCAGACTGAGAAAAAAGGCAAGGGTTGGAGGATTGGGGGGTCGGAGAGACGGAGGCCATATTCATTTACAGCAGAACAGACGGATTGATTTCACGTGACACTCGGTGCTGTATGTGAACAGCAAGAACATTGGAGGAGCTCGTACATCATCTATTATACGTTTATTATTACAGTGAGTTTACATCAGAATCCTGGAGCTGTCTGGCAGTTTATATCTAACTCCTCCTTTTGCGTCTGATCATTTTAAATAACATCTATTTCATAATGTTTGCGTCTCATGATTTTTGATGAGTAATGTCTATTCTATAACATCTTTTGCGTCTGATCGTTATGGACAAGTAACGACTATTTTATAACGACTATTTTATAACGTCTTTCGTGTCTGATAATTTTAGACGAGTAACGTCTATTTTATAAAGTTTGTGTCTGATAATTTTAAATGAGTAATGTCTAAGTTATAAAGATTCTGTCTGACAATTTTCGACGAGTAACATCTGTTTTGTGTCTGATAATTTTAGACAAGTAATGACTTTTATAATGTTTGTGTCTGATAATTTTAGACAAGTAACGACTATTTTATAATGTTTGTGTCTGATAATTTTAGACAAGTAACGACTATTTTATAATGTTTGTGTCTGATAATTTTAGACAAGTAACGACTTTTATAATGTTTGTGTCTGATAATTTTAGACAAGTAACGACTATTTTATAACGTCTTTTGTGTCTGATAATTTTATACGAGTAATGTCTATTGTATAATGTTTGTGTCTGATAGTTTTGGACTAATATCGTCTGCTTTATAATCTTTGTGTCTGATAATTTTTGATGAGTAATGTCGATTCTATAACATTTTTTGCGTTTGATAATTTTAGATAATTTAGATAATTTTTTATAATGTTTGCCTGATCATTTTAAATGAGTAACGTCTATTTTATAAAGTTTGTGTTTGATAATTTTAAACAACCTCCATCTATTTTATAAAATTTGTGTCTGATAATTTTCGACAAGTAACATCTGTTTTGTGCAACACATGCTCATTCTGAAAACGTAGTCCCGTGGACATTTCTGGAGACCATGAATTATGTAGCAGGAGGTACGTATGGCTGCATTTCATTTTTTAAACGAACGCTATGGGCCGGTATGACGCCATTCCTTTTGGCGCTTACCGGCTGACCGCTCACCTCCGTGTGGAGGCCTTTCCCGCCGCAACTAGTTTGTCACGTTAGCTCATAGTGTACGTCGGCGGACTTGAGACGCAGAGAGGAGTTGACCACGACAACGACGGCCAGGTTCGAGTCCGGGGAAGAGCGGTTCCAGAAATCAGGTAAGACAAAAACAGAATCCAAAAAAAAAAAAAATTGAACGCGTGAACAACAGGCTGAGAATGTGGTAAAATCCGAAAACGTGGTAAAAATCAGACGAGGGCTCTTCTTTTTCTGGACGGCTTTTGTAAACGGTTGGGTTTAGGGAAGTATGTGGGTGGGCGGGCCAATCGGTAAAATTGGTTGGGTTTGGGGAAGGAGGAGGGTGGGTCAGTCGATTGGCCGATCGGCCAGTCAATCATTCAGTCAGACAGACAGACGGTAGGTCGACAGAGGCCTCTGGTGGGTTTACGCGAGGACAGCGCGGGCGCGAACGGCACTCGTGAGAGACATTTGATATAGGAAAAAAGCACACACAGCGGCCTCTCGCGGATTTGCGGAAAATACGTACCTGCAAAAATACGTACCTCCCGGGACGCATGTTGCGGTCTCCAGAAACGTCCACGGGACTACGTTTTCAGAATGAGCCTGGGTTGGTTTTGTGTCTGATAGACAAGTAACGTCTATTTTATAACGTCTTTTGTGTCTGATAATTTTCGACGAGTAATGTCTGTTTTATGTTTGTGTCTGATTTGGACTAGTTGTTACGCACGAGGTCTCAGGAATTACAAAAACACGTATTTATTAAAAGACACTTATGAAGATCACCGAATGGACAGGACTAGAAGACAAACATCAACACACGTAGACAATTCAATACCAGACAAGGGACAGACTGAATACCGGAACTTAAATGCACAGGGACATGATGACGATAATGACGAACAGGTGGATGGACACAGGTGAAGGTAATGAACAAAACGACATGGCGGGAACGGGAACAAAGGAGCACATGGTGAGGGTCACATGACGAAAACACACACGAGGAGGACAGGTTGTAACACTAGTAATGTCTGCTTTATAACATCTTTTGTGTATGATTTTTTAGACAAGTAACGTCTATTTTATACTGTGTCTGATCATTTTTGATGAGAAACGTCAGTTTTATATTTGTGTCTGATCATTTTAATTTTAATGTCTTTAGTGACTGATCATTTTGGACAAGTAGAGTCTATTTTATATTTTTTGGGTCTGATAATTTTATACAGGTAACGTCTATTTTAAAATATTTGTTTGTGTCTGATAAATTTAAACAAGTAACATCTATTTTATACGGTGTCTGATAATTTTCGACGAGTAATGTCTTTTATAATGTTTGCATCTGATAGTTTTAGACAACATCTATTTTATAATGTTCGTGTCTGATAATTTTTGATGAGTAATGCCTATTCTATAATGTCTTTTGCGTTTGATAATTTTGAATAAGTAACGTCTGTTCTATAATGTTTGGGTCTGATAATTTTTGATGAGTAATGACTTTTTTATAGCGTTTTTTGTATCTGATAATTTTCGACAAGTAATGCCTATTTTATAATGTTTGGGTCCGATAATTTTCGACAAGTAACATCTATTTATTATAACATCTTTAATGTCTGATAATCTTAAAAAATAAGTAATGTCTATTTAATAACGTCTTTTGTGTCTGATAATCTTAAACAAACAACATCTATTCTATAAAGTTTTTTCCGTCTGATAATATTATTTATTATTACGTCTTTTCTGTTACTTGTATAAAATGATCAGACACAATATGTTCTGATCAATAATCTGCCAATGTAAGAAACATAATCTTATTTTAACGTTGGAATATTATTTTGCTTCCGCCATTGTCAGATTATTCAGCTTGTTTTAATGAAAAACTCTCTTCATTTTGACTCATTATTTCTGAAAACAAACCAACATTTTGTGAAAACAAACCAACATTTTGTGCTTGTCTAGAAAATGCTTCTTAATTTAAGAGTTCTTAGATATTTGGACTAAAAACAAGACAAAAAGAGAATGATTATTAACAGTGTATCTGGAGCTCAGAGACATCTCTTCCTGTAATGTGCTGTATTTTCATTGCTATAGACTCTTCCAACTTTTACTCAGACAGGGAAAACAACAGGAAGAGTAAAACTTTACGGCCTATTCTTTCAGATGGACGCTCTGTCTGAAGGAGACGTTTATGTGTCGCTCAAGCCTGCTGATTTCCTGTATGCGTGATTTATTTGTTCATAATTCCCCCCTCTCAGCGTCAGCTTTATTTTATACCCCGGAGATGTGCTGCTGTGTGTTTAGGCTTGTCTTTAATGCTGCACATCACTGGGTTTTGGCATCAGATGTGAAATATGATGCACATAAAGTACACGTCTGTGGTCATTGTGTTACTTGTGGCATTTATGATTTCTTATAATGCTTCACTCGAGCTGACGTACATGTGTGTGTGTGTGTGTGTGTGTGTGTGTGTGTGTGTGTGTGTGTGTGTGATTCTATGCTTTTTACATTTAATTTAATGGTCTCGACTCAACTCTTTGAAAACTGCTGGGTTGTTTAAGGCGATGTTGGGTCAAATATTGACAAACTCAATGTTGGGTTAATTTTTTCTATTCAATTTATGACACTCTTTTTAAAATCAATGGTTGGGTTTGTCCATGTTTGACCCAATGTTGGGTTAATATTTTCAATTAAACTTAAATGAGACTTTTTAACCCAATTGTTGGGCTTGTGTGTGTGTGTGTGTGTGTGTATATGAATGCGTGTGAGTGGTGTGTTGATGAGTGTATGTGTGTGAGAGGCATGTTCATCAGTGTGTGGATGAGGGAGTGTGTGTGTGTGTGTGTGTGTGTGAGAGAGAGAGAGAGAGAGAGCAGTGTGTTTAGTGTGTGTAAATGTGTGTGAGCAGTGGGTCGATGAGTGTGTGTGAGCGGTGTGTCGATGCAAGTCTGTGCGAGTGTGCATGTGTGTGAGCAGTATGCTGATGTGAGCATGTGTTTGTGTGTGTGAGATAGTGGTGTGTTGTGTTTATGGGTGTGTTTGAGTATGTGATAGTAGTATGTAGATGTGTGTGTGGATGTCTGTGTGTGGGAGTGAGAGGAGTGTGTTGATGTGAGTGTGTGTGTGTGTGTGTGTCTGAGCGTGCAGTGTGTTGATGATTGTGTGAGATAGTGGTGTGTTGAGTGTGTGTTTATGAATGTGTGTGTGTGTGAGGAGTTTGTTAAAGTGATCGTGTGTTTGTGTGTTGATGAATCAGTGTGTGTGTGAGTGGTGTGTTGATGTGAGCATGTGTTTGTGTGTGTGTGATAGTGGTGTGTTGCGTTTATGAGTGTGTTTGAGTATGTAATAGTAGTGTGTTGATCTGTGTGTTTGAGCGAGAGGAGTGTGTTGATGTGAGCGTGCAGTGTGTTGATGATTGCGTGTGTGTGAGATAGTGGTGTGTTGAATGTGTGTTTATAAATGTGTGTGTGTGTGAGGAGTTTGTTAAAGTGATTGTGTGTTGATGAATGAGTGTGTGTGTGAGTGGTGTGTTAATGTGAATGTGTGTGTGTGCACTGCTGTCGTCTTCATGGGAGAGCAGGAAGCTTCATTCGGACTCTATGAGAGTAACAATGGCCCACACACACACACACACACACACACCCTGAAGACCCGACGCAAACACTGTCACATTCCCACATCCACTTCTCTCTCTCTCTGTGTGTGTGTGTGTATTTTTATCCGCTGTGGTGTTCAGACAGACTGACAGCTGAATCTGTGGGAACTGAACTGGACTCATGACGGGCCAAATAAGGCTCTGAAACACTGCAGAACTGAACAGAGGAGACCCTCAGCTCCAGTTTAGAGTTAATCTAGCAATAACACACACTAAACTGAGCTGATCGGTATAACTTCATCATGCATTTACAGTATGTTTACAATGTTTTTGCTAAATAATGTACAGCAAAAGTAAGATTTTTACATTAGTTTGTTTTTATTATCTTTATTTTTAACAATAATTGTATTCTTTTTATTATTATAAATACTTTAATTACTGTTAGTACCCTTATTAATTGTGTGACTATTATAGATTAAATAAGGAACAGGCTCACGCTCTAATAATGAAAGGTGTTTTTCATTCACTGCTGTTTTTTATTCATTCTTTTCTAAAATCGCATATATTATAGGTGGGCATAGATGAATTTTTAAATCTAGATTAATCTCACTGTAATTAATCTAGATTAAAATGGCTCGTTTGAATTCTGCTGAAGGCATTCAGAATATGTGTGCTGCCCAAATAATGACTAAAATAAGTCTTTGAGAACGGGTTTCTTAGGTCAGGTGGTGCATTAGACCAGGGGCTCATCTCCTGTTTCCAAAATGCTCTACTGTGATAATAGGTGATGAAAATAAATGATGTTCAATAAGATGCACTTGTGTTTACTCACTGTTTATTCATGAATGTTGAACTGTAGGCCTACATAAGCTCCAAACAGCCATTTTTGATGACCTTAATCTGACTAAAGTCATAACTGTCATGTTAAAGGGTCACGAAACACCAAAACACATGTGTTGAGCTGTTGACAGTCATATCTGTGTCCCACGCTGCTATAAACACTATGAGGACACATATATTGCACTAAAAAGTGAAAATTGGTTGTTTTTGCGTTATTTTGAGCAAATTCGTTCTTCCGGTTTGAAACTAATTTTTGAAGCTGCGTCACGGCCATGAGATACTTAGATGTAAATCCAGCCTGGAGAGTGGCTGCCTGTCTTTTCGAGAACATTGTGACGTATCTGAGTGTGCGGCATTAATTCATGAGTAAGACGTGCTTCAAACCAATCAGCGCGCTCTATTGTGTATGACGCGAAACTTCATTAATATGCATGATAGCTCCGGAGACTGTAGTTTACACTGTTCAGACAGCAGAGAGACGCCACGTTGTGTTGCCAAAACAAGTGAAAGAACTAGAATTTAGAGACATTGGTCGTCGGTGTTGCGTTTATTTGTGTGCTAAAACGAAGGTTTTGTTTTCATTTTCCCTCTATGAGAGAGCTGCTGGACTCACGTGTGGATTACAGTGCACGCCACAGAAACGCGTTTGTAAGGATCATTTTTTACCCGAGAGCTTTTCACATCTGGAAATGGTGAAATCCGGATTTGCCGCTCGTCTCCTTTTAATAAAGACACAGCTCCAGTGTGATTGTCTGTCTACAGATTTGGTAAGTGTGTGTGTGATCAGTGCTCTTTGTTTAACCCAGATTGCAAAGTTAGTTCATATCATCAGCAGTGCTCTTTCAGTTTTTAAAGGCACACCTCAGTCAAAATGATTTAGTTACTAAGTTTACAGTATGTTAATATCACTGCTATATTATAGACTGAAAGATCCGCTGTAAATGCTGCTCTCCGAGTGTAAACATGTAAACACAAACTATTCCCGTCGTGCAGGATTTTCGCCGCATTTTGTGACAGGATAGTCTATACACACACGGCTTTCTGACGCTACCTACCGAGTACATAAGTTACAGAGAAATGCGGAGGATTTTTTTCTCCCATTCGCCGTGCGGTAGAGATGCGCGGATCAGCTCAAATGTCACCCGAATCCGCTCCTTCATTCTAATCATCCACCCGCCATCCGCCCGCACATATTGTTTTATCTGATATATATATCCGCACCCGACCCGCACCCGATCGCCACTTTAATAATTCTAATTCTTTGTTTTAAGCATGATGATAGGTGTAACTTTCTCCGCAATGTCCGGCGGCAGAGTAACAGCTCATTAATTCATGCTCGAGCAAATGATGAGACGGACAAAAGTACTCGATGCATGCGCTTCTTTTACTTATTTCAGAGTTTTCAGGTTCACAGTGCAAAACAGCTCCCGGGTGGAATTACTGAAGTAAACATAAAAAAAACCGGATAAAACTTTCTCCCTCTAATTCACCGCACGCACAGCACACAGCGAGAGCTCACGTCACACAGCATGCGTGTCGAACTACACTACCCACAATGCCCCTCGCTATGGACTATGGACTAAAGCGGTCACCGTGGATCGTTCGTTATTAACAGCAGATTCAGCTTTTACATATACAGGAAAAAGAACAAAAACGGTGTCCCTTCAGCCTAAACAGCAGCTATGTTGTGTGTACTTGGCCCTTTTCTTAACACTGTGCATCTGCCTGGATTCGGGCGATTCCGCCTCGCCTCCAAAACACGGCTGGCTGCACTAAATGAGCGTTCGCGCGCACCGCTTGTTGCAGGAATGCACACGCTTCTCCTTGCAAGGCGCTGCAGTCCTGTAAATAAGCGATCTTGTTTCTCCCAGAACGATAGCAGATTTCCCTGATGACTGCTCTAACTGAAGTTAGCACAGTATTGTTGCACTTCATCCATTATTTTGGGCGTCTCATCTTCACATTCTGCGAAGTCCACTCTCTGCTTTTTTGCTGGTCAACTGCTATGACCCGCGACCCACCCGCAATTAATCATAATGTATTTTTTTATTACCCGACCCGCCCGACCCGCGGATTATCCGCAGCGCCCGCGGATTTACCCGCCATCCGCGCATCACTACCGTGCGGTATCAAACATACTGCGTCTGTGTGTTTGTTTTGCCTGTGAAATCAGCGCGTGCCCAAATGGAAACGCCCTTCTTTGCAAGTCCTTCCTCTCTTTCCCTCCCCCGACACTCCCACACTCCCAGAGCTGGACACGCCCACTTTACTGACTTTTTTCAATCTAGAGGTGTGAAAACATCCTGCTGAGACAGGGAGGGTTTAGTGGCCCTTTAAGACGTGGAGTATGCAGATATCAGTGGCATTACTGAAGTAAACACCGCAGTCAAACTATTACCAGCATGTAGGACTTTTCACCATATTTTCCCACAAGATCCACACATCACGAAACGCGGAAGTTTTCTTCTTTCCATTCGGCGTGTGTTATTAAACTCCATAACACTCTCACCAGTCCTTACTCCTTATTTGCGTCTAATACCCCAGTTTGTCACGGGGCCATGAATGAAATGTTCATGAGTGAATGTGAAACTGCCGAACTGCAGTTAAAGTCACTGAAAATGACAGGAAACTCTTCCATGAAAGCTCTTCATGTAAACACCTTCATTATATTATTGTCTATTAAGGCAAATAAAAACACCGCAATCAAACTATTACCATCATGCAGGACTTTTTGCCATATTTTCCCACAAGATCCACACACACGGCTGTCAGTAAAGGGCCGCACACAGGGGCGGAGTGGACATTTTAAAAGTGGGGGGGACAGCTGTATGAAATCCAAAAGTTTACATTCTTAATCCCCTGTTTCTAAATGGTCTGTCTCTAAAAGTGAGGGGGACATATCCCCCCCGTCCCCCCCGGTTGCTACGCCCCTGGCCGCACACACACACATCGCGAAATATAGGCGTTTTTTTCTTTCCATTCGGATTATTAAATTCCATAACACTCTCACCAGTCCTTACTCCTTATTTGTGTCTAAAACTCTTACATGAAGCACTCGACGTAAACACCTTCATTATATTATTGCCTATTAAGGCGAATAACTAGATTACAGATGTCCATGTAAGCGTAGTCAGTAGTGTCTGTAAAGTAAGTGAAAGATCCCGAAGGGCACTGTTTTGTCAGACGGCTCACTGGTCAGGTATGCATCTGTAACCCCGCTGGTCCTACTCCACCCAACCCGCTCTAACAAGGAGGCTAAAGACCATGGCCTCTAGCGTCTGTTGCTAGAGCACCTTTAGAGGTCAGAGGAGTGAGGTTTACCTGCACAGCACTTCACTGGCTGGCCTCTGTTACACTCACCCCCATAAACCTCACTCCCATCCGGGTCACGGCACCAATTTAACCCCGCCGGTCCTACTCCACCCAACCCCATCCGAGCTGGTATCGAACCGGCGATCTTCCGCATGGGAGCCGGTTGCTCTAACAAGGAGGCTAAAGACCATGGCCTCTAGCATCTGTTGCTAGAGCACCTTTAGAGGTCAGAGGAGTGAGGTGTACCTGCCCAGCACTTCACTGGTTGGCCTCTGTTACACATCCGCACTAAAATATCAAGATGAAGGTCATCATAGCTTGCGTAGAATAGACCCAGCTCCCAACCCAACTTTCAGAATACGATATTTTTTTTTTAATCGCCCGATAAGAGTCTCGTGTTAACGCCGATAACGGCCCACCACTAACACAAATACAGCTAAACTGTAACATTTACTCCTGCAGTGTGTTTGTGTGTGAGGTGTGTGTGTGCACAAGTGTGTGTGTGAGAGAATGTGCATATGTGTACAGTGTGTTGTATTTGTGTGTGAGTAAAATAATGTTTGCATATGCAGTGTGTGTATGAGTGTGTTTGTGTGTGTGATGTGTACTGTTTGTGAGTGTGTGTACAGTGTTTAAACGTGTGTGTGTATATTCTGCGTTCAGCACATGTGTGCAGAGGTGTGTGTGTGTGTGTGTTTGTTATTTACAATTTTCTAAGTTACATTTTGTAAGATAAACGTATTCGAATTCTATACGTATTCATTAAGAAATACTCTACCAGATACATAAGATTTGATCAAGTTATAAAGCAACAACAGCAACAAACAAACACACACACACACACACACACACACACACACACACACACACACACACACACACACACACACACACACACACACACACACACACACACACACACACACACACAGGTAGCTAATTCAAATGTGCCTAATGTACTCCTGGGGTGAAAAAAATAATAATTCTAATAATCATATCCTGAAATACAGAGATATCAACTCATATTTAGTGATGATCTTCTCTCAAACAGTGTCATACATATTAAAATCTATGTAATTTTTTAAATAAAAGTAATAGCTATTTTAATACACTCCTCATGGAGTGTGGCACTGTGGCGTCCTCTACTGGCCAACCAAAGTATTTGAATCTGTCATCAAATGACTACTGAAACAAACTAATAGTTCATTCATTCATTTTCTTTATTAATCTGGGGTCACCACAGTGGAATGAACCGCCAACTATTCCAGCATATGTTTTATGCAGGGGATGCCCTTCCAGCTGCAACCCATCACTGGGAAACATCCATACACTCTCATACACTACGGCCAGTTTAGTTGATCAATTCCCCTATAGCGCATGTGTTTGGACTGTGGGGGAAACCGGAGAGTGGAAACCCACACCAACACGGGGAGAACATGCAAACTCCACATAGAAACACCAACTGACCCAGCCGGGACTCGAACCAGCGACCTTGTTGCTGTGAGACGATCGTGCTACCCACTGCACCACCATGACGTTAAATTATTTGTTTGTTTCATAATTAGCGGACACTTACAGTACTTCAAATGACAAATTAGATTTTACTTTTAGACTTTATGTTGACTTAGCAATAATGTCTTTTCAGCGCTTGATAATTCAAATTCTTCATGACAAATGGTCGCCGACTGAGCCTCTCAAAAACAACACGAGCGATATTACAATCCAAAGAACAGTCAATATCAGATGAAGAAATGAAGCAGAAGAAACCCGCTCTTGCTTTCTGATCAATCATCTGAAATGAAGTGGACACGGGTATGTGACAAATAACAGGACTGATGCTTTAAACTCTGCAACACGAGACTTTCAAAACAGCCGTCAGTGCTCCAAATGTTCATTTCCACAAAACCGAAGTGAATAGTTTTAACATCTTACCTGAATAAAGAATAAGCAGCAGGTATCATAATATGAGGAAAGTGTATGTTAAACTCAGGACTCGAACCGGTGACCTTCTTGCTGTGAGGCCACTGAGCCACCGTGTCACCCTTTTTAATTATTTAAAAAAGTTATTTGGATATATACACTGTAAAAAGTGTCAGGTTCGACATAACTTATTCATGTTGACCCAACACAAATCCATTAAGTTAACTTAACACTTTTAACAAATTTATGTGGATTGAACATAAAAAATTAAGCTATCCCAATGAAATCTCAAGTTGTTTCAGCTCATTTTAATTAAGTAGTGTACAAGTCACATTTAAAAATGTCTAAATTTTTTTATGCATCAGATGCAAAATACAGGGTTTCTGCAGGTTTCACCAAGTTCAATTTAAGACTTTTTAAGACCACTATGGATATAATTTTAGACTCACACAGGGCTGAGCACTAAGGAGTTTTCTGAAAGGCCCAGATGGAAAATATTTTTATTTGCCCCATCAAAAATCTATTATAATTGAATACATTTTATAATAAAATGCTAATTTACAATGGTAATGGGCTGCACGGCGGCTCAGTGGTTAGCACATTCGCCTCATAGCAAGAAGGTCACTGGTTCGAGCCTCGGCTGGGTCAGTTGGCGTTTCTGTGTGGAGTTTGCATGTTCTCCCCGTGTTGGCGTAGGTTTCCTCAGGGTGCTCCGATTTTCCCCACAGTCCAAACACATGTGGTACAGGTGAATTGCGTATGCTAAAATTGACCGTAGTGTATGAGTGTGTGTGTTTGAATGAGTGTGCATGGATGTCACCCAGTGATGGGTTGCAGCTGGAAGGGCATCCGCTGTGTAAAACATATGCTGGATAAATTGGCGGTTCATTCCGCTGTGGCGACCCCGGATTAATGAAGGGACTAAGCCGAAAAGAAAATGAATGAATGACAATTAATAACACAATACTAAATTATTGATAAAGAATGTTATGTTTCTTAGCAAGATATTTAAAATATTGTGTCAAAACAAGCAAACTCCTATTGGAAACATACACTATTTTTAATATAAACTTTCTTTAAAATAAAAAAAAAAATATTTAAAAATAAAAAAATATTTAAAAACTATAATAAACTAAATGTGCACAACAGTCTGTCCAGGTTAAAGTCCTCAGAAGTAAATACATGGGGAACTTTTCAACAAATGTTATTATAAAGTAAAATAATTTAATCATTATGGTAAATAGAGTTAAAAATTACATTTTTAAATAAAAAGTTAAAAGCTTTATTGAGACGGATTGTTGGCGATTGTATGGGTGTTGTGTAGCTATATATGAAAAAAGGAAAATTAAGACCTGATTAAAATAAGATTTAAGACCTACAACACAATATTTCAGGTCGTTTCAGGTTCCTGGGCACCACCATCTCTCAGGATCTGAAGTGGGACATTCACATAGACTCTATTGTGAAGAAAGCCCAGCAGAGACTGTACTTCCTTCATCAGCTGAGGAAGCTCAACCTGCCACAGGAGCTGCTCGTACAGTTCTACTCAGCTGTCAACCAATCCATCCTCTGCACTTCAATCACCGTCTGGTTCAGCTCAGCTGCCAAAACTGACCTCCGTAGACTACAGCGAATAGTCCGGACTGCTGAACGAATCACTGGCACTGCCCTTCCTACACTTCAAGAACTGTACTCTTCCAGAGTGAGTAAAAGGGCTCGCAAAATCACTCTGGACGCCCACACCCAGCACACTATCTGTTCCAACTGTTACCGTCTGGTCGGCGCTACAGAGCACCAAGCACAAAAACAGCCAGACACAGGAAAAGCTTCTTTCCTCAGGCCATCTACCTCATGAACAGTTAAATATTCCCCTACTGTGCAATAAACGAGCAATACTTTCTCATACGCACTTGTACACAGCACCTTACAACCTGTATATTCATAACAAATGTGTACATACAACTCAACATCCAGATCTTTTTGACAAACTGGATCTCTGTTTAATGTTTATCGCCTTTCTTCATTTTTATTTTGTGTTGTCTCTTTATGTACACTGGAAGCTTCTGTAGCCAAAACAAATTCCTTGTGTGTGTGAAGCACACTTGGCAATTAAACTGATTCTGATATTTCAGAAATTGTAAGACTTTTTAAGGCCTAAAATTCTGTTTGTGAGATTTAAGACATTTTAGGAACCCGCAGATACCCTGAAAATAAGAGATGCACCAATATCAAGGCAGCGTCGTCTTGATCTACACACACACACACACACACACACACACACACACACACACACACACACACACACAACACTGGATGTGATGCGGACTTGTGTGTGTGGATCAGGTCAAACATCAGCCAGTAACAAACGATCCATAGACGCTCAGAAACACACACAGGAGAGAAGCGTGAAATCCACATTCACAACGTGAGCGAGGAGCACATCCAAAACATAATTCATACAGTTCATGCTTCAGGGAATATTCTGGAAAGCTTCCACAAATGACCAAAGATAATTTATCAGCCATTTTTTAGGATCTCTCCCTCTCTGACCCAGAGCTCAGACTCTCTGAGGGGATTTGTATTTATGCATGTGTGTGTGTGTGTGTGTGTGTGTGGGGGGGGGGGGGGGGGGGGGTTTATATGTAGTTGTGTATTACATGACAACATTTCATTTTTATAATCTTTTAGATGACAAATTTATGGTAATGTAATCTGACTACCTTTGGATTACATTTGCTCTTATTTAATGACATCTACTGTATATATGGTAATGAACGGTAGACATTTATCGTAATGTAATCTGACTACATTTGGATTACATTTGCTCTTATTTAATGACATCTACTGTATATGATATGGAAATAGTGGAGATTTATGGTAATGTAATCTGAGTATCTTTGGATTACATTTGGATTACTGTTGCTCTTATTTAATGACATCTACTGTATGCATGATATGGTAATGTATGGCAGTGGTCCTCTACCACCAGGCTGCGGATTGGTATCTGCCCGTGGATCAATTGATACCGGGCCAAAAAAGAAATCATCAATTATTTCTGTTTTTATTTATTATCGGAGACTGAACGATCTTTTATTTTGGATGAAATGCCCGTATTCTCTTGCTTACATCTCGGTCACTTGAGTGCCCAAATTTAACCCAAAAGTTTCTTTGCTAAAGGGAAAAGACTCAGTGAAACACCAAGGAATGGATCTGCAATCCATTTGTCAACAAGTCAGGTGAATCCAGCATGGCTGTGCAAGAAGACCAACTGATGGAGATCGCAATTGACAGCGGCCTTTTAGGGGCCGTTCGCATATCGCGTCTTTTCTAGAGTTTACACAAGTTTGCTATTTCCAATGGAGGTGCGCAGCCTAGCAGTGTGACATGCTCGCGCCTTCCAGACTCACGCAGTTAAATGAATGCTACAAGCGCACCGTGAGTCGCAATCACAGACAAACACAGAACACCCAAACACTGCAGTGCTTTGTAATTTTTCTCTGTAAATAAAACTTGTATACGAGTAAAATTGTTAAATCGTCTACGGTGATAAAAAGGTTGAGGACCACCGATGTATGGTAGACATTTATGGTAGTGTAATCGGAGTACATTTAGATTACATTTGTACTAACCCTTATTTGATGGCACCCACTGTTTGTATGATATGGTAATGTATGGTAGACATTTATGGTAATGTAATCTGAGTACCTTTGGATTACATTTAGATTACTAAACGGAATATATTAAAAAAGCAAATAAAGAAAAAAAAGGGAAAAGTGCACTATATGGTAGGGATGCTCCGAAGATCGGTATCGGCCGATAATCACATTTTATGACTCGATCGGTACTCGCTAACTTGGCCGATCTTACGAACCGATCACAATTGATGACGTCAATGCGTGAGGACGTACACGATGAGTGGGGATGTAAATGTTTTGGCGCCGCAGTCATGTCATCACCGGTGTGGAATTATTATGACGTTTCGAGAAACAATGAAAAATTCGCTAATTGCCGTTTATGTTCCAAAGAAATCTCACGTGGAGGAGCATCATCCAAAACATTTAATACAACGAACCTGATTCGGCACTTAAGAACGAGCCACCGCGAGTCCTATGGTGAATACGAAAAACTGTCGACTGCAAAAAAGGCAACGGTAACTAGTAATGCGACTCTCACTCAGCCATCCATTACAGACATTCTGAAAAAACACGAACTGTACACACCAGACAACAAGAGAGCTAAGGATATAACCGCGAAGATAATGGAATTTATATGCATTGACAACCAGCCTCTGTCAGTCACAGAAGACATTGGATTTAAACGCCTCATTGAACATCTTGAACCACGATATCAACTGCCACGGCGCAATTATTTTACTGATGTTGAAGCATCAGAATCGGCATTGGTATCGGCCGATCAGCATGACAAAAAATCGGTACTCGGTATCGGTGGCAAAAATCCTGATCTGAGCATCCCTACTATATGGTTTTGCATTAACAAGGGTTATTTGATGTATGATTTCTTACAAAAAAACCAAATTAGTCTTCATGGTGCTCTTATTAACCAACGCTGTAATCAACTTTATATACCTCAATGAACTACAGATGTAGTAAAAGCAGCATGTGAAATGCAAGCAACATAACAACATGTTTTACTCCAAACACAAAATATTAGCACAAAATATTATTGAGGTAAAGTTGGTTTTATATTGGCACATTCATTCATTTGTATCAGTGACACGGCCACTATATTGTTTACTACGCTACTTTGAATATTCAATCTGAAATCGCATGTAAATATGACTTCAAAACAACATTAGAGCAATTCCAGCGTTACGGATGTGACATTTGCAGTAAAAACTCAAAGCATAAATTCACAAAGAAAGTATAAATGTTCACATTATATTGAAACATCTGATTATAATATTCCTATTAACCACAGAGTTATGGGATCAGAAAAATATCAATCTGTGAACATGTTTTACATTTTAAATGAGGAAAATAAACATGCGTTATGTGACCAAAGAAGTCTGCGAGTTTACAGTACACAACACACTTTGTAGAAATTCTGTGAATTAAACGGCACAACCCAAAAGAAACACAGCTACTCTGAAGGACAAGAGTTGCTCACTACAGAAAAAACATGAGTGATTTGATTTTGTTTTTGTATTTATGAGGAAAAAGCTTTCTTATGGATGTGACAGATGTGAAATTGGCACTTGTGTGACTTTGGTAAATCAGATATAATAGTTTGAAAACAATGACAGAGACATTTATGAGGATTTTTACACTACTCTCAAACACAAGCCTACCCAAAAAACCTAGAAAGGATTTCGCTATTTTGATAAAAACTACATTTTGTTCATGGCAAGTTCGACATTTGCATGGAATTTCTCATTAGCACCATTTCATTGACAGTGTTGTACTCTTATAGTCATAGATAGAATTTGAAACACTATATCTGAAATTATATTATTAAAGAGAAAGTGCAAATATTAAAATCAACTTTACCCCAATTTACCCTCAAGATTAAGTAATATTTTCCTAAAATAAAGTAATCAGCCAACGAGGTAAGAAAAATAAACATATCCCAAACTAAAAACAAGATTATTTTGCTTGTTTTAGGGAAAACCCACTTAAATTTGACTCAATATTTCTTAAAACAACAGAATATGTTGTGCTCGTCTAGAAAATGCTTATAAATTTTAGATATTTAGACTAGAAACAAGACAAAAACTACAAGAAAAGCATTTTTTTTTGGCAGTAAACAACATATAATTACTACAAATTCAAAATATTATTGAGGTAAAGTGGGTTTTATATTCACACATTCATTCATTTCTAACAGTGACGCGGCCACTATATTGTTTACAACGCTACATTGAATATTCAATCTGAAATCGCATGTAAATATGACTTCATAACTACATTAGCACTATTTCATTGACAATGTCATACTCTGAGAATCATTGGCTGATAATATGATTTCCCCATTTAGAATTTGCACATTTCTGAAATTATTATTAAGAAGAAAGTCCAAATGTGCAAATATAAAACCAACTTTACGACAATTTATCATCAAAATTAGGTATGTTTTTACTTTAAACAAAGTAATCAGCCAATAGGGTAAGAAAAATAAACTAATTCCAAACTAAAAACAAGATTATTTTGCTTGTTTTAAGGAAAAATTCACTTAATTTTGACTCATTATTTCTGAAAACAAGACAATATGTTGTGCTCGTCTATAAAATGCTTAGATATTTTGACTAGAAATAAGACAAAAACGCCAAGAAAGACATTTTTTTGCAGTAAACAACATATAATAACATGTTTTTACTCCAAATTCATAATATTACCACAAAATATTAGAGGTAAAATGGGTTTTATATTGGCACATTCATTCATTTGTAACAGTGATGCGGCCCCTATATTGTTTACTACGCTACTTTGAATATTCAATCTGAAATCGCATGTAAATGACTTCATAACAACATTAGCACTAGTTCATTGACTGTGAACAGTGTTGTACTTTGTCATTGGCTGCTAATATGATTTCCCTATTTAGAATGAGCAAACACTACATTTCTGAAATTATATTATTATTACTAAGTCCAATTGTCAAATATAAAACCAACTTTACCCCAATTTACCATCAAAATTAAGTACATTTTTAATTAAAACAAAGTAACCGGCCAATGGGGTAAGAAAAATAAACTAATTCCAAACTAAAAACAAGATTACTTTGCTTGCTTTAGGGTAAAACTCACTTAATTTTGACATTTTTAGATATTTAGACTATAAACAAGATAAAAACTCAAAGTAACAAAAGCATTTTTGCAGTAAACCACATATAATAGCATGTTTTTACTCCAAACTCACCTCATAAATACGTAAACACACACGAAGAAACCCGGGAAATATTCTGCGGAAATTAGCGGTTTCTGAGTAAACAGATTTCCCGGGTTTCCTCATGTGTGTTTGCGCAGGTTTGTGAGTTTAGGCAAGAGCGCCCTCTGGCTTTCAGGAGGAGATTTACTACAAACAACACCGTGCTTCACTGAGAATATGGACACAATCACAGCTTTGCTCAATCGAGTCAATTTGATTATATTTTAATATAATTCTCACACAACAGTTATTTTAAGCTTTAATGACAATTCCACAATCACAGTTTTCCATCCCTTCAGTAAAATGTGATGTTGGAACTTGGAGAGCAAAAACAAACAAACAAACAAACAAACAAACAAACAAACAAACAAACAAACAAACAAACAACACTATAATGCAAAAAATGTCTTTGTTTTTGTCTTGTAGCATTTTCTAGACAAGTAAAACAAGCAAAATAATCTTATTTCAAACCAAAAAAAAAAAAAAAAACAAGATTATTTTGCTTGTTTTAGTAAAAACTCACTTAATTTTGACTCATTATTTCCGAAAACAACTCAATATTTTGTGCTAGTCTCGAAAGTGCTTCTTAATTTCAGATTTTCTTTTAGATGTTTGGACTAGAAGCGAGTAATAAATGCAGTTGTTGCAGTGTTGAGTCATTATAATAGATGTGTGAGTATTGGTCAGTGCTGGTCTTTTATTATAGTGTACAGTGAGTGTGTGTTTTCTGTGTGTGTTTGGTCTTCATGTGTTTTCCCAGCGGGTGGTGCTGCTTTACTGCTGATCTTTCCTCTGTCAGCTTCAGTGGAGAGAGGCACTTTGGAAACATTTTGGATTTTAATATCTCTCTTTTCAGTTTTCCATCACTTGTTAGTATCTGTGATTAATTAAGACTGTCAGCGGTGCCTTGTTCATTTATAATCGTTTTTTTTAATCATGTCTCTGCTGGTTATTTAATGCTTTTTTACTTTATTTCAGGGGTGCCCAAACTTTTTCTTATGAAGGGCCAAAAACCAGACTTGATTGAGGGCTGTGGGTGAATATAGCAAACTGTATCACATTAAATTTGCCATGGGTAATTTTCTTAATTTATTTTCCTGATGTAAAAAAAAGAGAAAACATTGATTTATTTGAACTGATGCAGTCTAATTTAAAAGATAATAATATATAATGAATTATTACAGTAAAAACAAAAACAATCCCATTTATTACACAATGGAGTTCAGTGCCAAATAGCAACACAAGTCAAGCTTTTGCATTGATTTGCTCGTGGTGTTATGTGCATTGCCCTCTGTTCATCGAAAGACAGTATTTACATTATTAACAATCCGATCCAGTGGCGGCTGGTCAATAGAGGGCGCTGGGGCGCCGCCCCCTTCAAGTTAGACCCCTTTAATATGTTAATGTTTATTATCACAAATATTAACAAAATAAACTGATTTAATTATAACATTCTAACATTTATTGTAGTCATACTAACATTTATTGAAAAAAAATGTATGAACAATATGTTTTCATATGTGTGCGGGCGGCGGACTAATGAGTGTCTATGTAGGTACACAAACTTTTGCAATGCACGTGATATGACGATAAGCTCTAATTGGACGGTTTTAAATTGTCTTTGGGGTGCAGCGCTCTGCCTCCCGAACCCTCAAATTTTTGTTGTTAGAACGAATCATATTTGTTTTTATATGATTGGCCTTATGTGATTGGACCATTCTCACCAAAGAGCTTAGAATGCAATTTCTCGAGATGAAGGAAAATACTGTTGAATCTTTGCAAAGATATCCGTTCACAAGGCGTTTGGATGAAGAAAAAACAATCAAGAAGCTTGGACCAGATCGACCTTCCTTGCAAATTCACCAGTAGTCAAGTGATGGCGAGCGCGCGTATATTCAGGGCTTTTCCAGCACTTATTATGACAAACGGAGTTGGCTGGCAGGTTGTGATGTAAGTCATGCCTTTTACTATTTCCGTGTTTGCTGTTTCAAACAGCATGACGCAAGAGAGGCTGAATGCATTGGCCATGCTGTCAATAGAGAAGAGACTGGTGACTGAGATGACTGACTTTAACCAAAAGCTCATTAAGAAATTTGCAAGCCAGAAAAAAAGGAGAGCAAAATTAATTTTTAAGTAGTGCTACTGGCCAGTGATTAGGCAACATTTATGTGTGTGTGTGTGTGTTTACTGATTATCTGGATTACTTCATTACTGAAAATAAACCCAAATTAAAGTAAAATGAACTGATTTGTGATGCATTTATTGTATGCTTTAGTCATATTTTAGTTGTTTGATACATCACCTGAAAAATGGCTTTTACACTCTTACTTTACCAACAGTTAGATTTTTTTCTGGTGTTTGCGCCCTCCCCACATTTTTTAACACCAGCCGCCACTGATCCGATCCATTTACAACATTTAATTGAAACGCTTAATGATGGTGGCTTGAGAACGCCAACATACTGTTGTACTACATTAACTTATCATTCTTCTGTCTTCTTCTTCTTCTGGGACTAATTTCTATATGCATCTCCTCCTAGACCGTTCATACTACAACCACCAAACTGCTCTGACTCGGGTTGCTATATCTTTTCCAACTGATCCGACTTATGGTTTTCTGAAAACTGACCCGGAAAATTTGGAAAACTCCCATTGACTTAACATTGGACAAAAACCTATGCAAGAACAGCAGTGTAAAGACTATAGTAGTTGACTAATGTTGAAAAAGGAAACTTTAATGTAAAGTTGTACATATTCCCTCTCTGCTCTACATTTGACTTGGCTTTCTCCTCCAAACACAAACATTTTTGTCAGTGTTTTTTGTCCTCTGACCAGCTATTTTGGGAGCGTTCAGACATCTGATGCGTGAAGCTCCAGGATCCACCTTATGAACTCTCTCGATTACTTTCCTTGGCGTGTTTCTGCTGGCGTTTGTGGCGGTGAAACGTCTCAAGATTGAAATTGTGGGCTGCTTACACTGGACAGCAGCATTATGACAAATGCGACGGCCAATCCTCACAGTCCAACACATTGTCGCTTGGTCAGAGCCCACTTTTTGATGCATTTTCATCTTATTTATTCATTTCTTTCATTGCTTTCTATTTAAAAAATCCTTTGGCATTGATATGTGAAAGATATCAAGACTTTTAGTGTTATGATTAAATCACATATTGGGTAATAATTTAGCATCACACTCTCATTGGAAATACATGCTGGAGCTTATATTTTTGTGAAACAGCAGAAAAATAAAGAGTTTTTCCAGCCTGCACTATAGAAAATCCATAAATTAGCAATTTTACACATCTTCTGATTCATGTTTTTATTGTTTATTTATGCTCTTAAATGCACTTTGGGACCTTGATCTTTCTTTCAATATCTTTTAATCTTAAAAAGTGACTTTTATGAACATTTTTGATATGTAGTTTGCAGTGCTATTGTCTGGGTTGGTGTTGTACACTCACTGGCCACTTTATTAGGTACACCTGTCCAACAGACTGGCTCCAGCTGATAGAAAGGCAACAGTAACTCCAATAAGCACTCGTTACAACCGAGGTCTGCAGAAGAGCATCTCTGAACACACAACACGTCCAACCTTGAGGCGGATGGGCTACAGCAGCAGAAGACCACACCGGGTGCCGCTCCTGTCAGCTAAGAACAGGAAACTGAGGCTACAATTCACACAGGCTCACCAAAACTGTTAATTATAGATTTGAGATGGTTAAAAATGAACACAGCGCCCTCTGGTGGATTTACGGGAAATGACACTTATGAGAAAATGTGGCCCAGTAACATATTCGAGATTGTCAAAAATGAACACAGCGCCCTCTGGTGGATTTGTGTGGAAAAAACCTGCAATTTAGACGCATTTCACATTTCCCAAAAATGCATCCCTGTGCACATATATCTCCAATAATCGTGGGTTGATGAACACAGTGAGCTGCGGTGCGTTTCTCATTCTCTCAGCTCAGAAACTGAGCATTTACAGTACGCTGATGACCAACTGATTTTTTTCTGCTGGCCTAAATTGACTCGTTCATATGGTGTTTTTGATTTAGGCACTCAGTAAATCTTTCCTTTGTTTCTCTCTCATCACATATATATTGCTCATGTGTGAACAGGGCTGCATGTGAGCGAGATGCTGGAGTTCACGCGGCAGTCATATAAATCTCCAGCTGGGATCGGGCTTCTCTGTGTGGGCCGAGAGCTCCAGGATCCAGCCGTGGAGAAAAGCGCAGCGCGGTAGTTTGGCTCCAGCTGGCCACGACGGCTGAAAGATGTGTTTGTTGTAGAGTCGGTGTGGCCATCTGGGTATAGACCTCTGGTCAGCGTGTGCAGAAGTGAGCGTGGCGTCCTCTGCCAGAACAAACACTAATAAAGCAAAAAGAGCGTTCTATGGCCGCCTCTCCCCCTCAGAGATGGATTTCCTCGCCGTAATGATATTCGGGAGTGTGTGGGAGGGATTCTGGGCGCTCCGCACTCTCGCTTTTTAATCTCTTGTCATGGTTTGTGCGGTCGTCTCCATACAAACACATGTCTGAAATAAAGAAACAGAAAATAGTAGCTAATGCTGAGGTGTTGTTATTATACTCTTTTTATATGGACTTGGTAAGGTCACATTGTGCTTAAAAATATTACCTCCCTTATGAAAAAGTAACTCATAGTAAATACTGCAGGGTTTTGGAACTCATACTACAGTCTTGATAGTGATGATTCTACAGTTGCTATGCTAACACAACACCTATAGCAATTAATTTGTTGTGGGGATTCTACAGTTGCTATGGTAACACAAGAACTGTAGTGATTGATCTGCTGTGGTGATTTTACAGTTGCTATGGTAACACAACAACTATAGTAATTAATCTGCTGCATTGATTCTACAGTTGTCACGGTAACATAACAACTATAGTAATTAATCTGTTGTGGGAATTCTACTGTTGCTATGGTAACACAAGACCTATAGCAATTGATCTGTTGTGGGGATTCTACAGTTGCTATGGTAACACAAGACCTATAGCAATTGATCTGTTGTGGGGATTCTACAGTTGCTATGGTAACACAACACCTATAGTAATTGATCTGTTGTGGGGATTCTACAGTTGCTATGGTAACACAACAACTATAGTAATTGATCTGTTGTGGGGATTCTACAGTTGCTATGGTAACACAAGACCTATAGCAATTGATCTGTTGTGGGGATTCTACAGTTGCTATGGTAACACAACACCTATAGTAATTGATCTGTTGTGGAGATTCTATAGTTGCTATGGTAACACAACACCTATAATCAATCTGTTGTGGGGATTCTATAGTTGCTATGGTAACACAACACCTATAGTAATTGATCTGTTGTGGAGATCCTATAGTTGCTATGGTAACACAACACCTATAATTGATCTGTTGTGGGGATTCTACAGTTGCTATGGTAAAACAACAACTATAGTAATTGATCTGTTGTGGGGATTTTACAGTTGCTATGGTAACACAGCACCTATAGCAATTGATCTGTTGTGGGGATTCTACAGTTGCTATGGTAACACAACAACTATAGTAATTGATCTGTTGTGGGGATTCTACAGTTGCTATGGTAACACAGCACCTATAATAATTGATCTGTTGTGGGGATTCTACAGTTGCTATGGTAACACAACAACTATAGTAATTGATCTGTTGTGGGGATTCTACAGTTGCTATGGTAACACAGCACCTATAATAATTGATCTGTTGTGGGGATTCTACAGTTGCTATGGTAACACAGCACCTATAATAATTGATCTGTTGTGGGGATTCTACAGTTGCTATGGTAACACAGCACCTATAATAATTGATCTGTTGTGGGGATTCTACAGTTGCTATGGTAACACAGCACCTATAATAGTTGATCTGTTGTGGGGATTCTACAGTTGCTATGCTATATAAAATAACTGTATCACTTTATTGTGCTGTGCTTGTGTAACGTTTTACTACTGAGCAGAAATACTATTTAACAATGAATTATTTAACAATTGTTATGTACTTACTATATGGTTAGAGTTGGGATGGGGAATAAGTTTAATTGCATGTAATTATGCATAATTAATTGTAATTACTTCAGTAAGTACATGTGTAACCCTGAAATTTCAGTTTGATTCAGACCTAAGAAACTATATTTCTTATACAAATTCATGATACAAAGTTAAAAATAATCTGTAAATCATTTACCATTTAGTTAATTAGTTCATGTCTATGTACAAAATAAATTCTGTAATTAATTGCTAGTGATTAACAAAATGTATTGATTAATTAGGAGGAAAGGTTTTAAATAACAGAGAATAAAACCATGTAATAAAGATGCAATCATATTTAGCTGCAGAGTGAATGATAATAGCGAATATGTTGTGTCTCCTGACCAGTAGAGGGCAGATTAACTGAAGTATTGACTCTAGTGTGAATATTATCCCTTAAAAGTCTGTTTTCTGAATGTGCAGCTTTTAACTTGCTCTGCATCAGCTATAGGAACTGTGTTTACTTGATGAAAACTTCTTGATGACAAATAGCTAAAGTTTGAAAGATGAGTGCAGATTTATAATGACAATGAATGAATATTTTGAGGCTCCAACTGCACTAATAATGCCAAACTATCTAGAAAAAAACTGATTCATCAAGGATAAAATTGTCATTATCATTAAATTATCGTCAAAACTCAAGCTCAGTATGAATAACAGGAATATAGAGACTTTAAGTGAGTACACTATTAAATGAACGCAGGAATTTTGACTCACATTTAATCTTAAAACTGATTGTTTTGATTTCTGTTTCACTTCCCACCAGTTCTTTTTTTCTGACCCCTGTTTTTACTTTTGATGGCATTATGCTGGGCATCCGCGACTCTGAACTGAACACAGCAGTGTTTATCAGTGTGTGTGTGTGAGGCTCCTGCTGTGTCGGCTGGGCATGCAGGGTACAGATAACCAAATCTGTGAAAAAAACAGCCCTAAAGTGAAGAAAAAAACCCCTCAAAACTAGGCTGATGAAAATAACAGGTATAGCAATCTTAGTTCACAGCAGAGTTCCAGCTGGGTGTGAAGAAAAAAGTACTGTTGTGTGTTTTTGAGCACAGATTCCAGAGTGAAAAACAGACAGAACAAACCCATAATTCCCATCTGTGATCCTTATCTCATGTTGCACGGGTGTATTTTCACCCAAAATACACTGTATGGGTCAAAATGATGCATTTTTTCAATTATTAATGTAATTAGTAACGATCTTGTTTCATGAAGATATTTTGTACATTTCCTACTGTAAACAAACTGTACCAAAAGCTTAATTTTTAATTAGTAATACACATTGCAGGCAGCACAGTGGCTCCGTGGTTAGCACTGTGCCCTCACAGAAAGAAGGTCTCTGGTTTGAGTCTCGGCTGGGTCAGTTGGTGTTTCTGTGTGGAGTTTGCATGTTCTCCCCGTGTTGGTGTGGGTTTCCTCCGGGTGCTCCGGTTTCCCCCACAGTCCAAACACATGCGCTATAGGGGAACTGATCAACTATATTGGCCGTAGTGTATGAGTGTGTGTGTGTGTGTGGGAATGAGTGTGTATGGGTGTTTCCCAGTACTGGGTTGCAGCTATAAGGGCATCCACTGTGTAAAACATGTGCTAGAATAATTGGCAGTTCATGCTGCTGTGGCGACCTCTGAATAAAGGGACTAAGCCGAAGGAAAATGAATGAATGATACATTGCTAAGATCTTAATTTGTACCTCTTAACCTTAAAGGTGTTATTATCAATATTTAAATATATTCTGCATGTACATCTGAGCCTCAGATTTCTGATCTTTAAATAGTCGTATCTCGGCAAATATTGTCCAATCCTAAGAAAACATTTAACAATGTAAAACTGACTGTAGGCTTGGTGTGACCTGGCTTAAACGTCACTGACTGATTATTCGATTGGTTTATCCAGCACAAAAAATCCATTATTATTATTATTTTTAATAATTCTAAAAAAAACCCTCCTGAAATTACATTATAGCTTCACATTTTTGGACCTCAGTTTATTAAATTTGAAAGTCTGTACCACAATTGATCAAATCTCAGTTTAATCGCAGTGTAGGAGTACCACAGGGCTGTGTGCACGGCTCACTTTAAATCTCAATTAAAGGGCACCTTTTATGCAGAAATGACTTTTATGTGGTGTTTAAACCCAGTAGTGTGTGTGTGTGTGTCAGCAGTGTGTGAGTGTCTCCTCTAATGGTAAACATGTATTAATTGTATTTGTTCCAATCAGACTTGATGTAAACAGTCTGCAGAAACACTTTGATTGACATTCTCCCTTTGTACGTGTCATCAGAGGGGGAAAGCCCCGCCCACTAGTGCCCATCTCTCCCTCATTAGCATAGGATGTTAGTCTTGTTTTTAAATCTGCCACTATGATGACACATAGGCATTAGTAGCTCCGCCCTCTTCTGAAAAGAGCACCTCATTTGCATTTAAAGTGACAGTCACCAAAACGCCACAATTATGATCAAAGCCTGAAAGGGTCAGTTTCAGAGAGCTGGAGAACATTATCTGTGGGGTATTCTCAGCTCAAACTCAAACACACACACGAGAGACACAGCAGAGACGCATTTACAGCTTGTATAAAGAGGCAGAATAGTTCTCCTTTAAACAAGGCGCGTGGAGCTGTCAAAACCTGCCACTAGGAAACAATTCATTGAAGTGTCCACTCCAGAAACAGCACATGAATCCTCTCCAGACAGCAGCGATGGACCGCCAGGATGCAGGATTACAAAGAAACTGTTTGTTATTGCCGGGCCTGAGGTGAGCAGATAAGATATGAAGTGGCAAAATGAAGACGTGTTTTGACCCCGTGGCCAGATAGTCTGTGGAAGGATGTGTTGTAGGGGCCATAATGATGGAGTAATGGGAAACGAACGTGTAATGGAAATGAAAGACTCTGGGGTGGGCGGATCGCATGCCATTATAGTGATCTGAATCAGAGCTAAATACACCCTACTCATCAGTCTTCAGCATCTTAAATCCTTGAAAGTTTTTAATATCTTTTTTTTTTTTTTAAATGTATGAAAATTAATAGTGAGGGCGGCACGGTGGCGCAGTGGGTAGCACGTTCACCTCACAGCAAGAAGGTCGCTGGTTCGAGCCTCGGCTGGGTCAGTTGGCGTTTCTGTGTTGAGTTTGCAAGTTCTCCCCGTGTTGGCGTGGGTTTCCTCCGGGTGCTCCGGTTTCCCCCACAGTCCAAACACATGCGCTATTGACCATAGTGTATGAGTGTGAATGAGAGTTTATGGGTGTTTCCCAATCTTGGGTTGCAGCTGGAAGGGCATTCGCTTTGTAAAACATATGCTGGAATAGTTGGCGGTTCATTCCACTGTGGTGACCCCTGATGAATAAAGGGACTAAGCTGAAAAGAAAATGAATGTACTCATCACTGGGAAACATCCATACACACTCATACACACTACGGACAATTTAGCTCACCCAATTTACCTATACTGCATGTGTTTGGATTTGTGGTGGAGGAAACCCACGCGAACACAGGGAGAACATGCAAACTCCACACAGAAACGCCAACTGACCCAGCCGAGGCTCGAACCAGCGACTTTCTTGCTGTGAGGTGACGGCACTAACCACTGCGCCACCATGTCGCCCAATAATAACAATACTAACTAGATATTAAAGTTTGAGGACAAACTTTATGGTGGCTTGAGAAAGCCGAGTCTGAAAGTTTGAAGTAGTTTTAAAGTGTAAATAACTGAAGTAGTTTTTATGAAGTTTGAAACAGTCGGCATAGATAAGTACATATATGTTAGCATGTTTCTAGTGGTTGCTAGGCAGTTGCTAACATAAATTAGCATGATTCTAGCATGAATTAGCATGTTACTAGCATGATTATAGCATGAATTAGCATGCTGTTAGCATGAATTAGCATGTTACTAGCATGATTATAGCATGAATTAGCATGTTACTAGCATGATTATAGCATGAATTAGCATGCTGTTAGCATGTTTCTAGCATAAATTAGCATGTTACTAGCGTGTTTCTATCATGAAGTAGCACGTTACTAGCATGTTTCTAGCGTGAATTAGCATGTTACTAGCGTGTTTCTAGCGTGAATTAGCATGTTACTAGTGTGTTTCTAGCATGAATTAGCATGTTTCTAGCATGAATTAGCATGTTACTAGCATGTTTCTAGCATGAATTAGCATGTTACTAGCATGGTTCTAGCATGAATTAGCATGTTACTAGCCTGTTTCTAGCATGAATTAGCATGCTGTTAGCATGATTCTAGCATGAATTACCATGTTACTAGCATGAATTAGCATGTTACTAGCGTGTTTCTAGCGTGAATTAGCATGTTACTATCGTGTTTCTAGCATGAATTAGCATGTTACTAGCATGTTTCTAGCATGAATTAGCATGTTACTAACGTGTTTCTATCATGAAGTAGCACGTTACTAGCATGTTTCTAGCGTGAATTAGCATGTTACTAGCGTGTTTCTAGCGTGAATTAGCATGTTACTAGCTTGTTTCTAGCATGAATTAGCATGTTTCTAGCATGAATTAGCATGTTGGTGGCTTGTTTCTAGCATGAATTAGCATGTTACTAGCATGGTTCTAGCATGAATTAGCATGTTACTAGCCTGTTTCTAGCATGAATTAGCATGTTACTAGCATGATTCTAGCATGAATTAGCATGTTACTAACGTGTTTCTAGCATGAATTAGCATGTTACTAGCGTGTTTCTAGCATGAATCAGCTTGTTTCTAGCATGAATTAGCTTGAATTAGCATGTGCTAGCATGTCACTAGTGTGTTGCTAGCATCTTTCTAGCAAAATTAGCATGTCAGTAGGATGTTAAAACTATTAGCATGTGTTGGAATAGCTAGTCACAGTCTATGGGACAGTTGCTAGGGTGTTGTAACTGGTTGCTAGGGAGTGGCTATTAAGTTTAAAGGTCATCAGTGATTGGCTGCTGGCTAGACTGAGTTAAATGAGCTCAGCCATTAGTCTGTATGACAGTCTGATGCAGAGTTATGAGCTCACAAAGGTTCATCCAATGTTAAGTCAATGACAAACTTTTACAATGGAAGTCTATGGGACAGTTGATAGGGTGCTGTAAGTGGTTGCTAGGGAGTGGCTAGTAAGTTAAAAAGTCATCAGTTATTGGCTGCTGGCTAGACTGAGTTAAATGAGCCCAGTTAGAAGTCTGTAGGACAGTCTGATGCTGAGTTATGAGCTCACAAAGTTTGACCCAATGTTAAGTCAATGGGACTTTTGGGAATTTTCTGGGTCGTTTTTCGGAAAACCGAAAGTCGGATCAGTTAGAAAAGACATAGCAACCCGAGTCAGACCAGTGTGAAAGTTTGACGAAAGTTTGAAGTATGTAGCTTGAAAGGTTTAGGAGGAGATGCACTTTAAAATTAGTCTCAGAAGAAGATGAAGAAGAAGAAGATGATGAAGAAGAAGAAGAAGAAGAAGAAGAAGAAGAAGAAGAAGAAGAAGTTTATGTAGAATATCAGATTGGTGACTTTCTCAAGCCACCATAATAACAACAAATGAGTCCAAAATAAGTGAGTTTTTCCATTAAAAAAAGCAAAATAATCTGCCAATGAGGTAAAGCAAAGTCATCTTTGCTATTTTGCTTTGCCCACTGGCAGAATAGCTAGTCCTTTTTTTACTTGTTTTGCTTATATGTGGACTAGTCTATCAAATTTGGTATAATATTTGGACTAGCAACAAGACAAAACTCTACGTAGGAAAAGCATGTTTGCAGTGCAGACGTTAAACTAATTTTATTTTTCATTTTCTGAAAGTCGTCAAAACAATATCCTGGAGTTTTTCTTTTCTTTTTTGAAATAATAAGGAATAAAAAAAAATATTTGTGGTACTTTCCAATTCTCTGAGCTCTAACTTTACCCAACTATGATGACCCGTAAATGT